>WBMV01006311.1:687219-821856 GCA_013396655.1 Campylorhamphus procurvoides | reverse complement strand
CGGGAGTGGGGGGCGGAGGGTGCTGCCGCGGGGGGCCCCGCGGTTCCGCTCCCTGGCAGATGCTCCGACCATTGTGCTTTTGCTGTTGCAAATAGAAACACTGCTCACCTCCTCACCTCTCCACCTCCTCCTCCTTCTCCTCCTCGCCAAACAATAAATGCACACCTCAGGGCCCTCGGCGCTTCCTGACTCTGCTTCTCTTCTGCAGGTGTAGATCTAGAAGAGACTGGAAAGGAGGGTGGAAAAAGCAGGGAGGTTATGAGGCTTAATAAAGAAGGTAAGTGGATAGTGCTGGCACCCCTCTCTACCTGTCTTGTCTCTTGGTGGTTGTGGGTGACTGTGGTTTGGCCTTGACAGGGTAGTCTCAAAGCATATGGACCTCTGCCGTGAAGAATGTTTCAGGATTGGATACACGCAGATGACTGTCACTGTGTCAACTTCTTTTGAAGTATGGGTATAACAGGTGTATGCATGCAACTGGCAGACATCATAAAAGATAAGACAATTTTGAGTCAAAAGACAACCTACACATCAGTGGCCATATTGGATTTTTTTTGTGGACCCTGTCCCTTCACACAACATTTCAGTTGCTCCTGTGTGAAGATAAACATATAAACCTGTGCATCAATTTTAGATGTTACATTATCATTAGGGACTGCAGTGGAGACATTTTCGTATGTGGAGGGAAAGAGTCTGTTACAATTTTTGAGGTCATTCACTTTAGCTCAAGTCACATTTTGGTTTTTTATTCTCACCACTGAGTGTGACTTACAGACAGCAGAGCAGCCAATGTCCAATATTATCTTACATTAGACTAAGCCGTGCATATTATTCAAAAACAAATATAATGAGTCATTTGGGCCATAAGGTTTTCTGGTACCATCAGTGTGAGCAGGCAAATTCCAGGCTAGTGGTAATATGGCCAATATGCCATGCCTGAGACAGTTCTGTCAGTTGTGAGAAGAGAAACTTTAGTGGTGAGCATAAACAAATCAAATTTACACATTTTGTTTGTGATGTGTGCCCTTAACATCATGCTGGGATAACACATAATGCAACTAGTGAAATGCTTTTGGACACTCTTTCATGTAGGTTTCTGTTTGTTTCTGTTGTGTTAAAAAAGCAGTTTACAAGTACAAACTCTCTGTCATGAGAAATACTTCTTGTGAAGTCAGTACATAATGAACGATCCCATCATAGTGAAACTTCAGTGTGACTTACTCATGCTGAGAGAAATCCCGCTATTACCTGTAATGTCATAATATATATTCTGAAATGATGTTAAGTTTCTCATTATATTATCGTTGTCATTACGCGTGCATTCAATTCTGAGCATCTTGGCAGCTCAAAGGAATCTTATGTTTTCTAAACAACCTCTTGAAAGAAGAATGAATTAATCAGTAATGTAGATTTGTATGATAAACTATAAAATTGCATGGAGTACACGTTAAAATTACTTAAAATACCATAAAACTTCACTTTTGAAAGACTTTTATAGAGATGCCAAGCTTGATTGTATTTCTGTCTTGATTCTTAAGTGCCTGAACCTCCCTATTTTGCCAGCCCAAAAATAAGAGCAGCAGAACTGGGATTCTCATGTAGTATATTTATAGGTAAAAGGTTCAAGGCACAATTTGTGCATCTGTCAGTAATGTTCATTCAAAAATAATCGAACAAAAATCTTGCCTACTTCAGCTTGGCCTTCATAAGGAGCTTAATTTGTTGAGATAAAGTGTTCTGTGTTTAGAAGTCCTTGAACACAAATTCTTATTACTGTCTTACTCGAGACATAAAGGTGGAACCGTGTCCCTACTCCTTAATCATAAATAATATGCAAATTGTTTCCTAGAACGATTCAGTTTAGATTATTGGTTCTAGTCTTGTTTGGTTTTGGGGGGGGGATTAGAGGCTCCATCAAAGGAGCTCTGTTTAAACTCACTATCCGGAAAAATTTTTTCTAAACAAAGTCTAATGCCATTGCTGACATTATGATGGTGACAGGTGTGAAGCACTTACTAGCTTTTATAGTACTTATGTCGTAATATGAATGTTTAAAAAAAACAAACCTGACTGTTATATTTAGAAAATAAAAAGCCTTAGAAACTTTATTGCTTCCAAGTAGTAACTTGTGTTAGGTCACTTAGAAAGAACTTCCATGAAGTTTGAATAAATTAGTATGTGTTGAAATATTTCTACTATATTCTTTTAAGCAGTCTGTTAATATAGGTGTTATTACCACACCCATCTGTGTGTCTGAACACCCACTGTAAATCTTCTTGGGCCTCACCATCCTTATTAATAAAGGCGGGGAAAAATGTTAAGAGTTAGATTGGTCTGCAGGAAACATTGCTCATGTATTTGCAGAAATGCTTGTGCTTCTACTCTGATCTTGCACACAACTGTCTTGTGACATGTTGAGGTTTTTTGCCTGCTTTGTTCGTAAACAGGGGTTGTGGTCATGATAGGTCTGAATACCAAACCCAACTCCTTTTTCTTATCTATTTCAGTAGGCCTTTTTATGGCATCTGTGGTGCCAGGAGATTGTAAGCTGCGTCTGAGAAAAGTCAAATGTTACTTGTATCAAGTAACTGAGGACGACAGAGAGACAGGATTTTAAGTATCAAAAAATGACTGTGCTGTTTGATAAAGATAGTGTAAAATCTTATCTCTCTGCACTTACTTCCTGTCATATTTGTCTGCATTTTGTCATCTTTCATTGATATGACCAGATTTATGTGGCCATTCCTTTGTAAGCAGTTAAGCAAGGAGACTTTTTAGACTGATGCAGAGCATCTCTGTGCAGAGCATGATGGGTGGGAAGACAGTGGTCTCCTCCAGAGTTCCACAAGGTGTTTCACTTTGGTTTTGTAGAAAAATATGGTGTCAGGTGGCAAAAAGTGCTTCCAGTTAGCTTCATCCCCGCTTCGCTGCTTCCTCTCTGGTTGTGTGCTCTATGTGTGGTGGGCTGCTCTTCCTCCTCCCTTTGGCCCAGGTGCGGACCTGGGAAGCAACATTCCCTGGAGGTGGTGGGTAGAAACACCCACTGCCAAGTCTCCGCCTGCTCAAGGGGCTGATACTTCTGAGCACATCCCTGAGCAAAGGAGTCACAGGCTGACTGTGCTGCTCATTTCTGTAATGCAAGAGATGCACTAAAGCCACGTGCCCCATCTTACGGGTAAAAGTAAAGACACAGAATTGCTGCTCACTACTTTCCTTTATTCTGCAGTGTGTATGTAGGCAGCATGGAGGGAGAGAAATTTCCTGAACGTTTGTTCAGTTTTGCAGACAGAATTGCTTTTTGCATGCTAATACTTACTCTAAGTTTTCCTTCAGCAAATGCAGTCTGTCCATGGTTGAGTTTCACTGGCATGTAGATTTGTGGAGAGGGGATTACAAAGTTGCAAGTGTTCACAGAAAATGAGAAATTTTATGCATAAATGTTTGTGCCAGAAAAAAAACCAACTTATCTGCTTATCTAATCAGGAAACAGAAACAGTATTGTGTAACTTATCTGACAAATCACTACCAAGCAACCGGCTTAGCTAAAAGAGGGGTTATCAGAATTGGAGCAGCATTTAGAATTTAAGTTGAATTTTAAAAAGTTGCATGACATAGTTAAACAATTAAAGATTTTCTTATAGATAGCATGCATAGAAAATGAAGTCTGTATTTATTTGAGAATTTGTGTCCTGTAAAACACCACACCAACTATGCCTGAGGTAGATACAGCGTTCTGTTATTATCAGTCTTAACCTGTAACTGATTATAGATTAATTTTGGAGGCATGTGTTTTACAATATTTATGAAAATAACAGAAGAATGGGATTTTTTGGGTTTGCGTTTGGAACTTGTATTGATCAGTTTAGTAAATGTACAAGGGTTGACTGCTGTGAGTGTTTCTAGGTAGGCATAGGCTGTAAAGGAGCAAAAGATATCCTCTGTATCTTTGTGAACTACAGCAGAGTTAAATATGACCAATGGGACTTAGGTCTGTATCTGGGTACTTGGTGTCATAGTCAACTTCAGTTTCCCAGTTCAGCGGGTTTATATTATTGAGGTTTCAATATGATAATGTGTGTGTTTTGTCTTAGATAATCTTTTCACTGACCAAACTGATTCATTATTGTTTGACATGGAGGATGCTATGTAAAAAAATCTAATGTTTTTTCTGATTTTGTGGCAAAAGTAGAGGTTTTCAATTATTATTGCACCATTTTATTTCACAATTACACATGCAAACTGGAGTTTTATACCTATTGGATAGTTGTTTATACTATATTTTTCCTATTTTGACTTCGCACACAAATGTCGGATGGAAGCTTTTCGATAAATCCTCTGGCAACATCAGAACAAAATTAAAGGGATACTGATTAGTTTTGCTCTTAGTATCTTTTTAATTCTTCAAAAAAATATCTTGATGATTTTATCATCCTTGGAAAAATAAGAAGTTGAGGTTAGGTGGTGGTAGGGAACACTTCTGTAGGAGAAAAAGGATATGACATGCAATGTTCTCCTTTATGAAAAGCAAGAGAAAGAGATCAAAAATTATTTATGGGCAGATTGTGAAAGAAGAGAAGATGTAAGACAAAGTTAGCTGGTTAATGTAAGCATAGGGATTGGAGTTGATTTTTATTTAATTATTTTTTTTTGTTTACTAGTGGTTTGTCAGTGGTGCTGTTTGTCTCCTTTAAAAACATACTAAACTAAAAAAAATAAAAGCGTTCTTGTGTTTATTAGACACCTTCATCTTTCACCTTTTTATGGTGGTAGGGAATGTTGGAAAGGGCTGAGAGGGAAAGGAAATTCTAACGAGGTTTTAAACACATGCCCCAAAAGAAAGAGGTGAAGTTATTGAATTTAGACCACCACAGTTGGTGATTTGGGGTTTGTTTTGGTTTTGCAGTGGGCAAAAGAGAGGGTTGAATATTCTGTAATTTTCTGTCTCTTCCCTGTAAGCTCATAAGGTCTTTTGGTTATAGTGATTCTGAAACAGATGTCATATTCTGGTGGAGCTTGATGAGTGAGAGAACTGGGAATTGTCGGGACAAAAAGCTGTGCCTGTTTTCAAGAGAAACTTTTTCTTACCATTCTTATCTTTATGGTGGCAATAAGAAGAGTGAGCAAAGGTTCCCATGGGGATTTTTTTTAGGATGAGAAATGACAGTGGGATTGAATTCTAGTGTGCGTTCTGGTGTGTAAGTGCCTGATCAGTTTTGCATATGATATCTGACTCTGATATTTTTATTTTTTTTCACATGGACAGCTTCTGCAGGGGGGTGGCGTGGCTCCTGGTTTTGGCTGTCACCTCATTTAATGTGTTTTAAGGAATGGTGACAGAGGAAGAATGAAACATTATGTATGATAGTGCCCAGAAAATTTAGTCAGAATTGTAGTTTATTCTCATAGTTACATAGTTATTTTCTGAAACCTGTCCTTTAGTTCTTCAACCCACACACTGGATAAAAGGAGTGCAGTAATGGTAAGGCTCTCTGATCAGACGTTCTGTGTTTTGAATCAAGATTTTGATGTTTTTGAATATGTATCTAAAATTGTTGTTCCGTAAATGACTTCTTTAAAAGTTTGGGTTTTGTTAGGTGGGACATAGCTTGATGAAGTTGTGCAACAGTTATTCTGAAGGGATTAAATCTCCTGTAGTTTAAGGTACCTCTTTTGGTTGCATCCGAGGAAACCATGTGTGATTCTCTGTCAACTGACAGCTCTGTCACTAAGGATCTGTCTCTGACATTGCTTCTACTTGTAATTTATAACCAGACTTGAGAAAGACGGAAATTTATGTGTTTATACTAGAGTGTACCCCAAGCCCTGCTGTCACCACAGAAAGTGAAATGACTTCTTGTATCCAGTTTTGATTGAGATATAAAAACATGTGTGTTCTCTTGTTTGTCTGCCTCTGTATGTGGTTAATAGTTTATAGATGAAATACAGGTTTCTGTGCATGAAAAACCAGACTACACAAGAGCTGAACCATTCCTGCAGTGAAATGGAGTAATTTCTTTGAAATGGGCCTTTTGTTCTATTTAATTAAAAATTAAGACATTATCAGATTCTGTTTTACCTTTGGGGCAAAAAATACTAGCCATTTAACCAAAGCTGAGGTGTATGAATGAGGTGAAAGCAGTGGAAAATGCTATAGAAAACATTTCAAATTACATTTTGTTTAAGTTGTGGAGTTTCTGGTAGTCACTGTGTGCACTACTAAGAAAGATCACCTTCAGTAAAAATGGTATATTGCTAAGAGTGTTTCTTAAAGAGTTAACTCCACTATAAGGTTGTATGAGTGTCATGACTACTCATTATTAAGAGTAATTTTGGAATAACTAGCAAGTAACACTTTCATTTTATATGGGCATGGATTAAGTTACTGGATCTTTCTGTCTTCCAAGTTCAACTTGGTGCAGTTCTTCAGCTTGTCCTTGAAAAAGCTGATTCAGGAGTTAAAGGTGCAGGATGCCAGGTGAAGCCGCTATCTTGAGGTAATTAATATGCTTAAAAACCTGTGGTGAATGCTGTTGTGACACAGTAAGGGTGTTTGACAGAGGTATCTCGGCAAGACTATAGCAAGAAATCTCTGATAGTTCTCTTGCTGGATGAGAAGGGTGGATGCAATGAGGGTAAAAATGGTCTGGTTTTTTTTATCTTAGTGCTGTGCAGCTGACTAAGCTGACTCAGATTGAAGGAGGAATCCAGAACTTACTTAACATCCAGTTACTTATGACCTTTGTGGGACAGAGGAAAAGCAACTATTGCATGCATAATTTCTCTCTTTTTCTTTTCTGTGTCCCCTTCTGTGTTGATTTTAAGGGACTGGCTTTATCATAATATTTTGTATGGTTTACTTAAAGTTATGCCTGACAGCCACTGATGTTGCTGGAGAAGTGAGTTTTCTGATTGCTCTTGGTCTTGTACTCAGTAGAAATGTCTTCCTTATTTCTGAAGTGTTGTGTTTACTATTCAGTAATTTCCTTTCATATTTTACTAAGTTGTATGAATAATACAGTGCTTAAGCCCAACACATACTCCTATTTATCTGTTTTCTTGACAGTAATTAGAATTTAGAATTATTCAGGTTTCCAGCTTTTTTGTTTCTCTGTTCATGTATTTAGAAAATGTGGGCTGTTTGGCAAAAACGAAGTGGAGTTTTCTCAGATCAGAAAGAGCATTAGCCAGAAGCAGCAAAGAACTTGACAGCAAAAGTTCTAGGTTCTGCACAACTGCTAGTTCCAATGCATGTCTAGTGCATTTTCACTTAGTCCCCAGGCCCCTCCTGAATTATCTGTAAAACGGAAGCAGTTGTATTGTGACAGAGCTGTGCACAGTACACAGGGGTTCAAGCTTGCTTCCCTTTCCGTTCCCTTGGAGCAGGTGTTCAGCAGGAGAGACAGAAGTGTGACTGATGGAGTAACATCAAGACATAAAAATGATTGGTGAAGGACAAGAGTTCATGGGTTTTTATTTTGTGTGATCTTCACTAGGTTCTTTGTTTTGTTTGTTGGTTTGTTTGGCTTTTTTTTTTCTGTTTAATAGTGTTTTATGTCTTCTGTCCAGTCATTCTTTCTCTTCCTTTTCCTGCTGCAGGGAGGTAGGCATGATGGGAGGTCAGAGCCTGGGAATTTGAAGCTGTACTTGGATTGAACACTGCTAATGTCATATAAGTAGTAGTTGCTGAGAGGTTTGCTGAATCAAAAGTGTCTTCTCTAGCAATACAAAACATGATGGGACTGGACTTGTCCAGTGACAGAGTAAAGTGATTTGAGCTCGTCATCATTTTGAGATGAAATGGTCAGAACGGAAGCTGAGATTTAAAGATGTGTAAATCATTATGTGTGTCCATTTTTAAGCCTCTGATAGGTATTCTATCCTTAAGTGGCCTTTAGGCTGCCTGCTTTTGATTGTCTAGATTAGATAGATTATAAGGTGGTCATTAGCATATCCAGTTGTTTTTTAAGCTGCTTAGTTATGTCTTTTGAGACAGGATGCTATGATGATTTAAATTTGAAAAGTTTGTTGGACCCATGCCACCACAACAACCACTGACAGAGCCAAAACCTTGGTTTTTTGGGACTGATAATGGAGATAGTCAGAGGACAGTGATCTGGATGAATATAATTGATCTGTTACTGCTATGATTAGGAAGGCAGTATTATTATTTGCATGATCCTGATGCCTTGCAGCCCCATCAGAGACTAGACACTACTGTGCTGGGTACCAGCACAAGGAGGAAGCTTGCATACTTGTGTGTGTTGTGAAGTTGTTGTGCTGCAGAGAACTAATTTTTTAATATATGACAAAGCAGGAGTTTTAATATTGGCAAACAAAAGCACTTAGTTACTCAGCGTGATAGGGGCTTTCTTAGAACTGTGGAAGAAAAGCTTTAAAGGTGATGTTTAGAGGACAGTGAAGTAGTTTTGTAAGAGCTGGGAAGGTATTCTTACTCTAGCGTGGAAGCTGGCCTGAATGAAAATACAGGCTGGTCATTAAAAACTTAATAAATTGATACTGACATCATGAACCTACTTGAAATGTGAGCAAATCGTGTGATGATAGCAAGTTATTTAAGAGAGGGCTGCTGGAAAACAAAGATGAGTCGTTCCCAATATATAAATTTGGAATGGAGGATTGTGCATAGAAGCATGCAGAGAGAATAATGGTGAAGTGGTATGACAATATAGAAGAAAGAACTTCTGGAGCAGTGTGATAATGTTTGTCAATATGAAAAAGAAGAAAATATAAATAACTAATGCGAGGTGAAGGCCCAGACAGACCTTTAGCTCTGAAAATGTTTAGAGAAGACTTTGTCCTAGGGATGCAAGACAGGAAGAGTTACTTAGATACAGATGTAACCTGAATGAATGAATCAAGAGAGAAGTCATTGGCAAAGATGACATGGTGTTTTATCATCGTATTTTATATCTGAGTGATGGGCAAGATGATTATGCTGTCCAGGGTGATCAAGAGAGGTGGTGGAGAAAAGAGGGTGGGAGTGACGAGATCTAAGTTCTGTTCTAACTGTATCAAGCTGAAGCTGACAGCTACTCAGTGGCAAGAGGTGTCAGAAAGAGAGACTGAGATTTTTTTGTTTAGACATAAGTGTACCGTATTTGAGACCTATCACCTCAGGAACTGAATATGTTGGTAAAATCCTCAGCCGTAAGGGAAGGGACAAAAGATACAGCTCAATGGAGCCCTGCTAGTAGACAAAAGAGGAATAAAGAGTCTGCCAGTGACCTGTGAAGGGTTTGGTACAGGGTGGAAGGGCAGCAGAAGAGGGCAAAGTCATGGAAGTCAGAAACAGAATAATGCTTCAAAAGCAGAAAGGCATTTAGTTTTTATGAAGAATGCACAAGGGTTATGGCTGATGGAAATGATTAGCTTGTTGTGATGTTGCAATAGTAAAAGGTTTTTAGACATTTTATTAAGAATAGTTTCAGTGTAGTGCAAGGGACAGCTCTAGGAAACTCAGGCTGAAGTTAGAGACAAATTAAAGGTGTAATTTGTTATCACACAGGTCATAATGAGCTTAGGGGTGAAAGGACAGAAAGAGTAGTGTAGAGAAGCAAGGAGTCAGAAGTAGATTGCAAACCAGAAAAGACTGATTTGCTGTCCTACTGCTCTGTCAGAGCAGGAGGAGAAAGGAGATGTGAGGTATGGGGTGATGTGGGTGAGGCAAGTGGAGAGTGGGACAGATGTGGTTTGTATCTATTGTACAAAGAAGAAGGGAGAGCTGTAACGAAGAGGAAGAGAGTGGGAAGGGAGAACATGAAATGGTTATTATGTTTTCTCACTTTCTCTTGGAATAAATATTTGCATTCTATTGTGGAGAAAGAAATGGATACAAAAGAAAAGGTTTGAGGAGTGAGTCAAAAGTAGGAAGAAAAAAGGCTGAAATTGCAGGTGTGGGTTCAGCTCAAATGGAGGAATGGCACAGATTAGTAAGCAGCAGGAGAGAGAGAAAATGTGCGATAACCTCATTTTCAGACTGGTTCTCTTTTCCACTGCAGATTCTAGGACAGGCGAGAATACAGCGAAGAAAATCGATGTTTAAGATGAGCCTGAGTTCAGGATTGGTGGATCTAGTATTGGCAAGCAGAAGCAAAAACCATCACAAAAAAAAGCCCTTCAAGGAGAGAGAAGTGTGTGTCCGGTCATATCTATCAGAGGGCATGATGGACGTGAAAGTAGTAGTTCTGTTCCTTGCAGTGCATCATAAGTAGATAATATGTCTGTGTGATCTGTCACATACTGATACTGACTTGTGCTTCCTGCTTCCAGAGCCGACACAAGGCCACAGGATTGCATTGTCGTGGACTGGGCCCCGGGTAACGTCGTACTGCTCAGGGTGTATCATGAGAGCTTGGGCGCAGTGCTGCAGTAATCATGGTTGTATGGCTTTTGCTTGTCTTGCAGGGCAAAGCAAGCTTGTTCCTGTCTTCATGCTACAGGCAGGCATGCTTTATGATACAGCACCATTTTTTTTCCCCTCTGAGAAAGGAGAACTTAATGATTTTAGAGGTGTTACATGGAATGGCTGTCATTCATGATGCAGGCTCCTCTGTGTTTAGGAAGTTTATCTCAGGTTTTCACAGCTCTTTAGTAGATCCAAACATCTGTTTAAGAAAGAGGAGAATGCTGTGGGAAAGAGTTGTTCGCTCACGCACAGAGCACTGAGCTGATCCTTTGACTTGGAAGGCTTTATCCATTATTTTGCCTGCCTTTCCCAAGCAACTTTCTGCATGTCTGTGTATGTTATCAATGTTCAGTCATCCCAGCAGCTTATACATGTTGCCATGCAGAGGTACTGAGGAAAAAGGAAAGAAGAAAAGTCTTCAGATTTTCTCTTCGGAGTCTCTCAGGGGTTTTTTGTGCAGTGTTCTAAGGTTTTGTGGTTCTGATCTGTATTCATGATTTTGCTGTATTTTTGGCTTTTTAGAAGACTTGGAGAACCTTGGGCAAATATACTAAGAAACTGAATGCCTGGCGATGGAAAAACATGAGAAATGGGAGGAAAAATGTTTCAGCTCTTGAAATTATGGTGAGCTGTGTGTATAGTGCTTTTAATAGAGTCTTCGTACATTCTGTGCTTGGTGTAAGTCTTCTTCAGCTACTCTCATAACTCACAACACTGGGTGTGAATGTTACCAAGCCTTGTAGGTATTTAAATTTTGACAGAGGTAATGCAGCTTTACATATTTTTGGGTTTCTTGCTCATCAGGAAAAATTATTCTTGACTGCATTGCTAAAGGAAGGAATGCTACAAGTTTTATTTTGTGGCATTTATTATTGTTTCCAGCTTTTCAAGATACGTGTCACTATTCTGATTGTTTGTTTTCCAAGCTCCTTGGCAAATCAAAGGTATTGTAAACCTTTATTGCTTTCCTGGAAGGTAAGAGCTTATTCTGTATGGGAGTTTTTGTAGGGTTTTGGGTTGTTTGGAGTTTTTTCAGTTCCTTGTTATTAAGTATAGATTTGGAAAAGTTCTGGAGAGATGTGTAACATATGTGTTCAAATGATGTAATGCACATAAAAGTGTTAGCTTAAGAATCAGCAAGATATGGTCTGTATTTCAGAGAGCTTAAAATCCATTTCAGACAAAGCCATAAGTAGTGTGTGTTGTGAAGACAGAAATCAGTCTATGAGTGTTGAAAAATTTCTTGCAGAAAGCTATTTTAAGGGAAAATTTGAGGGAGGTAAAGAATAATTAGTTGATGTGGAGGAAGGAGGCATCAAAGCTGATAGTATAGCACACAGGAAAGTAGCGTACAGAACAGATTCCTAGTGAGAGCAATTTATTTGTAAAAATAAACTTTCCCTGTTTTGTTAATATTGTCTTACTGTCTGGGAGCTGGAAAGCAAAACTAATTGTAATTGCCAGACTGCAAAAATAACATAAATATTGAAATATAAGTCTTAATCTTTCTTAACTCTGTTCCCTAAACATGCCCTCTGTTCTCCAAATACTTAAACGTTCCCTTTTTTATTAGGCTTCAGCCTCATCTGTTCTCCTGAATAGTGCCCTAGTTTTGCTACTAGGCAAAAAGTGAAGAGAAGCTAACACATGGTATATGTAACA
Organism: Campylorhamphus procurvoides; assembly: GCA_013396655.1. Taxonomy (NCBI): domain Eukaryota; kingdom Metazoa; phylum Chordata; class Aves; order Passeriformes; family Dendrocolaptidae; genus Campylorhamphus; species Campylorhamphus procurvoides. The sequence continues at coordinate 809,768 of WBMV01006311.1, read as the reverse complement.
ACATTTCTTCTGTATGAGTTCTTTTATGCCCATTTGTTTATATGCATATTACAGGATCGGAAGATAAGTGACATGCAAAGTTCTAAGCAGCTTTTACTCTTGTTCTAGATTTTTCAACCTTAGAGTGAGTCTATTGTGTTCGAATTCCTCTTTAGTTTGAAATTTTTTGGGGAGAACCCCTTTTCATGGCAGATTTCTGACATAGCATGTGCAAGCGTAATGTGTGATGAAAACAATACTCAGAACAAGTGCTTTTAAAAGCTTGCTCATTTTGGTACTGTAAGGTTGTGAGAGATTTTCCTGTGTTCAAAATCATGATATTGAAGCTGCTTTGAGTAATAATCAGGACACTGTGTGTATATGCAGAGGAAGGGTATGAAGTGATGAAGTGGGATTCATATCATTGTGAGGAGTAGAGGGAGTGATAGAATGGGAAGAAGTCACGAGAATAAGCAGATTGACTGCTGATGATGTTTATACATCACCTTTCTTTGGAAAGAGGCCCAGAGTGTCCTACCAGCTATGAGTAGAAATTAATCCATTTGTCACTGGAAAAGGATGGGCAAACATGACTGCTACTGAAAGCTCAATCCTACCTGCACTGGAATTAAATAAAAAAATGCTGAAAACCTACTGTGTACTGACAGGGTGTAATCCAGTCCACACTGAAATATGTTATTGCATAATGATTTGGAAAGGAAAGGAGCAATACCTTATTTCTAGATTGCAAAGTTAATACAGTTACATAGAATGTATTTGTTTACAGGGGAAAAAACTAAAGAAACAGGAAAAAAAAAAGGTTAAAATACCAGACACATTACCTTTCCATGTGAGAGATTGCAGTGGGCTTTACTGACTAGCACTCTGTTTACTGTTTTTCAAATGTTAATGCTGCCATTGGTGCCAAATTTTACTCATTAAAGACGGCCATATTTCAAAATACATTACTGGGGTTTATCTTTCTCTCAAAGAACAGTTACCCAAACCATGCTTATGAGAATAGGCCAGTTCTTATTATAGGAAAAACCCACAGTACTTCACTATATTTTAGCAAGTCACCACATATACTAGTATGGTGCTTTTTCAATCATTTCTAAATTACTTAAAAGCTGAATTTGATGTTACTGCACCAAAAGCTAGATTACTTGTTCCTTTCCTGTGCAAACATTGTGAGCATTCTCTTCTTTTCTGCACCTGCTCTACCAGTGAGGACCATGTTTACTTTAACAGATATAGTCAGATGTGATCTTATAATCTCTGATTGGATTTTTGGTTTTGGCAGTTTAGTTTTTCTTCTGTTTGTGGAAATGGTCATCCTAGATACTTCATGATTTTACTTGGGTTCTTTTTTCATCCTGGATAGGAAGGGAAACTAGCTGGTGATACAGTAATAATTAAAGATTATAACTGGCAATTCATTTTCACTACATGGGTAGATTTATAACATTAGCAAATCCTCCATGACTAGCCTGCAGCTCTGCCTTTTGTCTAGAAGAACAGTGGCTCTAGCCTGAAGCAATCTTTCATTGTGCCCATTGGATTTTGCTGAGAATAAAGCCTGCTGTGGCCACCCAGCACCTCAAGAGGTGAATATACAAGGGAGCATCAGAACGCCATAGTGCAAAATAGGCTGGGAATGGTGAGTTCATTGAATGAAATAGTTTAAAGAGGTAGATTTAAATTGGGTAAGTACTACATGATTGCAATGTAATCTTTTTCTCTGCAGTTTTTCTCTTGTAAAATACAGGCACTGAATTTATACATTCTGTCGTACTTGGAGTTGATGCAGCCATGGTTAAAAGTACATATGCTTTTCTTTATAACGAATGGAAGTAAGTTTGGTCATGGTCCATTCTGAATTTGTTGTGTAAGGAAGAACTTCTATCTGGAATATATATAGGAATGGAAGAATTACTTTTGAGGGTTGATTAATTTAATTTGTTATTCCCTGTGCAAAGCAGTCTTGAAGGAGGCTGAAAGGGCTTGACTGGGAGAGTAGGAAAGAGGTGAACACTATTACTTTTTATACAGCTTTACTGAAATACTGTATACCCGTTCTCATGTCCACATCTGGTGTTGGAAAAATTGGAAGGACTTCAGAAAAATCTACATTAATTTGTGGCCTGGATAATCAGCTTTAGAATGGAAGATTTAAGAAGCTCAATCTATTTAGTTTATCAACAGACAGTAGAGGCTACCTGATAAGTCTTTAAGTACTTAGATATGACGAAGGTATCTGACAGTTAGATGGTTCTTTGTCAGGTAGATTAAGGGGATTCTCATGGCTGAAAGCTGAAGCTAGATCAGTTCAGACTAGAAATAAGATGCAGTTTTCTAATGATGCAATTAAATAGGAACGGCTTATCAAGGGATGTAGTAGAGACTCTCTGATGCACAAAATCCTTGCATAAGGCCCTGGTGCTTTCCCAGGAAGCACATGGTGCTTTAGCCAGGGCCAGAAAGCTTGGGTTTGAAGCTAGAATGATACGATGAAATTCTGTGGCCTGTTTTAACATAGAAATTCAGTAGAGATCATAAGGGAGATTTCTATTCTAACTCTGCTCTCCCTAAAATTTCACACATTGTAATTGCTTCTTTTGTTAAAAAAAGTTTGTATGCAAGATGGAGGTGATCAAAGCAAAAAGCCAGCTTTCTAGCATTGTGGAGGAGAAGGGACAATCCTTTAGTAGCAGACAAAAGAAGAATTAACACTTTCCAGTCTCGCTTTGTATTTTTTTGGTAATCAAAACCACTAATATCCCCCAGTCATTAATTCTAAGCATCACAATCATTTACCAGTGTAATTGTTGGCCTTCTCAAAGCATTGCAGATAACTTGTGCTTTCTCACTCTAAGCTCGTGTAACTGGCAGTTGGACCCAAATGCCTTCTTTGACTTGACTCTTTTTGCAAAGCAAAGAAACCTTTATCAACGTGTTTTCCCTGATGCTGCCTTCTTGGCCATGGATTTATGAGGACATTACAGGTCAATCTTTGTGGGAGAGTAAAAGGCTTTGTAATTTCTAGTGAAGTGTGTGAGAACTCATTTTGTCCTAGTTTTGTGAAAGAGATAGGAGGAGTTATTTGAAGGACATTAGCACTGACATCATTCAGTTTGCCTCTTTCTTGTAAAATCGTCACCAGTCTGAGTGAAAATGCCCACAGCAAGGCCGATCAGTGCTGATTTAAGGTACCATTCAACTTAAATGGGAAATATTGTGTATTGGGTTAAAGGAAGCACCTAACCTCATTTTAGAGGTTTTTCCAGCATCAGTGGAACTCTTAACTCTTGTAAGCACTGTATATAAAATAAGAGGAAAGCAAATGTGCTGTGTTTCAAGCTTATAAACTCTTCACCCCCAGCCCTAGAAGAAGGCAGTGAGAATTGAGGTTTTTTAAAAAAATAGGCAATATTGAATTTCTTTTTATGAAATATTAGTGTAAAGTATTTCAGTATTGCAGAATGGGTTTTGTTGTTGGTGGTTTTGCTGCAGTTGGAAAGGCTAAAACAAACTGAATTGGATGATGAGGTTTGCTCCAAATATTTATTTGTTTGTGTTCTGCTCTAGAGCCATATGAACTGTATGTGTGAGCTTGGGCTTTTTCTGCTTGGGAATGTACAGGGTCACACATTCTGTAGTACCATGAGGAGATTTTAAAGGTGCAGGGAATTTAAATTCCTCAGTTCCTTGTTGTTTGTGAAAATGTGGCACAGATTGACAGGTATGTGATCCATCAGTTCTTGCCTGAGTAATTACGAAATATTTAGAAGTTTACACTTGGAGTTGCCTTTAATGTTACTTGTGTAGTGAGCTGGACTGATTGTTAGGACTGAATGCCCTTGTCATGGGCTTCTCACTATATACATCCTTCTTTCCACAATTTCATAAATGCTGGACTGGGTCAGGGTCTGCTGTTAGGCCAGTATTCTCTACAGAGTACTAACAGCCATGCTAAAATCAATCAGATGATTGGACTACTTAACTTTCCCAGCATCATTTAATCCATACTTGCATTCAGGTAAATTATATTTGAGACTCTGGCAAATACAACAACAAAAGATGATATTTGCTTTGACGTAAGGCACTAGAAAGGGTAATTTCTAATCTGAAAGCAGGAGTTCAGACTGATACTCTGCAGGAGGGAGAGATTCATTAAAAACTGGAGGAAGTAGTCAGATAAAGTTGCTGAACCAACAGGTTTTGTCCAGCCAAGGCAGTGGTTTGATGGTCTGTGTTAGGCAGAGCTACGTCACTATTATGGTCAGATAAAGATCTCTAAAACATATGGAAACTCCATGGTACTGTAGAAGGCTCAAGTCTTCACCTTCCTGCTCTTCATGGCTGTTACTCAGGCTGGAGGTTAAGAGCATCAAAGTTCTTATTTCTCATTTGCTTTCTACAGGAATAAGGTACATGTTGAAAAAAGTCATGCTCTAGATTGTCACGCCACAGTCTCAAAGTTTAAATGGATCCGTACTGTCATCTTACAAACGTTGTGCTTGCTTCAGAAGAAACAAGATGCAAAGCTTCAGAACCTCATATAGCACATGATGGCACCAAGTCATCCTGGGTATTTCCTTGGCTTTTTGTGTCAGTGCCCCGCCTACCAAAAGGCAGGAGATCTTGAACCATGTGTTTCTGCTGTCTATGGACTACAACGAAGCCCTTCCTCTCTTCCCCACTCCCCTTGCCAACGTACCTGTGTACTTTTGCAGGAGACAAATGACAGCAGTCACACCAGAAAAGTTTGTGTCTTGAAAAGGGCAGAAGCCTCATAACTTGCTAAAGAATATATTCTTGATACGGCACATAGGTCAGGTGCCAGTTCCAGGAGAGAAATAGGTCCATCCCCTTGCATCTGATGAAACAGAGACTCTACTTTCTTATTGCCAGTCACCTACTGAGAGAGAGAGCCACACTGACCTGTCAGGAGGAAAAAAATGTTATTTTTACCATAGTGCCTCTTTAGGATGCTATAGGCAGGTTAGGTTCTGCAGGGTGGATGTGTAAGCATGGGATTGAAATACTTTGTGCTGATGGGGGAGCCTAAGGATGCCGAGAGGTAGTGCGCAATCCTGACAGTTGCATCAGGCCATCTTTTAAATTGGGTGCTGGATAAACTAGCAGCAAAGTGCAGTACAAATACACATTTGCTGTCTGAAAGATACAAAGCACTCGAAAAGGTTAGCAAGAACAAGATGAGGGGTGGCACCACAGTGTTGCTATATTTATACACTGAAAATCTACAGGCAGATATCCTAAAAATGCATGAGTATATGTATACACATATATTCATACATTTAGAAAATTTTCTGTAATCATGTTTGCTTTTGGGTTTCAAGATTCTTTTTAAGTATCTGGTGATTCAAAATGACCCTCTTTCAAGGCATCAATTAGGTTCCCTCATCTGATGTTACAGATTTTATACAGTGTGCTGGGAGTCTTTTTGCCTAAATGAAAGCTGTTTATAATCTGTGGTACATTGGTGACTATTTGTCTTACTTGGCTATTCATATTTTGTTAATTTGAAAAATTGCAAGAAATCAGTACTGTTCCTTATTGGTCTCTCTCTTTTGAGTTTCTTATTTTGCTACAGCTGCCTCTTCTATAGCAGTTGGTTTTAGCTATAAAAAGTATACATTATATAGTCTTAAGTGGAACTAGAGTTTGGGATTTTGTCAATATGTGTCTGTATTTTATATAGCTGGTATTTTTAGGTGATCCTTGTCCATTGTCAATATTTTAGGTGGACCGTTTCTCTTGCCAGGAATGGCTTCCTGAGAATTCTTTCAGTGATACTGCAGCAAAAACAGCACTTAAAACAGAGCAAAAGCCTGCGCCTTGGGTTTGTATAGGTAGAAAACTTCCACATAAATAGTGCTTTGAAAGATGTCTAGGGCTTAAGTAAGTTCACTGCCAGTATTTAATATGTTGTCTTGCAGGTATTGGGAACAGTTTGCCCTTGTCTGTATTAACATCCAAACTGTTTCCTGCCTTGATCAGGCGACCTGTAGTTGACATCTGCTGTGAGTTAAATATTGTTGATGCCTTAGTAGAGGTCTTCCCGTGTGGCCTGGGGACAGTGAGTCTGGCTAGGTATGTGCCACTTCGATTTGGCATTACTGGTTTGTTTCTCTGTGCTTATCACCTCCTTTGAGAGTGTAACAGTAAATGAATGGAAAGGGGGATTGGAAGAAAATCAGTTCTCTTGATGTACTAATGTAATAAAATACCTAAAGTCTGGAGGCTTTTTTTTCTGTAAAGGCAAATAAGGTAAACATGATACTTGTGCATTTAAGGAGAGTAGCCACCTTTTAAGAATATTTTGGTTTGGCTAATGATTTACCCTTTCAGAACCAATGATTGAAGTTTTAATGCTTTAGTAACACACTTCTCTAAAGCACTTGGCAGGCTGCTTAATAAATTAAGCCTCTCAAGCTTTCTGTGAAGCATCACAGATGGAGAAATGGAGAAAGAGGGAGAGGCCAAATGACTAGCTCCAGACATATAAGATAAATCTCTAGTTGTGTTGCTGGAGTGCTTTGGTTAAATACACCTGATTTGGAAATTTTATGAGGCTGAGTTGAATAAAAAGAAATAAATTGCTGCATATAATTGCAGCACATGGCATGTTTTCAACAACATTCACCTAAGACATGTATCTTGTTTATACAATGTAGCTAGTTGCATCTGTACAGAGGCTACATCCTCCTTACCATTGATATTTTTATGAAGGATAATAGAGTACCAAGTACATATGTGGGATCTTAGGGACTGACCAGACAGACAAACTTTACACTACTTGCTGTCAAGTTAAGTTTTAATTCTTCCTTTGTTTGAGGAGAGAAAAATTGTGTCTGTTTCTCTGGGAAGTGCCTGTCTGAATGGCATCTTATGGAAGAGATTTTGTCATCAGAATAGTTGTACTGTATTTCTTGTTGTTTTCTTTCATTGTGTTTAAAATTTGCTGTACTTCCAATCAACCAAATTTTACGTAGTAAAATCCAGGTCTCTATCAGACAGAGCTGACAAAGTGCTTGCCTTGGAATGTACAATGTATACAGAAATATCTGTGGACTGCACTCTATTGACCTATCTACTGAAACCTCCGATAGCTTTGAATTGTGGCATTGTTTTTCCTCAGAATTTGTGTTTAGATTGAAGCAGCTGGCAGAGTAGCAATTTAATGCTACTGTGCATGTTCCATAGCTTGAAGGAGGCTCTCCTTCACTTCAGCAGGTATCAGTTCATTATTTTCTTTTTGTGAGAGCAAATCGACTCTACTATGGGCTTGGTTCATTCAGAGAGACACTTCACAGCAAGGAACTTGTGTTGTATATCGTATCTCCTTTTACATGGTTTTGAATTGCTCATGTCTCTTTTTTGGCCATAGGTTTGTTTTTAATTAGAGAGGTTTGGGCAAGTGAAAGGACACAGGGGGCTAGAGGTTAGAGGAAATTATCCTGGAGAAGGATAGGGAAGAGTCGCAGGGGGGAATTCACACTGTGGTCGGGTTCTGTGAATGTATCACCTGGAGTTTCAGGGGATGTGTCCTGGCTAGTACTGTGCCCTCTTGCCTAATTTGCTTTATGTGTAAGTGCTTCAGATATGCCTGATGTGAAAACGATGGGAGCTTGCAAATGATCAGAATCTGTTTGAAGGAGTCAAGAAGTGTGGTAAATGATTAAGTTTTCATTTGCTTAGAGTGTCCCAAGTTTTGATGTCTGTGGGTTGTTGATGACTTACACATCCTTTGGTGTGTGTGTTCAGCAGTCTGCATGGCAAAATGTAGGGCAAAGTTTTCATTAACAGCAGCATAGCTCCCGTTATGAATGATTTGCTCGCCTTACATGTCCAAAAATCTTTTTTTAAAAGTTCAGAATACTGACTGTTTTGAAAATGAGAACACTCCTTTTTCATTTATGTCTGGAGGTTGTAAAATCTAGAAGTCTGAATGTAACTGAGAGCTGTGAAGTCAATCCGTGCATGTCACTTAAGGAGATCCCTGTATCCTTGTATGCAGATATCATGGTGATAATATAGTAAACCAGTCATTAAAATGTATGTTTGTTCTGTAACTTGTACAGTGGGTGAAATAACAGTTGACAATAGAACTAGAAAAATAGTCCTGTTATTTACATATTTAAATATTTTATGTAATTATTTAAACAATCTTTTAAAATTTAAATATATTAAATATTAAGAAATATTCACTTGGGAGGAATGCTCTAATTCTTTGGGGGTTTTGGTATAGCATGTCCTTTTGGTGGAATTTTAGCAGAGATGATTTTATTCACACTTTCATCAGAGGTTTTGCAACAAGTTTGACATTTTGTAATGCTCTGTTTCCTCAGAGGAGTAAGTCCTTGTAAGGTTATTGAAACATGCCGTTTTAAAGCACTTGGAATGTAAACGGTGATTGCGAGTTAGCTGTGAATATGTTATTTTAATAAGAATTGGGCACTGTTTTGGTAATTAACTGGGCATGAATGATTACTAGTGATTTTTATGGTATTATAATTTCCTTTTCATGGTTGCTCTCTTTTTTCTTTTTTTTCCCCCCTTTCTTTCACAAGGGGAGTTGTGATCTGTCAATATCTGGTAGCTACCCTGTTGATTGTAAACCAAAATAAATTAATTGTGAATGGCCAAGTGGATGACTTCTGAACTGTAGGTGGTAGATAGTTGCAATATTCTCCTTGCTGTAAATTATAACTCTGAGATGAAATTCAATTTTCCCACTTTATATACTTGGAGGTAAAGACAAAAACTTTGAATCCAGGGTTAGATCTTAGTTATGCCAGTGTTTTCTATTGAAAATGTTAGTGTTTTGCTGTTGAATTTAACAGCCAATGACTGTGGGAATGTTAGCCATAAAATTCAACTGGTGCTTGAAATAGAAAGTGCTTCCATGTAAGTGATAAAGAAGTAGCAAGTAGTAATTAGCAAGTAGGATGATACAGTCAGGAAGAAAAAACCAGCTTTTTTCACTAATACCAAACTATGTTGAAAAAATGTGGTAATAGTACAAGATTTTTAGTAGCTAAAATGCTGCTGCAAGTATCCTTCAAGTATTGCAAATATAGGTAGAGTAGGTAGAGTGATAAAGTTATTAAATAATCTTTCAGATATTAAAGAAACTCATCAAGTCAGTAAAAAATTTTCTAGGGAAGGTATCCAGACTGCCTTAACTCTCTTGTATCATTATGCAGTAACGATGCATCATAGTAATTTACTCAGAATATGTGTTTCCCATAGTTAGTGCTTTCTTTTTTACAGCTCTTGGAGGCTTTTTACATTGCAGAAACATGTTGTTATAATCTAAATAAAAAGACTTCTGTTCTATAAACTACAAAGATTCTTGACTCTTTAGTGCTTGCAATTAGAGACAAGTTTTAAACAGAGTCAAATTACCACATTTTAGGTATCAAATTAAATACTGCACTTGAACTTGGAGACTAAAAATAACAAATGAAATATGAAACTGTTTTAGGAATTGTCTATGACAGAAACTTTGAAGATACTTTATATTTTAACACTTTGAAAGAAAGTGTTTTCTGGACTTACGAGTTTTTTCTTAGGCTGAGGCTTTCTATGATGAATGCTTGGAAAAAAAAAGGACTGTTCAGCCTTTCTGCTCTGACAACTACAGAATATCCTTCCGGTTGGAAAGTTGTTGGAAAAAATATTTACGATCTTGAAAAGAGGATGGTATTTATTTGCAGAGTAGTTGGATAAATCATTTACAGAAGCTTCATTAATGTTAGTAAGTGGTGTCTGCCATTCAGATACAGAGTTCAACAGAACTCACATGTCTGTCAAATAGGAAGAAAAGTGCATATCATTAACTTGGAGGCTTTGTGAGCGATGCTCCAAATATACCCTTTACAGACGTGTATCGTCATTCCTTGTACTGTGCTGAGTAGGGTGTTAGTGCATTCTGCATTTTTTCTGTACTCAGGTATTTAGTCTGCAAAGAATTTCAGACTCCCTTGGTTAGAATAATGGTTTTATCTGGTGCTACATTCATTTGCCCTTCATTAAATTCATTCACCATGTTAATCTCTCACCCAAGTGCTGGAAGGATCCCTGAGGCAGGTACCTCCCACAGCAAAAGCTGCTCAGTGCAGTCCCACATTGAGGTGTGTTGCATGCCTCAAAAATACGTCTGTGCCTCTCCATGCTCACACAAGCAGCTCCAGAGTGTGCCTCTGATCCACAACTTGGAGAGCATGCAGACAGTTTTCAGTGGACAGATGTTCACTCGCATGGCTGCTCGACCATATTCAGGCTATTTTCTGTTTGGATTTCTTTTTCCAGAAGCTGAATTTTGTTGAACTCAGCCTTTTGGAAAAGAAGTGATACCAGTGGTTTTTTTCCAGATGAAATGCTGTGATAGGAGTTAGCTGTCACTTATGCCATTGTAATTACCACATAAGCTTGCAGATGTGTTGTTAACATTTATTCAGATGTGCATAATAATGGCTTACTTCTTGTGTGATGCTTTTCATTAGTAAATTTCAAGTGTTTAATTAGGAGTTACAACTTACATAATTCTTCTTGATGTACAGGGAAAGACACTAAAACTTCAAGAAATTTGGCTAGAAGTTTTCCCAGTAGGGGATGAAGGAATGTAGAGTTTGACTCCTCCTTTGTCCCCTGTCCTGTCTGTTGGATTACACAGTAATTAGTAACAGCCCTTCAAGGACCCATACTGTTACTGCTAGTAAATGGGGGTAAGGTTTGTTCCTTGTAATAATGTGGAACATATTTTTATTTAATGGGATAGGTGAAAAAGTTTCCTAAGTGGTGTCTGTCCATGAATCTTGATGACCTTTTATTGCTTTATGATGCTGGAGTGTACCTTAAATGCATGAGACAAGGCAGTGTATTTTTGCTTCTCTATCTCCTTTTTCTTCTGTCTGTTCAAAGCACTATCAGTGCTGAAGCCAGATACATGCCACAGAACTGAGAGTGTCTCTGAAAAGCTGTGTCTTGAACTCTATCTAGGAAACCTCTTGTTCCAATGACTCTACAATTAGATAAGTTATGAAGTACTAGAGGGCACAGCAGACGTGAAGTAAAAACGTGGATTCTAAACGCATGAAGAAGCAATCTTGAAACAGCACTGGTTTGTTGATATTTTTTTACTGTTGAAGAGCTAGCATAACGCTGTAATACTTAATGAAATAAATCAGGAACTGCCTCCCTACACCCCAATCCTCAGAAATAAATGAACAATTGCTTTGCTACACCCAAATCCTGAGAATAGTATAATGCTGGAAGGGAGATTCCTTCTAAGCAAAGTTGACAGGCATCAGACTGCAGCATAAGAAGTGTTAAGTGGTCTGCTCATGTCAGAGAGCTGTTGAGTGGATGAGATTAATCTGGGAAGCTGGGTGCTGGTGAAAGCATCACTGCTGGGACCAGGTCATGTCAGCAAATGTTGTTGCTGACCTTTTGCACATTCGTGCCAAGAACCTGAAACAGTCACTGAGCAGACCCATTTTTAGCAGCTTGCTTTAATCTCAGTGAAGTTTTCTTTGTGTGTGATCTTAGGATGTTCTTAGAACCCCAGTAAAAACATCTGCGCCCTTCATATCCTAATTTCAGTCAGGTGTCAACAGCAGTGAAGCTGCAGTGTACCTGCTGCGAGGAGCCGGGACTCGGGGCTGCACTGAGAAGCAGGCTCGCTACCTTTGTGGTCAAATGGCTCTGAAACATTCTTACTTTTTTGCTCAGTGTAGCACATATCAATTCAGAGAGCTGATTCTTAATTACTAGCAGTGTTTTTTCTTTAAAGAGAAAGACTTCTCAAGTCTCAGAAATACTACTTTGTGGTATTTGGCTCTCTGAAGTACCAACCAAGTACTAGGTAAGTCATTGCTGCTGCCAAATAAAGGAAAATTATCTGCTCTTGTGAAGAACAGTGAGCTGGAAAGGTCCTTGTAGTAGTCATGTATTTAAGATTAAAATTAGGAAAAACTGTTATCTTCCCATATTTTGAGTAGTTTATTTCACAACAGCCGCCTTTTTCTCCTGTACAGGAAACAAACAAACCAGCTCAAGAGATGTCTGAAACTTTTCCAAGTCTCTGTTTGAGAACATGAAAATGAAATTGTTGCTGGTTTTTTTGTTTGTTAGATAGTGAGAATTACATATGTGCAGGTCGGAATATGATTTGTGCAGTATTCAGTGTGGCAGAAATTGAAACAGAACAATAACGTGATTGAACTAATAAACTGCTTCTTTCTTTCATTAAAAGGAAAGAGCCCCATTAATAGCTTTTATTATATTAGTGTGTATGCCTTTGAGTGACTATTAAACCAGTGATTTCTCTTATGAGTAGGTACTCTGCAGCATAACAAGTGCAGGGTTTTTTTGAGATATACAAGCAGCACACGTGCCTTTTATTGCTTTTCATTTCTTTCTTTTGCTATTCCAATACTACCAGATGGGCAGGTTTCTTTAGACTGTGTCTCTGTAAATTTTTTTAAAGTCTTCAGAACTGAAATACCCTGATATTTCAGAGAGGAAATAGTCAGAGTTTCTTCTGCTCATTTTTTAGTTTATAAAAGTGCCTCAAGTTTCTTAAGGCCTTTTTTTTGCTTGATGTAGCAACAACAACAAAAAAAATACTCCCTTTTTTTCTCATCTAGTGGCAGCAAATCTCATGAGCGTGTCTTGCTAGTTGAGTTTGCTCCTTTACAGGGTGATCACTTGAACTGGGGCTTTAAGTTGTTGTTGATCTTACTGCTTTGACAAAACTGTTAGTAGCACTCCTGGAAGAAGGAGGGAGCAGGAAGGAAAGGGATACCTCTGAATGCAGTGTGTATGTGTGCTTTAGGATGCTCATATTGAAGATCTGATGGGCACTTGAGTGGCATGCACATTTGTATTGACCAGAGCCTTTCATGACCATGTTCTTCTCTAAGGGCTGTGTCTGTTGGAGGTTAGAATGCTCCCTGAGGTGTGCACCAGGCTCTTGTCATGGGCTCTTGTCATGGACTCTTGTTATTCTAGCAAAACTGTGCTTTTTATGTCCTGGAACAGGGAAGAGACTGCTGTACCAGCACACAGTGCTATGTTGCCAGACTAGCTTATATGTAACATGTTGAACCAGTAGGAGCATATTCCTATCCTGGGAAATGTTTGTGGTGTGCATGTAAGTGTACTATATAAATCCCAGTAAGAGCTGATGATGTATGTATGCTTCTTCAGACAGTACAAGTATTTGACTGATTGCACTTGCAAGGATAATTATTCCCTTGAGAGCAGAATTCTTAAAATGAGAGCTATTTTCTGGAGTTGTGTGTTAGTGGAACTAAAGGCTGCTTCGATCTATAGGAACTTTTTAACTGTTTTGTCTAAGTGGCCTTAGGATAGAGTTTTTGTACGTTCGGACTTTGGTTAGAAAGCTTCTCATTCATCTTTCCATGCCCTGTTATCCATTAGTAATTTTTCTCATATATTTTTCTTTGGCATAAAGTCCTCTAACTGAAAAAAAACCCACAATGAAACACTTTAGGCAGTACCTTGATCTGCACTACAACAAGAAAGAGAGCAAAATCCATTTTGCTTGGAACTGTGTGGAGGAAAAAAGTTATATTACTGAAAGCCTATCTGAAAGTAACTTTTCAGAGAGTTGAGTTACATGAGAGGCATTATTCCTGGAGAGAGGTGCTGTTATAAGCGTAGGAGGCAATACAGTAAAAGCTCAGCGAGTTGGTGTAAGGGTATATTTGTGTCCTCTTAGACAGTACATTTAGACAATACATTTCCATTTAATATCCAGCTGTTGATTAAGAAAGAGCAGACACCTTCCACTTTGGGTGAGAAGAAAGGTAAATTAAAAGATATTCTTGCCCTTGGCTTTGGTTGTAGGGAGAAGTGAAGTAACAGTCAATGAGATATTTAGCATTTTGTAAAATGACATAGGTGAGATTAGAAATTTTACTTTTCTCACTGCTTTTTTGCTCATTTACTCATCATTTTCCCTGCTATGAAAATTAGTCATTTTCTGAGAAATATTTTCCTGATGATACTGTCTTTATTGTTAAACTCTTCTCATAATAAGAATAATATTGTTATTAAAAAGCTGGGATAGAAAGCTGTGAACATTTCATTTTTATAAGACTTTTTTTATCCTTTAGTAACTTATCTTCTTACTCAAAAAACTAGAATTTCTGTAAAGAATGCACAGCAGAAGTTTTATTTGAAAATGTCAACAAAGAAGAATATTTGCTGCAGTTGTATATGCCACCTGGATATGAAAATGCTCTTTTAAACACTTTAATATATCTTAATTGTCAATTTTCACACACCACTTCTAAAACACACTTATTCCTTGCTCTTTCTATTGTCATAGGGAGGTCCCGGCCAAAATGAAGGGCTCCATTGTGGCTGCAGTGTATGGACAAATAGTAAGAGAATACTGAAAGGCTGCAATCTAAACAGGCAGGGCAGACAAAGAGGATATTATCCTGATTTTAGAGATGGGATACTGAGGCACAGAAAAATCTAATCAGGGTCATGCAAGAATGTTGTTTGGGAGCCAGGAATTAAGCCAGCTCTCTCCTTCAGTCCAGTTGTACTGCCTTAAACCAGAGTCACTCTTCTGCAGAAGATAATACAGCTTTGCAGGCTATCGTGTGAGTGCCAGTTGTGTCTTGCTGAGTGTTTATGAAGGAAACACCAGTTGTAGGATTAAAGTCTTGTTTCATGGCAGTCTGCACAGAAGAAATAGGAGAGAAGAGTTTTTTCAGCCATGGGATTTTTCTCCTGAGAACTGTTTTACTGAATAGATAACATTTTTTGTTAATGTGCATTGACAAGAAAATTAAAGAAAACCTGTAATCCTTCATTACTAGCACTGCAAATGATGGAATTATTAAAATATTGCAAATGCATTGCATTTAAAAGATTTCGGTCTTTTTGAGGCACACTCAGTAGCCCCTAATATGACTATTAGTAATCCATGATATAACATATTCAATGTTTCCTTAAATAAAAAAAGGAAAGATAAAATGCCCATAAATATCAGAGAAGTTATTTTCCTTTCAAACTTTGTTTTTCAGATCACTTAATATAAGATCACTGAAGCTATGGTTTTAGCAAATGGGGAAAAGTGAGGAAAAACCACTTTGGTACTCATCTTGACCCACTGTAAAAATGATGTGTAATAGAGAGGTACTGATGTGTAGTTTACAGATGGGCTATTAATTTATTTCGATTCTAAGTATTTATATTGACTTGCACAATAGAAAGCTTTATGTCTTTGCACTAAGTCCATGTCGAAACCCTGCTGTTTTGAAACCAAGTAATAGTGTACCTACATCACTAGTAAATACTTATTGATTATAGTGAGTGCTTAGGATTATTGTGCTGTGATACAGAAGGAGATTTGGCATTAGTTTATTCTCTCCCCTCTTCAACCAGTCATAATCAGAAGGTGTGCAAGAACCAAATTAATTTCTCAGGTCACTCTGGCTGTTCTTTGGCTATTCTAATAACCTCAGAAGAGCTCATTTTGTACTTTGAGGTAGTCAGCCAACAGTTGTCAACTAAATTTGAACATTAAAAGATATTTGCAAGATACGGGTTTGGGTAGAATAAGATCTCCATTTTCTCCAGAAGGAAAATTGTGGCATTTTTATTTCTTTTTCAAAACCTTAATTGGTGTCCTGTAAGGAGGAAATATCCTGTGTACATGAAAGAGGTTCTTGGAATAGATGTTGCTGATGGTCCCACTGCAGTAGTTCATGCCAGTATCATATGTGAGACCAAGAGTTTTTAACTTTGTCGGGTTCTAACAGGCTTGGGAAACGAGTCTTCAAAATCTTCTGTATACAAAATCAGGAGGGGCTGATGACAGTTGTAGGTCTCCCCTAGTTTCATGTCATGCCAGAAAGATTGTACTTGGTGAATATGTTATGTTACCTCTAAGCTGAAGTTAACCATGTGTCAACCTTTTTAAACATTCTCCACTTTTTTTAGTTAGCAAACTAAGGTTTGCTGCTCATGTTAAGTGTAGCACTAAACAGGAACAAACCAAGTGGTTATCAAGAGGCTTAGATCAGTCTCAACAAAAGGGACAGGGAAGCTTTTTACAGCCCAGATGTGAAGAGAAGCAGCAGATTGCTATGCAGATTGCAAGTGTTAGCAGTGTTCTTCCAACTAAATCTGCCTTCAGAGAGCAAGACTCAGGCAGATCCAGGTCTGCTGGTACCAGTCAATAACCTGCAGTAATACAAGCTCTGCAATAAGCCACAGTATCTTGTATAATGGCAACTTCCTGAAAAAATAGTTTTTGTCTGTTACCATACAGTAGATGTGTTTTCCATCTGTCAAGCAAAGCTGTCTCCTTCAAATTCTGCAGGTTTTTCTTTGAAGGACCTGAAAAGCCTTTTTCCCAGTTCCTTGTTTGCTTTGCTGTCTTGATTGGTGTCAGTCTTGGCAGGCTTTGAAATCTCCTATATTTGGGTGGATAGTACAGCTGTAGAGGTATGATGTAGATAGCGTTCATCACAGGTAAGAGGAAAGAAGTCTCCTTTCCCTTTAGCATTCTTGGCCAAACTCTTGCTGACGGGCTATCAGAAAGTTAGATCTGTGGTAGGACTATTTGAATGGCCTATTTTTCCAGCAAAAGATTCCCTAATTATCTCCGATACTGTGTTTTCACATTTGGCTCTAGATGGACTAATATAATGGAATTTGCAAGGCACTAATGACTTGCAGAAGTTCAGTATCCTTTTCTGAAACCGATTTCTGGCTCAGAGTCTGATCCTCACCTTACTGCTTCTGCAGGGCCAGTATGTCCATGATGTTTCCTTGCGTCTTTAGTTATTTGGCTATGTATCAGAAAACTTAACCATCTTCTGACAGAAAAGTCAAAAGCTGATACACTGTATATTTCTGTGAGTTACTGTAGTTATCTCACAGATGACATCTCTTCCTGTGTCAAGGTGTGTTTTCCTAGCAGAGAAGCTGTCAGAATCTACCTGCTGCAGAAAGCGTGGATGTGGTACAACCCTCTAACTGTTGCTAAAGGTCAAATGTCTAATTCCAGAGAGCATTACATCAATCTAAGCTAAAATTTAGTGCTATCATCCATGAAGGGTGCTACTTGTGCTGACAAATCTCATTTGCAGCAAGACTTCTCTTGATACATGTTTGAGGATGAAAGGATTGTTCTGTTGGTATATCGTGGTTAGTGGAGACTCTAGACAAGGTGCATGACATTGGCTTTGAATTATGAGGATAATGAAGATGATTTGCAGCCATTCATTCCCTTATGTCTGCCTGTGGGAGGTTGAGAAATCAGAAGTCTAATGCAGAGACTGATAATCTTCCTGTGCACTCTCTATCCTTTGTATGCACACCTGTGTGCAGTCATTCTCACTCGCCAAGGTTTTCGGTAGTAATATATGTGAGATCTAAGAGAAATCCACTGTTTCTGCAATGTTAGAAAGTCTCCTCCTCAGGTTTTTGCCACGCTCTCCATACTCAGGAGTCTGGGGACAGTTATGCTGTATGTTTTACACAGGGGATGTCACCTCTGCATCTGGTTATGGGGTGCATAGTCTGTATCATTATAAATAATGCGTCTTTTTTCCTTGCCCTCAGTAATTTAATTTTTGCTGTCATATAAGAATACTATTACTTTCTTGAAGATTTCCAGACATAAGCAAGATGAAATTTGTAGCTGGAGGTGATATCTTTAATTCAACTAACTGTAGCTGGTAGGGAAAATAGAGACATTTGGGGGCACACATCTGCTTAAAGCCCAAAAGCTAGATCTAACTCTTAACCTCTTGGTCTACTTGAATGCTGTGTACATTTACTTGACTCTTCTAGCTTGCTTTTGAACACATGAGAAGTCTATTTCTTCCTTGTGTTTTGCTCACCTAGATTTTTGAGGCATGTTCTGTAACTGATTTGTGGAAGATTTGTTAGGGTTTGTGTTTTTTTTTTTGCTTTTGTTGCTGTCTTTGGACCCTTTAATATGTTTAAGTGGTATCTATTTTACAACATAACAGGATGTTTTTTCTGGGTATTGACTTTGTACAGTTTTATAATAGTAGAGTTTGTCAGCCATTGCTCTAGTTACTGGAATATGTTGTTAGATGTACAGTGGGAGCCAACTCAAAATCCAAGTTCATGACAAGGAAGCTACTTGGTACAATATGATCATCAAAGAAAAATGTAAGAGTGGTTAAGAAAAATGTAAGAGTGGTTAACTACTTTGTAGACAATAGTTTGATGTTACAGAAGTTGTTACAACTGCCTTGTGTTCATGTTACAATTACACTTACCTACTGAAAACTGAATGCTGTTTAATCAAATGATGCCCTCTTCAATTACAAACAAGGGGTTTATTGCCTGTAACCCTGCTAAAGTCTGTTTTGTCTTGCTTTGCAACCTTGTTCCATTCTCCAAATTCTTCCATGTGGACTTGAAGGAGAAGTGTCAGTGTAGAGCATTGCCAAGTTGGTGAATGACCTGTCTGTCCTTGCTCTAGCTGGTCCTTTCCAGGGCCATCCCGTGTCACTCCAGCCCTGGGCTGCAGTCCAAGTGCTTATGTTCATTGAAAGTTGTGAATATATTTTAGCAAATTTAATGTTTGTATTGGCCCTTAATTTAAACTGATGGTGAAAAAGGAAGGCAGTGTTAACCAAATTTCTCATAGCCATCCCAACACACCTCACTGGTCTATAACGTCCTCTCTTAAATATGCACTGGTTTCTTAGTACCTCCACCTAAAATGAGGAGGCTCTTTGACTGAAGGACAGGCAGGAAAGCCAGTGTGTTCAGGAACTGAAAAGCTAAAAATTACCCTGTCTGATTACATTTCACAAAATAATTGGAAAGTTAAATGACGTAACAGGAATCTGATTTTAGAGGTTAGTTCAGTAATCTGAAATGTTAGAAACATAAAGAATGATATGAAAGAGGATGATATGCTTGTGGTGGTTGGACGCTAGCTGGAAGCAAGTACCTACTAAAGCTGTTCTATCACCCTTCGTCTCAGCTGGACAAAGGAGAGAGAATATAGTGAAAGTTTCATGAGTTGAGATAAGGACAGGGAGAGATCAGTTACCAATTACTGTCACGGTCAAAACAGACTTGACTTAGGAAAATTAGTTGAATTTATTACCAGTCAAAATTAGAGCAGAATAGTGAGAGGTAAAGCAAATCCTAAAAATACCTTCCCTACATTCAAGGCTTAACTTTATTCTCAGTTCTCTACCTTCTCCCTGCCCAGCAGTGCAGGGAGACAAGGAATGGGTGTTACACTCAGTTCATCATATGTTGTTTCTGCTTCTGCCTGTTCCTCAGGGAGAGGAGTTCTTCCCCTTCTCCAGTGTGGGGTCCCTCCCACAGGAGACAGTCCTCCACAAGTCTCTCCAATGCAAACTTGCTTTACAAACTGTTCTAGTGTGGGTCCCTTTCCATGGGGGACAGTCCTTCACCAACAGGATGCTCTAGTGTGAGTCCCTCATGGTGTCACAAGACCTTCCAGCAAACCTGCTCTGCCATGGGCTCCTCTTTCCATGGGTACACAGGTGCTGCCAGGAGCCTGCTCCAGCATGGGCTTCCCACAGGGTCACAGCCTTCTTTTGGGCATCCACCTGCCCCAGCATGGGGTCCTCCACAGGTGCAGGTGGATCTCTGCACTGCTGTGGGCCTCCATGGTGAGGCAGGCTGTCCCCCTGCAGCCAGTGATCTTCAACATGTGCTGCAGGGGAATCTCAGCTCCAGTGCCTGGAGCACTTCCTCCCCCTTCTTCTTCACTGAACTTGGTGCCAGCAGAGTTTTTTCTCTCACATATTCTCTCACGTCTGTTCTCTGGCCACAGTTACTTCTGCACAGTAAGTTTTTGTTTTTTCTTCTTAAATGTGTTGTTACAGAGGCATTACTACCATCACTGATGGACTCGGCCTTGGCCAGTGGCAGGTTGGTCCTGGAGCCGGCTGGCTTTGGCTCTGTCAGACATAGGGAAGGTCTGGCAGCTTCTCAGAGAAGCCACTGCCCTCCCCCACTACCAAAATCCTGCTACACAAACCCACTACAATGCTTCTGAATGTTTTTATATATCACAAATTAATATAGGTGTTTATTGCTATCTTTAACTGTGAGGCAAATACCCTTAGCTTTACAAAACTTCTTTTTGACCCAAGTGCCTTCCTTTAATATTGCACAGATACCTGTGTGACAAATTTTAGTGTAAGCTAGAGGTGCACAGCTGCTCCACAGTGCTTTTAACTGGTGTTGGTCCTCTTAGTCCTCCTGTTGCCCAGTTCTGGGAAAACCTTTTCCTGTTTTGTTCTTTCCTTCTTCGTATTACTTTGCTCCTGATTCAAAGTTGTCTTGAATTTGACTCCTTGTGTAATCAGTTAATTGATGGTACTAGTGCAAGGGAGGGGCAGCAATATGAAGCTTGGAGTCCAAAAGGACTGTACTGGTTTATAACTTTGATCAGTTTAAATATTAAATTGCGTACAGAAAGTGAAATAAAGACTACATAAGCAGATGAAGTCTCTTCTGCCTCCAGGAGCTAAGGGGCCTTGTGTCTACATACAGGAAGTTTTAAGAAGGTTTTTTTAAGGAGGAAGAACTTACATTAAATACTGTCTTACCATCTAGATACCTTAAAGATGTGAGAAAGTGAGATCTCTTCGTGTCACAAGTATGCAGCATACTTTTTGACCCGTGAGTTTTGTGTATTCTCTTCCAGTATTCTTGTGATACATTAATCTGATAGTCCAGGCAATTCTGGTCCTATATTGTCAAATTATTTTAGACTGAGATGGCAAATAGCCTACATAAATTACATAAAACTCTTCAGAATTGTAGAAGAAAAGCTTTGCCATATTTTTATGTCCTTACTTCTTTTTTCTTTTTATCAGTCTGTAGTGTCATATGTAAAATATTAATGTCAGTGTTGTGTAGCTTACTTTATAATCCCTTCCAAACACAGGTTGTTACAAAAAATATGCAGATATGGTTAATCCAAAATATTTGTTTAGATTACTAGTTCCCAATTATGAACTTTTGTTTTTCTTTTTTTTATGGGTCTTTGGGAATAAGTGGAAAGCACCACTTATATCTGGTATGGTTTCACAATGCCTAGATAAGGCAGTGTAGTACAAAGTCTTTCTATGTCATTCAGGGTAGTATTTATTGTATAAACTATAATTAATGAACTATTCCCAGCATTCTGTAGGATTGCCGGTATCCTTTTGATTGCTCTAACCTGGGAGGCAGCATACCATTCAACCATACTGGGTTGGTTTAAAGGTATCACGACCTTGACTCTTTACCACACTGGCACTTAAGTCTGTTTGTTACTTTTTCTGTGTTTTTTTCTTCTTTTAATTTGTCACTGTCATGTTTCATTTATTATTGCTGTTGCTGAAAAGGCCAGTATTTGTTTTCTTCTCATTGATTTTTCTTCTCACTTGACTTTTTAGCATGCACAATCTTCAGCTCCTTGTATAAACACCCAAAGAACATCAGTCAGTACTTAGGACAGGTGTGTTTGGTCCTATGTTAGTTGTGTCATGAATATTTTAGTTTTTATTTTTTCCTCAATTTCATGGTTACTTTAGCCATGACCTGCATTTTTCCATCAAAAAGAAATGAGTTTGAGCATTACTTTGTGCTTCTGACCCTGATGTTATCCACAATTTGAGCAGGGTCTTGGAGTAAATGACATCCTGTGATCTCTTTCAGCTTAAATTATTCTGTGATTAATTGGAACTGTGACTGACATTTTCAGGAGTAAAATGCAATTTATATTGGCTAACTAATTACTGAAGCAACTTACTGGTTTCTGAGTAAAAAAGGAAAACTAAAGGATAACTGCACTCTGGGGACAATAAGCTGATGTTAAATGGAAAGAGTGTGACATTTATTTCTGTGATAAGACTAACCTGTCTATGCAAGTGTGTTTAACTGCTGTCTGAGTAATACCCTAAAGATGTCTTTTTATTGTTTCAGTTTCAAGTTTCAATTCACCATTCGAATTACTTAGTTTTTTAAGTAATCTCAAATGTAGAAGTAACCTAATGTACTGAAAGATTTTGTGCATTCTTCCAGTTGTTGAATGATGTACGGATTTGTTCACTTCTGTGGAACAAGAAAGAAATATTTGGTACATTTCTAGACATAGACTTTAAAAATCTGTAGCTCCAGGAGCTGGAGGAACCACATAGATTTGGGTTGGTCCATTGCTGTTTTGTCATTGCCTTTTTTTATCTTTTAGCTTCTCTTTGTTAGTTTTTAGCCAGTGTGCCAGTGTGTCTTGAATAGTCTTTCTATCCCTGCTCCTCCCTTCTCTTCTCTCTCTTGACACTTAAACATCGCTAATATTTTTCCAAGCAGGCTTTGTGTGTATATTTAGTGGAGCAACAGATATATAAGCGAGTGTTTAAAGCGTGTATAATTTATAGCAAAAGATCATAATTAAAAACTTGATTTCCCACATGATATTGTGAGGTCTTACTGTTTGACAACCTTAATTGTGCTGTGGAAGAATGTTTTAGGTTATTTCTAACGTGTTTTATTATACAGTGGGATGTAAATGATTATGAATTATGCAATAATAGAGAAGGAACTTCATATAAGTCATCTACCTTTGATTGTTACTAAAAATAATTTCTTTATGTGTATGGTTGGAGAAGATAACAAGTCATATCTGACACTTCCATTTTTGTGTTTGTACCACAGTTTGCAGAAGAAACAATTTCTAGTTTTTCTATGGTACTGGTGTTTTTGATGCACATTTCACCAAGCTAGTGTCCTACAAAACTATGTCATATGGCTACAGCTGCCTTTTTTTTTGGTAAATGTTAGTAATAAAAAAAACTACAAGCAAGAAATTGTGTTTATTTTTTCAAGTGCCATAGCAAAGTATACGCAAAGTAATATTTCTTTAGGATTTTAATCCAGGAAAGTAACATTTCCAACAGTCAGCATTCACTGTCTCAGATTTCCACCTATCTTGCATATTTTTCAAACGATATGAGCCAGTTTGGCATCCCATTAGTTCAATAGCTCATCTTCAAGCAAGGCTTTTGTTGTTGTATAGTATCAACTGACATGGCTGGGCAAAGGATTTCATTTTGAGGGGATGACAACTCAGTACTGTGTGTAGACAGCACTTCTGAAAAGTGTGTGGCTACTGAAAAATAAGTTATTAGTTCTTTCTTACCATCAGGAGCCTACTTTGAATCTGGTGGAAGTATCTTCCAGTAAAATGAGGTAACTGTGAGGGGGGACTGTGGACTTTTACATGGCAGAAGGGCTGGGCAGCCCTTTCTGTCTCAGACTTGTGTCTGTCTGTGTTTACACACAGGGAGCCAGCAGGTCACAGGCTCAGGTAGGGCTGGCCGTGCCAGTGTGGGGGTGAGTCATGCCATCCTTGGTAACTTTGTTTCACTTTTAGGAGGGATGCAGTTTTTGGTAGCAAATAAATAGTCTTTGCAGTTACTTTTCTGTCCCTCCCTGTTCTTTTTGTGCTTTGATAATTATTTCAGTGATATTTGATAATCACTCACCTTGTTCACTGGTTATAGCCTGTCTTCTTCAGTGGTCTTGACTTTTTCTATGAAGTCTTCCCAGAGCTACCTTTAGAGACACATATTTTCTTCCCCAAAGTTAATCTTTCCTGAAAAGCTTATCACTGTTGCTTCTGACTAAGCAGGCAGGCAGGTGTGATTGTTGCATTTAGAAGATAGTTTTTTGTTTGTGGAGGCCATTGTCTTTTTTGCTGCATGCAGAAGGTCTAAGTTGTCAACTGGCTGTAATCTGATCTAAGCATGATACCAGTGTCCAGAATAACTCTTCAGTCCTGGTCATTTTGAGTAGGACATGGTCACACTGAACTATACTTTTTAAACCCAGAAAAACACGTATAAAACATACATAGTTGTTAATATTTTCTACCTTTTTTTAATTTCAAATGTTCTTTTATTCAGTGTAAATTCTCTGATCTGGATTGCATTTGTAATATTATTACATCTAATAAAGTGTGTCCCCAGTTGGAATTTGTAGTGAGCCAATATTAATACTTTGTGCAATTTCAATTAAAAAGTAATTTATATATACTGTGTGTTTGCTTACAAATCATGACTTTAATCATGAAAACAGATTTGTGCCAATCTTGTTAATATCAATGAACTAAGAAATCTTAAAAATCTGAAAGATAATATAATGTCTTTTGTCTATTCTGATCTAATAATAACAGTATATTAATGTGTCTTATTTATCCAACCTGTGGTCTTGTGTCCTTGAGATTCTGGGATTATTTTAAGTGGGCTTTTGAGCTGGGGGCTAACAACTTCATTTACAAGAGACACTTGTACATCCACTGGGCTATTTCTAGGCATCTGCAGAATGAGAAAACTTCCAAAGTGCTGTTTCAGGATGTCACTCTGTGTCTCCATCCTTTTGATGCTGTGTTTCTCACAGCAGCATTTTGATGTGTTCTCCTACACATGTGTCCGTATCAACCTCTGCCACCGCAGTATGATAAACTCAGATTTTATTCAGTGCTATTTATCTGTTGGGTGCAGTGGTGTCTGCAAGGGTTGCAGAGCGAGCTCGTAGGTACCAGGACTTTTCCTTCAGTGCTCGGTCTCCTTGAGAGTGCCTGGTGAAAATGTCAGTGGTTCTGTGATCCTGTAAACTCACCTGATTCCTTATTCCACCTATGGCGTTGAATAGATTTCTCCAGTATTAATACCTTATGTTTTTTATAAGTTGCTCCGTGCAGTGAGACTGCATAAAAACTCAGACTCAAACCCAGCCAAATTTCAGATGCCTCAGAGCTGGGCATATTTTAAAGACTAGGATACAGAGCTGTGAAGGTTAAATGAACTTAAGGAATTAAAACTGGGAAAAAATTGTGACTTTTGTGTTTGCAAAGGGCAAAGTCTGTATGTTTTCATAAGAAGATTGCCACTGGACAATTCAAAAAATAGGGGAAAAATTATTTTAAGTTGTTGAGATATTTTAACCATCTTTTAAATATTTCATAACCGTAATTAAATGCATGTTTTTGAGCTGAGACTGTGTCAAATCATATCCAGAAGAAATTCTCCCTTCTATGGAGTTTACAGTGGTGTTAGTAGAAACTTGTAGGTTCCGATCAAAACTGTCCAGCTAAGAATTTCCGATGTAAAGTGGTTTTTCAGATCACTGACTTACCACTTTAGAACAAGAAATAAAGTAAACAGGCCAGCTGTAGTGCCTGCATGGTTTTGTTTATTTGTTTAAGGAGGATTTGATTTAATCTGACTGCAATTTTGGCTTCACCAGTACTTACACTAACTACACCAAAGAAGTTTACACCTCACCACTAGTGTTCTTTTATATTTAAGCTGTAATTGCTATACTGTATTTAAAGGCTTGGTTCGTTAGTGCAAGACCAGCACTGCAAAGGGGTCATGACTGGTTAACCTTTCAACTGGATTTCATAACCTCGTGTTAGCAGTGACAGCGAGAAGCTTTTGGGTTTCAGGGGATAAAGGAATGATTCAAATCATATCATACTGTAAAATACCTGCAGATTGGTGGGGCTGGTTTGTGCCCAAGAATGCTTGAACAGGCCTCTTTGGACCTACTTGTGGTATTGCCTGAGTGTGAGAGAGATGTCTTGTTCCTCTGGGCTTTCCAGCGACTGAAAACAATTGGCACTTCATCCTGCTGACAGCTGCCATCATGAGCAGTGATGTTACCTACAGTGGGACAGGCCAGGGCAGAATTACTTATAAAAATAGCTCTAGTGCCAAAATGATTGCTTTGGTTAAGAACTAATGTAATAAGGTACCTGTTTGAGTCAGTTTTTGAAAGAAATCACTGTTTTTGAGAAACACATGACTTACTGGAGAAGTAGGATTTAGTTTGATATTCATCAATCACAGCTGCTTTTGTACATGTTTGTCTTCACTGAGGGTCTTCTAATTTTTCCTCGTTTGAAAGGTGCCAGGTTGATATTTCAGTCTGAGTCAGAAGCTGCATTTGCAAGTTCTATAGGAGATTTCCGATGCTGCTGAATAACACTGGAATGTGATTTTACAACATCCTTAAATAAAGATGTCACTGCCCTATTCTGAGAGGTAGTGTGATCTGTGGGGCCGATATTTGTCATGGGGTTACTAATGCAGCAACACCGTCCTTAACAGCACTGGGCATGGTGACATGACCCCACTGGAGCGCATTAAAGTGACTGGAGTTTCTGCCCTCTAAGCTGAGTTGTGGTAGATGAGTATGTGTGCTTGTTCTTAAGCTATAGCAATGCAAAGTGGAACAGATTACCTCACTTGTAATGTTAGAGCTCTGAGGCCTTCAATTTGTAGTTTAGGCCCATTTTAGTCTGTTTGTAATGGCTTAAGAATGCATGTAGGGCATTATGTGTTTCAGCTGAGAGGGACAAGTGCCTGTCATTGTCTGACTGTACCCATCTTTGGATTTCATTAAATTCCTCATACCATCACCTGAGAAATACCTCATTAACTGACTTTGTCTCTTCCCAGAGTATTTGTTGGGAGCAAACAACAGGGCATTGGACCTAGGGAAGGGTATTTGCATAGAATCAGAAATTTCATGTCATGTCATGAACTTCCTGACTGTATTTTAAATGTAGGATCCTTGACCTTAGTTACTATAACTGACTTTTAAGTAGGAGCCTTTCTTTAGCAATTTGTAGTCAAACTTGGAATACTGTAACATGGAGCATAACCCCCTCACCTTGTTTCCTACAAGGATCCTCAGGCAGAGATTTTTATAAACATATTCCTTTACTGTTTCAACAGTTGACCAATACAGAAATGCTTATTCCGCCACTTGGCAGTGAGTGTTAAGACAAAAGTGTTGCAGCCTGTGTTCTGACTCAGACTGAGGGATGAGATTGCAGCATTAATACAGGACCTTGAGACCCAAAAGAGGGGAAAAAAGGTCTCTTTAAGATTCTTTAGTAAGATGCTCTTATGGAGCAATGTGTAAATTTGCTTTGTATAAGTTAATATAACAGTAGTGGCCCTACAGTATTTTCAATTTTTTTCTTAATATATATTTAAAGCATAATTTCTAATTCTTGTATATATTTTTAACTTTCCCACAGATATGCACTTATTTGGCCATTATCCAGCTCATGATGATTTCTATCTTGTAGTGTGCAATATCTGCAATCAGGTAGTCAAGCCACAGGTTTTCCAGTCACACTGCGGTAAGTGAATATTTTCTTTCCTGAATTACAGTGCCAAACTGGCGTATGGTTCTCTTAAGAGTCACTGCATACAATCATGACAGAGGCATTGCAGATAGACTTTTCTGGTTATCTTGTGTTCTTTCCACAGAAAATGCCAGCAATGCTTTCAAATAAGCATATTTCCTGTAGAGGAAGTTAAATTAGTTGTTCTAGAAGCTGAGCTTTTCACATTGAACTTGTTATACTAAATTAACCTATTACAACAAATAAATCCTGTTAGTTAGATACTAGCTAGGCTAAAACTATTATGACCTAACATTGGATTGTGTTTTATCAAAGCTGCAAAGTGAGGTCTGTGATACTGATCTGCATTAACTAGAGGTTGGATGTTTTGGATTGTTTTCTGATGGGATTTATGCATAGTTATACTTAGGGTTTATTTTTATATATATCATAGGGTTTAGTTTTTTATGTAATTGGCATTTTGAGTCACATTTCTTAAATTAACATTTTTCAAGAGAATCTTGAGAAGCAGCAGAAATATTCAGATATTTATTTCTCCACTAGTATGACAACAGTGAGATGGCAATTTTTATGTTGACTATTTGTAAGCAAAATTGCTCCAGTTAAAAATTTTTGGTATTGATTTTAAACTACTTTCAGTTTCTGAAAAACTTCATCTTAAAGTCTGGTTTGTTTATTACTTATCCAGTGGTTTATTTGTTATTTGTCCAGTGATTTGTTTCTGTGGTGATTTTTTTTTTGTTGTTCTATCCTTTTTTTTTTAAAGGATTGCAAGATGTGACTGGAATAGCTCTCTTTGCATGAGGTTTAATCAGATTTAGTTTAATCAAAATAATTTGAAGGGGATTGCATAATAATGAAAGGGAGCTAGTACTGAGGATGGAATCAATTAAATACATTAAGGAAATAAAAAAGGCCCGGCGAGATTTTCCTTGCCTAAATGCAAAAGGTAAATTTCACAAATTCTGTCCTCCTCTCAGTGTTATTGACAGCAAAGCTACTCAGTAAGGGGAAAATGTAAGTGGGATGGACAGAAAATAAGTTAATTTACTTTTGAAGACATATTATCAAAATACTGCCTTGCACTTGTATGGACACCATACTAACAACCAAGCAGGAGCAGCTGCATTCGTGTTGTGAGGCAGTTGTATGACTTGCCACCAGCTTTGACCTAGATTGAAATAAATGCAGAAAATTTGTAATAGTGAAATATCCAGTGAATAAGAAAAGATCTGGAAGTATAATTACAGGGTGAGAAGGGCTTATTAATTTAATGGTGGGGGCAGGTGTTGATTTTAGTGTTTTAACAAGCCATCCTGCTATTTTGGGGGTTTTTAAGCTTTTTTCTTGCACTTAGTCTTGTGGTTCTTTTCTGCCCAGCTTCAGGTATCTTATGATTCTTTCAGTGACAGAAAAGCTTCTCTGCCTGTTGTCATAGGTACAGTGGGCACCATAAGCATTGAACTGTGCATCAGTAAAAGATCTGCTGCAGAACAGAACCTGTGTAATACCTTGTTGTCGCCTTCCATAGTTGTGCTTTTTTCCTGGACGTGGCCTGGTTTGGGGAGTAGTATGAAAGTTGGTCCTGGTTTTATGTAGTAGGCATATAGAATGATGTTACTTCTAGACGACACTAAATGACTCCATGTTAGAAAGGACTTTCTGAGCTCTTTGTACATTAGGAGTTGTCATGAGTGTTAGTGTATTGCCTGTAAACTGCAGAGATCCTGTGAGTTATTGTCCTTTTTTCTTTTTCTCCTTTCTTCATTACTCCATTATTTATACAACTCCTTTTACTTCATCTTCATTATAGCAGTCCTGTTACACAGAATGACTGAATATTAAGTTCTGAATTGCTTGTTTTAAGAGCCTAAAGTCAATACAGACTTGGAAAAAAAAATAGACGGTATTAATTGACCAAAGGTGTTACCCCTTGAAGACTGTAGTTACTCTAGTCAGACTTGTTTCAGGAAAGATGTCCAGTAATATTGCTGAAAGGCCTGTGAAAGGGCTTTAAATATATAGATAAATTATTTTGTTGTAAAGAAGAAGCAGTAAAGGTGATGTACTGAAACCATGTAAAAGTAGTTTTAGAAGATAGAAGGTTTCTTGGGGGTTTTTGGGAATTACTGTAATAGAACTAATAATTTATTTTTAAAAAATTGATCTCTTAAAAGTAGTTCATATTGTATATGTGAAATGCATCTATAACATATAGTTGTTTTCATAGGAAATGAGTGGGATCTAATGGAGAGCTACACATAGATGTTAATAATTGATCTGTAGTTGCATTGTCTGGTTAGAAAGTGATAAAAATCTCCCATTAGAAAACATATCAACCATGAGCTGCTTGTGGCTGAATTGTCTCTCACTGGCTATGTTATGATATCAGTAGTCCGTTGAGAAAGGTCTAGAGAAGGCTTCATTTGAGACATTGATTCTGGCTGCATGGGGCTCTTCTGTGATGCAGGAATATTTAATTTTCTGTTTTATTTAGAGCATTATCACTTTTGGACACCACCAATTTGGTGGATGAGATTTTCTCTGACTAGTTAGAGCATGCGGTAGTTTATCTGTAAATTCAGGGATGCTGAGCATGTGTCACCTCATGAGCATGTGGTGTTTAGAGTGTCATATTTATCATAAAATGCATTATTTTAAACGTCTTGAATTGCAGTTTCAAAGTTGTAACACAGGCAATGGAATGAGAAAGTATTAGAAGCCACTACTGTTTTTTTGGCTCTTGTAGGCTATGTCATGGGGAGTCTTTATTGCTACTGACAAGGTCTTGTAGAGATCTATTCCAGAATCTCCCACAAAGTGTGGTTTGTTGATAATATCCCTGGTAAGACCCTGTCCATACTCTCAGTAAGAAATTAGGTCCATGCCAGACACATGCTTTATGTTTTTAGTTTCCCTGCATTGTAACTTGAAGGTCTTGGCTTTAGAGCAGCAGTGGAATGCTTAGTTTAGCAAATGTTTTTGTAACACTTCTTTTGAGCCCTTGCTGGCATTTGCCTTTCTCTGGAGTGTAAGAAGACCCACTGTTTCATTTGCCTCCGATTTCAGACATGTGGCAGCTGTCTTTGGCTCTGGGAAGTTAGGAAGATTCTAGAGGCAGATGTTACTTAACTTTTAAGGGTTTGATTCCTTGAATATCAAGCAAAAAATGAGAAAAATCTGGTTGCGGTTCAGGATATTTTTAATGGGAGGCAATGCATCATACAACCTTAGATAGCAGAAATTAGGAAGGTAAAAGAAGAGATCTGGCTAGTTAGAAGCCTGGCTTGCTGGACTTGAAAATATATGTTGAGAATGCAATGTAAAGCTCAGTGTTGCAAGGTGGTAGATCTGTTCAAGCCCCTAAGTCAGAGAAATACTGAATTATTTTTAAGAGCAATTTCACATTCTTGTATCTGTGGGATAAACGTTTATATCTGTTCGTAAGGATTAAACCATTCATGTACATATGACATAAGCCCACTTGAAATAGTCTTGCTGTTCTAGGCTGCTGGATAAATCATGTAAATCAAATAATTTTTTGAGGTCATTCAGTATTATTGTGCACTTAGAGAACAGTATAACAATGTCGTCAACAATAGGATTGAAATATTCTTGTTTGCTTCTGAATCCATTTCCTTTCAGTAACTTCTTGCAGTGTTTCAATATAATTTATTTTTTTTTATTAATGTGCAAACATGTAGTTGTATTTATTTGTCCGCAAAGTACTTTGAAATGAAAAGTCAGTCTGGTTATGCAGCTTGTAGCATTTTTAAGTGTACTTAGTGTATGAGGAATTTTAGTTTTGATTTTTAACAAATTTTAATTTGTTCTCAAATGCCATCCTCAAAGAAGATACAGACCACTTTGGGGGCGCAAAAATATAGTACCATAGTACAACACTGAAGTACAATAATGTACATCCTGCCTGTGTAGGGCTTTTTCTCTAATATATCTGTTTTCTATGATATTTTTTGGTTGCCAGCCTATACTGAGCTCTGTCACTGTGACTTCTGTTAACTCCAGTTCTTTGTCATTGTTAAATACTTGTTAAGGTGGCACCTGTACTATTTCCCAGAAGACATTTCCATTTTCCTTTGGCCCCAGAAAGAGTAATGCTTCTTATTCTTCTACTGCATTGTTCTTTACTAGACTAAAGAGCATCAGGTACAGTTTGGTTATTTTTTTTTTAAAAGTTTTCTACAATAAGAGTCCCCTTAACTTTGGCCTTTCCCTGTTAAAAGCTAAACCTCTCATAAAAGGTAGTTCTGGCACACTGTACATATAGAGAGCTTGTCAAAATATTCTTGTAATATTTTCCTCACTTGTAATGTGAGGAAATAATCAACGATGGTAAAGTGTTAAAAATAAAGAACAAAGTTGGGGGAAGAGGTGAATTAGCCAACCTAAATAATGCAGCTTGGTTAAATAATAATGACAGTATAACCATCAAAGAAAGTTTCCAAACATCTTCTGGAACAATTTCCAAAACTGTGGATGGTGTCTTAATGAAATAAATAGTTAAGATCCCCATTTGATGAAGTCATAGCATAGAGAGGAAACCAGTTTTGCTTCATCAAGGAGAAATGACCACGAAGACCTCTTCTTTTGGTAATTTCTTTACTGGATGCTCCTTGATATCTATCCTGCTGGTCTGTAAGGTTCTCTTAACAGGGTTCTAATTAGGATATTTTTATTCCTTAAAAAAAATAAAAGAACCCTGCACTTGATTTTCATTACTTCTGTGTTAAAAATCCTTAAGGTGACATCTTCATGTCCTCATGAAAGTTGCAAAAGGCTATTTCCTTTCTATCTTTCTGTTTGGCTGTATAAGTGTCATTTAAAAGAAAAACAAACTACAAAGTAATGAAGTGCTGAAGAATATAAATAAATTATTTTCCCTTCCATATCCTAATTATTTTCCTAAAAGAAGTTATATATTTTGAATTACTCAGACTAGCTGTTTTACATTGTGCTAGCTGTGTGTTACAATTTAATGAACCATGATTAAAGACAAGAAGGCTGAGTTTAGTGTGAATAAAAATTATTTGTTTTTTTTTTAAAACTAGCTGGAACATTACGAGTTGGCATCCTTTTTTGCATAAGGATTTTGATACAGGTATCACTTTCACATTTGACAGATTAGTCTCAGTATTTTTATTTTCAATTATTCAATGCCTTGGTTTTTTATTCAATACAGCTGTTTGGGATTTTGTAATTGTTAATATTTTACCCACTGCATTTGACCTTTCGTCAGGGGGAGCACTCTTGTGCCCTTCAAAGACAATGCCATTTTGAGTGATTCTCCTTCTGTTACTGTGATTTTTGCTTTTCATAGCCTCGTCAAAACTTGTTATATGATATAATTATTGATTAAATAACTTTCTGCTTGTTCAGTGGTTAGGTTTCACTGCATAAAAGAATTAAAATAATAAAAAACATTCTCGTCCCTCTGGCTTTTTGTTCAAAACAGAAACAGTAACAGCTAGCTGACAAGCCTTTCAGTTTTCTTTCTGTTGGTCGTGGTGAGGACAGAAGGAATTGAACGTTTTGTGTACCTTATATACACATTTTTATTTATGTGACTGCCTAGGATACGCTGATTTTATCTGCAACTTTCATTCCTATTGCTTTAAATAGGAAACCCCTGGTTTCCAAAAAAATTTTCGGTAGCTTTACAGTCTTTCTTCCAGGGATCTTATTCTCAAGACAAAAGCACAGCCAGTGGCAAACCTCTGTCTCCTGTCAGCGTTGAAAATCTGAGCTGTAGTTGCTGCAGTGGTACATGTGGGTCTGTCATGTCCATGTCATTGCAAGATTTCCAAGCCCAGCACAGTGGCAGGTGCTGTGAAACTGAGGTCACAAGCCATCTTTTGCTGCATGGACCATCCAGCACTCCTTTGAATTTATCTTTTTCGCTACAGATTCTTGGACTGACATAGTTTTAGACTGTCAGCAATTCTTGAGACTCTGAATAGGTACAAAAATGCAAATTCTATCTTTGTGTACGCTCTTCCAAAATGTTACTTCGTTTATATCCTAACTGCTGATAGAGTCTGGAAAGATTCAGAAAAACACTTAGATAAATAAAAGATAATCAATTGACATTTTAATACTTGAATCAAATGAGGCAATAAAGAAAAATCCTTCATAGCTGCTTGTATTCATGAGAGTGTTGGTCTCCTCAGCGTTGTCTGCTGTGCTCATCCATCCAGGACTGTAAACAGTCCTGGGCCTTTTCGTGTTTTCAGTGAGATAGATTGACAAGGCCTTGTTCATTCAAGAGAAACAACAACAACAAAATCTTACCTTGTCTGTACTTCCTTGTCCAGGAAGCAAGGCATTTGGATTTTGTAGCCTTACCACCTAGGAACTACTCTCTCACCTTCCACCTCCTAAGAGAGGAAAATGCCCTAAGTGCCAGGCACACCATAACCCAGACTAAAGCAAGACAGCACATGCTTTTTGCATCAGAGTTGTGCCGGACAAAGTGAACTTGAATGTAGAGAGTAACACCCAGATCCAAGGGATGAACTGTGATGGGACTGAAAAATGTGCTTCTGAGGTTCAAAGCCACATCTTGTGTCTTCACAATGCAGCTTGCTGAGACCTTCTCAAGGCTAGAAGGAGTTTGTTGTGCTGTCTTTTCTTAGTCTAGCATGTGAATTAATAATGGAGCTGTGTTCAGACCTGCTGACTTGCTTTCTTAGAAGCAAGTCACACAATATTTGATAGGGTTGGCTTTTTTATATATTTTCTACTATCATCCTGTGGCTTAAATGGCTTTCTTTGGTGTTACTAATTCATCATCAGTGACAGAGCCTAAAACAGGGAAGCAGATATAGAAATAGATATGATATATAGAGTGTTACAAGGTCAACAAGTAGTGTAAGTAGGAAGCTGGCAGCTTCCCATAGATAACTTGGCCCTAGTTTGATCTGTCAATAATTGAAAATTTCTTCATTCAAAAGATTCTTTGAATGAGAAGGCAAGAACACTTGGGAGCATTGGATCCCAAAGGATTATGCATTTGAGAGGAGTGAGTATTCAATAGGAGACGTTCAGCAGCGAACAGAATGCCACACGTGTGTGCAGTTGCTATTCAGCATACACACCCTCCCCCTATTTCTGGTCCTGCATATGAAATTGAAGTCTGGAAGTGAAACATCAATTAATTGTCTTTTCCGTGATGTTTTCTATTAAGTCCTTTACAATGCTTTGACTGCTGTAATTTCGCAATGGTGATCTTAAATAAATCCACATAGGAAGGAAATTGAAAGAGCAGTGATGGCACTGGGCCTTTCAGTGCACTGGAAGTCTTATTGTTCTAGTTTACACATAAGCTAAATTATAATGATAGGAATTATCTCTTTGATATCATGTATTCATTGATAGTATTTGGTTACTGAACCCTTTTGTATTTTTTTTACTTCATATAAATTGTGGTAAATGATGCAGTACATACTTGAACTGGGTGGTGTTATCATGGCAGTGATGGGTGATACATATCACATGTAATTTCTTTCAGTCAAGATTTTAATAGAGTTGTAGTTTTAAATAGTAACCAATAAGGATTTCTTTTAAGGAGTGTCCATTAATAGAACTCAGCTGTTGAAGGTTGACTGTAGCATTAGGCTTAAGTTTAATCTCCTACATACTATAATTTACAGGGCTGTGTTTAGTGCATCAGTCTTCCAGCTGCTTCACTGGTGGAGGAATGGGGGTTGTGATAGCGGGAGAGAGGAGAAAAGTGTAGTGAAAATTTTCTATCAGAATCTGTAAAAACCTGACAAAATTAAAAGTATTTGGCTTGAAGGCTTCCATAGCATGTCTTACTTAGTGTTAGAAAGGTGGATGCCTTCCATCTTAGTGAAGGAATGTTTTTTAAAATAATTTTAAAGACTTCATGGTCCTACTCCGAAATAAAGTCCAAAACAGAATTAAGAGCTCTTTGAAGTCACTCTTTGGAAGTGTTTTGGTGAGTAAAAGATAAGCAAAACCAAATCCCTTCTTATATCAAATTGTGATGCACTCTAAAGAAAGGAGATTTGAAGTGGAATCTGAATTTCCCAAGGACCTGAGTCATTGTTTCTTCACTATATTCAAAACTGTAGGAGTATTAAGAGCAAGTCTCCTCTCCATGTTATCTCTTTGTATTTCCTGCATGTGATTAGACAAGGAAGATGGGGGTTTTGAGCATGGGGTGTTCTTTTTGTAAGTGTCTCATTTTGCATATGTTATAGAAGGGATTAACATTTGAATTAGCCACTACCAAATATTTTAAGTTCCATTTCAAATATGTAGAAGTTGTGTCTGCCTATAGCCCCACCCATTGACCTTTTAGTAGTCATTTAAATATTTGGGGTTTAGTTAACTTTCTGACTATTGCAATTTCTAGCGGGTAGTCATTTAACATTTTCTTGCAAAGCGTATCACAAGCTGAGGAACTTCTTACTGTCCTTGTATTAAAATTTTTTACTATAAGTTGGCTCATAAAGTTGATTCTTGTCCGTTGACTATTGGCTTTTCTGCACAGAAACAGCAGCACCTTTTTTTGGGTAGTGTCTTCTTTGGCAGCTGAACATCTGTGCTATGAATTGTGGTTGCTGAGCCTGCAAGTGAGGTGGCAGGTGGGGCTGGAGGTGCAGCTCATCTTGGACATCCAGGGCTTCCTTCAGAGCTGGAGAACCAAGCCTGGGAGGAGGTTGGGTGACCCCAGAATATTGTTGTGGCCCTCGCAGCTGCCTGGTTGTGTACATGGTGAGTGGAAAGCACACTGGAACAGCAGTTTGTTGGGGTCCAGAAGGGCTACTTCTGAGAGGCCAAAATACTTCTTTCTGACAATGCTTCCATTGTCTTTTCTAACATTCACAGGCCACTTGGGGTGCAGTGGGGAAATACAAAAATCCATTGGCATGCAGGCAGATGACAGGGTAGTCATAAGTCCTTTTTCGTAGATGTGCAATTAAATTAAATATTGGGCTGTAGCTCAAGAGCTTTATTTTTTACAAGTTGGAAATAGTTACATTAAACATCCTTTATGAAGAAATAATTTTTTGATTTGCTGTTTTTTAGTAGCCTTATTTTTAGTAGAGGGAAATCTCATCTGTGATAATCTAGCTAGTACAAGGCTTGCAAATCTACTTTTCCCACAGTTTTCAGTAGTAATATTTATCTTTGTTTTTTTATACCTCTTTAATCTTTTAAGTATTTATTCTTGTTTACTGATAAGATTTTTTTCATCTAGTATGCAAACATGTTTGTCACAGCTTCATGTTCAAAATCTATTGAGTTATGTTTATTTCAGTGTAATAGTAGTACATAACCTCTTGGTACCTGACTAGTGCCAAAACTATTCAAAACATTTTAGTTTTTAATAATATAAAAATTACTATCGAATAATAGAATACTGTGCGTAAAAGTGCAGCAGACATAGAATACTGTACTTAAAAGTTCTCCTCATTTCAAATACAGCTGAAGCTCCTTGTGTTTCCCGTTTCATAGCCCTGTAGTGATTCATATAATTACCTTAATAGTTTATTGCTATTCTCTTCAACTGGTGATATTAATGCAATAATTTCACATTAAAACATAAAATATTGAATTACACTTTGTTTTAAAGATATTTTATTATTACAGGTAGGTTAAACATACTGTAGGCTTCTGTTTTCAAAATAATTTATTTTGCATTAATTTAGATAGATTAATGAAACTATTCTATATAATGAAAGAACTGTTTAAAATTTATTATGCAAATGATAATGGGCTCCTACTTTACCTTACTGTATGCACAGTTTCATTGTGATTAATTGTCAAATACTTGATTTAGCTTCCTGCACCAAAACCTACCAATTACTAAGGTGCCTAAATAAAATTTTGAAAACTTGCCTCATTAGCTAGTTGTTTGTGATACTGGTGATGCTATTGACCAGGAACATTTTCTTTGGTGTTCTGGGAAATAACGTATTTCCCCTCACCTCCTTTTTTGGACAGACTTTTTTTTTCTGTGAAATACTCTTTTATCATGCCTAGGATCTGCTCTGCAACTAATGAAGTATAAGTAATACTTACTTATATAAAATGTGTTTAGGGCACGCATTAATGCATTATTATTTGATACATTTACTTTCAGTTCATTCCCTGTGTTGTATAACATATTCTGTACATGGGTGTGTCATCAATGTTGTGCTTTACTAATTGGCTAACTAGAGAATTTGAGTTTTGGTTTGTTGGTTTGGTTTTTTTTAATGTAGTTTTAGGTTTGAAATTCGTGATTGAAAGACTGTTTCATATTTTTAATTCAGTTGGTTAGGATTGGCAGGGAGGAGTCTCATTTCAGTGCCACTTTCACCTCAAACTTTTGAAGCAGGAGTACATCTGTGCAAGCTGAAACATGGACCAGTAATTGGTCAACGATACTGTAAAGGTCTGCATCGGTTATAGATGTTTCAGATGACTTTAGTGTGTGTGTGCTGGTGACAGGGCTGCATGAACTGTGGAGGTCAGTACATCCTCGTGCACTGCTTGCAGCAATATTGTGCATGTCCAAAGGAGTCTGAAGACAAGTGTTTCTCATTCTGTGACTCTAGATAGATAGATGAAAACTGTAATAATGCTTTTGAATTTGTCTAGGACAACAAAGGATTAGTTTGCAGTTTAAATAAATTTTTTGTCACTGTCTAATGCCAGATGAATGTAGTGAGAATGCTGAAATGAGCAGTAAAAGTTTTCAGCATTTTTGCTTGGGCAGGAAAGGTACAGTCAGGAGCAGACAGATAAGATTGTGAGGAAGAGCAGTGTACAGAACTGCATGTTTAGTAAGATGAGTATACAAATGGTGCAGCAAAGACAGGAACCTAGAAAAGAGAAGTCTGGTGTTTGTCACTGTGCTGCTAATCAATTATGGTGACCCAGTGGGTTTTTTGAACTTAATGGAAACTTGAGAGCTATTTCCCATGGAAATGTTTCTCAAAACTTAGCTATACACTGTGTGAAGAAATACCTCATTTTTTGGTTTGTTTTTGAACCAGCAATGATCCATTTCCTGTCCACCTTCATAATAAACGTGCATTGTAGCCCTGTCATCACTCATCCAGTTTGACAAGTCCAAATCTATCTAATTGTCACTCTTGTGGAAACTCCAAATGTCTTTGCTATGTGTTTTTATATCTTGCCTAACTCTTCTAAACATTTTTGAAGGGGGGGAAGCCGTGGCATGATATGCTGTATTCCTTGCCTAATTCTTGGTTTGCCTTTGTTATCACCACAGATCATTGAGATTTCATAGAACTGTTACAAGGCCAGTGTCTCATTACTGTGTAATAATCAGAGACCGTAATTTTTTATATAAAGTGAAGATTGTTTTCTTCTTCCATGTCTGTGTCTTTACATTTCTCTACATTGAATTTAATTTCCTGCTTTATTACACTGGTCAATATTAGGTCTTTCTGCAATCTGTTGATTTTCATCTTTAGTACTCTTGAGTAATTATATACCAAAG
Source organism: Campylorhamphus procurvoides (assembly GCA_013396655.1). NCBI lineage: Eukaryota > Metazoa > Chordata > Aves > Passeriformes > Dendrocolaptidae > Campylorhamphus > Campylorhamphus procurvoides. The sequence goes on along the minus strand of WBMV01006311.1, from coordinate 771,030 downwards.
ATCTTGTTCTCTCACTAACTGCCACCTTTTTTGAATCAGTTCTGGATATGCCCTAATTCAGGCTCTTGTTAAATGCCATTGCTAAATTAATTCTTTGAGGACCGTTTTTACCCTCTTTTCCTTGCTCTGTCAGTAGTTTCTTAGCCTTTGGGTGAGCGTTGCAGCCTTTCATTCTGTCTCAACAGCAGACATCTTTCCTTTAAGAAATGTGTATATATGGCCTCGTTTCACTTGGAAGTTTAAATAGACTGTGTCAATTGGATTTTCCTTGTCCAAGCCACTGGTTCCATTGGAGATGGGATTTCAAAGTCCTTTGACTCTACTGGACCATGAAGGTCATTTTTGCCAGGACTATAAACAAAGCAAAGTTTTATTAGTGCATATGTGTCTGTGTTTGTGTATGCATTTCTGTATGTATTCATATATATATTGGCTGATCTGTTCATTGCACCCTGAATACATTTGTAGCCTTAATTCTGGAATAACTACTAGGGAGTGATTTATTCCTAGTTCCTGGGTAGATGCAATTGGAAAAAATGGGATATTTTTCCTATAGCTTGCTGAAGAAGAAAACACAGAGGTTTTTCACATTAAAAAAATGGCTTGAGTATAACTAATTTTTCTCTCATTTTTTTTACCAAAGTAATTTCCGTGCCTGTAGAGGTGAAGTGTTGCACTTGGCCTGAGGTAAAATCTCTTTTAAAAGACTGAAAAAAACCCCAAAACCAGAGGACATTAAATTCGAAGTCTGCAGAATTATTTTTGATTTTTTAGCCACCGGTGTGGTGATGAGAACAGTTAATGTGCAATGTGGGACATCCTCTTTACCCTTTTCTTCCCTAATCTGAGGGAAGTTGAATCAAAAGCAGGCTACTGAGTGCTGATGGGTGTTTGTTCTCCTTTCCATAAAGAAATGTTAATGAGAATTAGGATATCTCTTTTGCCAGGGAGTAGTGGAACAGCTCTGCTTGCAGGGCCTTGCCTGTCTCTCCAGTTGGATATTATATGGAAAAGGAATAGGAAGGATTGAGAGAGGTTCAAACCTGCAGTTTGAGAGAATGGGTGGGTCTACTACTGGAAAACCCAAGTTCCAGTCCATACTGATTTTTTTCTTTATCTTTGATGTTTTTATTTTGCATAAAATAATCAAACAGCTGTTGAACAAAGTAAGAAGGGGAGTTAATCCCTAACTTTGACAAGTAAGATACTTGGCATCCAATCTGTGGTTCAGGAAATGTGTTTATAAAAAGTTGAAATAATTTTAGGAGGAGGGAGAGAGAACACCCCCTCAACACACTTCACAAGGCTTTATCCTCTTGTCAAGCGCTTTTTTGATGAGGGAAGATTTGGGTTCAGATTGATTACCAAAAGGTGAGTGCTTTAATCAGGGAAGTAGTCATCTCCCTTTTAGCGCCTTACTCTTGTTTAGAGACCTAGTACTTAAAGACCTTTTAATTAAAAAATTTATATAGAAATACTTCTTATTCTGTCAGAATTTTAAATATAAATCCACTCACTGAACCAAGCCAAAGCCAAAGTCACTGATTGTAAGGGAGAAATAAAGCCAGTTGCAGAATTGTCACAGAATTGTAAATTGATATTGGGGTGGGGGGGGGAAGCCATAATAATATCAACTGCTGTGTTTGCTGGGCCAGTGATAACTACTGATGTGTTGTCAATATAAAGTAATTTTGAGGGCAGTTGGAATACGCAGGCAGCAGTTGCCAGCAGTGTGTTGGTTGATAAAGCCTGAGCGTTCCCTTATGATTCCATGACATAGTTCATGTCCAATTGGTGTGGTGGCTATAGAGAGCTATGGGCTATACATACACTGAGTTAAATATTCCCTAACACAGGGCGTGATAATACTCCAGGTGCCCTGTAATATTCGCCCTGTTGAGGTCAGAGTCTTTTTCTTGCAAAGAGGTGAGAGGGGAGGAGGGGGGGAACCAAACCAAACCACAACAAAAAGCTGGAAAGTCAACCCTTTATATTGCCTCCCGGGAGCAGAGGAAAGGCATGCACAAGGTCATCACACACAACCCCAGTGCCACAGTTCACATGTCCTAGCTAAAATCCTGGGACTCGTGAAAACCTCATCTAGTGTCTGTCTAAGAGACTCGGGAAGAACTGGAATATTTTGGGCTTTCTTCTCTTCCATGCCCCAGATCCCTACTTCTCCATAAGCCTTATCTGGCAGACTGGGAATAAATTAGATAACAATTAGCCTGTCTTTGCATCTGAAAAGGGATAGGAATGAAAGGTCAATGGCAGTGCTGCGGTAATGAACACACTTAGCAGCGTTCTAGGTTTTTTTTAAAGGAACAAGGAAGAGAGGCAGGTCAGGCTATTTGCATATCCACTCCACATTATGTTCACAGCTTTCACTCTATTTTCATAAACTAGAGAAACGGAACTACAAAGGCTGGACTACCATGTCTCAGAGACATTAGTAGTTTTGACATCACTGTGTTCCTTATTCATTCATTCTCCAGTTTAGGAGTTCTTAGACAATTGAAAAGGTTTTATCTTACACTTAGCATGGATCAAGTGAAGACTCTGCCTGTGTACTCTCTGAGGTTGTTTCTCTGACACTTGGTACCAGTATTATCTATGTGCTTTCCTGCCTTCCTATGGTGATTCTCATAGCACTCTGAGCAAATTGTTGTAGGGAGGCATAAGGGAACAAAGCTGAATTGTTGCTTCTGCCCTAATTTGAGGATGCCCAGTCATCTTGAACCTGTGAGTGGCCTGTTAGTGCTTTATGTGATGAAAAGTCAAAATACAGAGACAGATTTTGGAAATGCAGGCAAGGAAGGGTGAATTGCCTTTCCTCTTTTTGCATTTTCAGATCTGTGTCAGTGAAACCTGGCAAAATTTACTTGAGCTTCTCTGCTTTGCTTTCATCCTCAGAGAAATTCAAGTTATTAGGGAAGAAATTCAAGAAATTCAGTATTCCCTGCGCTAGGACAGCTTTACTTCCAGTTGCTTATGACATGATGCAGTTTTATATAGGAATTACAAAGTTGTTGCTGGCATTTGCAGCAGAAGCACTCCTTGAGAAGATAACTTGGGTTTAATTTTTGTTTTTAACTGACAGGTTTGAATGTGACAATTCTAGCTACATAGTATTGCTGAGATGAAAAAGTTCAAATAAATGATAAATGGAGCCTCAAGTATCATCCTTCAAAAGAGAGCTGTGGATACAAATGCATCCCATTGAACACTAAAATTTCAGCTAGTTTAGTGCAAGATCTTGCTTTAACCATTAGGTATTAATTGAGGTTTTGTTCCATAGTTTCATTTTATAAAACAGAAATATTTTCAATTTTTGAACTTCGTTTAGTGTTGTTTTAGTAGAATTGCCTAATATCTTGATTTTGTTGTTTTAAACTTTGATGTTTAATGTAGGGTTAGATTGACTTTTTTTTACCCCAAAAAACATACGTACAACAAAAAAAAATAATTAATTTCTCTACCACTTAAAGTCAGAATGACCTGTTGGAATGTTCTGATTAATGGGAAAAGAATATACGAACGCCAGCTGACTCTGCAGTAGGAGTTCTATAATAGCAATTGTTAAACAAGTAAAACAGGTGGTGCTTTTCCATCTTTATGATCTAACAAAACTGTTCTCTCTGCCTCGGCAGCATGTCACACCTTCACTTTGCAGCTTTCCCTGCTTTAGCTTTGGCAAATGCAAACTGCTCCACCTGAACAGGATCTTGGGGGGTCCACTACTACTTTCATTTTTTCATAAAGTATTACAAACTTCATAGTTTCAATTAACATAATCATAGGAAACTTGTGTGTGTGTCTGTGTAAGAGTCAGCTAACTGCAGATGTAACGTGGCCATGTCTGTGAAGAATATTAATGCACTGAGCACGGCTTAACTCAGCTATGTAAGGTGTACCTTCGGAGTTGCATGAGATACCAAGGTACCACTTTCTTCATGATCTTTTTTTCTTGTAAATTTTGTAGCAGTCATTTTGTGTTTTTAGGTGGCTGCACACGTGGCTGTAACAATGAAGTTAATGTTAATATATGAAGCTATTTCATCACGTGTAATGTTATTGAGCAGTTCAGAGAACAAAGATCTGAAGATGCTTATTCAAATACATCTTCCATCTTCTCTAAAACTGCATGTAGTACAATATGGTGTCTTTTTTGGTATACACATGTCTGTGTAGGTGATAGGACTGATGTTTGTTTTACAGCCAGCAGAAATCATATTAAGTAAGTGTGGGGAGTTGTGACACAGGAAGAGGTCAGACCCTTGCTTCATTCAAAGAGGAAGCTGCTTGTTCCTCAGTGTTTGTATTGCAAATCATTCCAGGCTTTTAAAGGCTCTATTTCACACTCTCTAACCCTCCTTTTTTATTTTTTTCTTTCCCTTTCAACTAGAATTCTTTTTTTTTTAGTGCAATTCACATAAGACATTTACACTGGATGTGACAGCATCATTATTGACCTAAGCTGGTTTTAGTTGTTACGCTTTGCCTTTCTCATTTTTCTGATATGTTTCACTTTGAAGCTCAGCTTCAGCTGAACAACATGGATCAGTCCCAACATTTTTTTAAAATGTTCCATTAAATTATTAGTTTTAGGAAAGACTGGTTTGTTCTTAAATAAATCAACTCTCCAAGTTGAAGGAAGATATAGCAAAGCATGTTACATCATGCAGGTATAGCTGACTTCTTTGAGATCCCCTTGGTTAGCAGGATGTATACTGGTCTTCTTTGCAAGAAATGGCTTGGGGGCTCCAAGTCTGCAAAGTTTCTGCCAATAAATTCCATGTAAGTTTTCCAAGATTTGTTAAAGTTGAATGACCACAGTGCTGAGCTAATGCCATTCCTTTCCCACTGAGAGGATACAGGGTGGTCAACATAATTTTAGCTAATTCTACTTTTTGTGCCATTAGAGACTGCAGCTGGATGTATTAACTGTCCGATTCAGGTCATCTGAAGATGCTTCTGGAAATTTTGAAATGTTTTCTATTTTTATTGCTTTTAAAAAGAGTGTATCTATTTGCAAGAACTTCAACTCTGCGTTTTTAACTTAGATCAAGAAGTTCCTTTAGATCATCTAGAACTGTGCATCAGAAGTGTTGCTGGGTAAAGCTGTAGTAATTAATAACTTGCTTAAATTGAAAAATGACAGCTGTGGTAACTATTGCATAGGAAGCTGCACTGTGTCTTAAAATGTTTGATTTACATATAGAAAGGAAGAATGGTGAAAGTTTGAAAATCAATATTATTACAAAATGCAAGATTTTATCAGGTGGGCTTTGCACATATCATGTGGAACAGACATGGAGACCTGGGCTTGCCTGCCTTTAGGTGAAGACAGTATAGACATCTGTGTGGAAAATGCTGCCCATTCAGTATTAGCTTTACATAAGGAAAGTAAAGGCAATTTTTTTAAGATGGCACTGACATTTAGCAATTTGTTTCAATTGTATTGGAGAAAATACTACAGGAGGAAAAGGCTGAGCAACTTTACTTGTTTTGCTGCCCTATATTTTCCTTGTGATATAAGAGATCTGCCTTACGTTCCCTGCAAGTGTTCCTTGGAATGCAGTGCCTCCCCCACACTGTGGGATTGGCTGGCCGAGCAGCGCCTCTCCCCATTAGTCATCACTGCCTTCCCTGGTGCTGTGTGCATGAAAGTAATTCTTTAAAGTAGTTGCTCATAGTTCGTTTTTTAAAGATTATTTCATAATACCTCCTTGCAGTAGTACCTTCCTGTAAGAATGGACCAAATGTTGGTCACTAAGCACAAGCATTTTTATGTGGAATAAAAAGATACGCTGCAAATAAATCACTGTTTATTTCCTTTAATCTAGTTTCCAAATTGTTTGTCTTTTGCCACTCAGCACAGCTTTCATTCATGTGTTCAGGAAGCTTTTGAAAGCATATGGATGGTAATTTTCCCAGTTTTTCTGGAATTTTATGTAGTTCCAGCAATGTCTGCAGCAGTCTGCCTAATAAAAATGACTTGCATTCCTAGAAACATTAGATTGTGCTGATGGCAAAAATAACTAAACAGTTTTGAAATGTAACCCACACTGCTAGATTAAAATATGTTTTTACTTAGTTGATATTAATCTAAAGTAAATTATTATCTGCAGTAGTCTTTAGTAGTGGTTTCAGTAATGTGGATTAGCCATTTACAGACTTGTAGCAGTTTGCTTTTTTAACATTTATTGTAATCCATCCTTACATTATCGAAAGGCTTCCTCATGTCTGTTGCTTTAGTGATCTTTCCTTAATGTGTGGAATATTCGTATAGTGTTGTAAGAAATGCAATAACCACTTTGCTTGTGGTGCAAATGAATTTATACCTTCATTACCACCAGTGTTACACTCTTTCATGTTTGGGTTTTTTTTTTCCAATGGGCAATCTGTGTTTTATTTATTCCATGCTGACTTACCAGTGTTGGTATAGTGAAACTTTGTTGGAATGTAGAACTTATTTTTTTTTAATTCTCAATTTAACTAAAAGAATGTTTTTTAATTAACTAAAAAAATAAATAGTGCAACTGTTGTATTTCCAGTTCATATTTTATTTGAAAACTCTGGGGCAAATTAAAAATGCAAAATGTTTTAATTTTAAAGTTTAGGATATAGAGAATTTTCAGTGTCAGGATTAGGAGGGGTTTTTTTAACAAACTGTATCAGTTTCAGAAGGAGGGTACTAATAGTATAATAGTGTTGAATCCCAAGTCATGGAGAGGCTTTATAAAAAGTTCCCTATCCTCGCTATTATTTGTCTAATAGTCTTACCTTAGATATGCAGAAGTCACTGATGAAGTAGGTCTGCAGTCCAATAGCTCTAAGTTTTTCTAGTTTTGCTCTTGAAAATGAAGTGCAGGTTTTTTTTTTTGTGATACACAGTGATAATGAATGAAGAGTTTCTCTTGTTCTGTATCCAGTTCTTTACAGACTCCTGAACACATTTCTCAAAATATTAGTTACTCGTTTTGACTGTATTTGTCATGGCCTCTCTCCTGCCATAACTGAAGGCAGGTAGACTAACTAAGACCAGCCAGCATGGTACAAGTATCAGGTGATTGATGCCAGACTGTCACACTTGCCATTGTTTTCCAAAATAACATTGCTTGAAATAGGACAGTGGTCAGTGATGTTTCATGGGAATAAACTGTTGAACCTTGATGGGTCAAGATTGTAAGACAATCCAGGTTGAAGACTCTGCTGTGAGAGCACATGAGGTGCAGTGGTGCTCTTTTCCAAAGTGGGCTGATCACTAAGTGATGACTATGGTCCATGTGAAATAAGCAGGAACCTGTTTCAACAGCAGCAAAACCTTGAGCAACTTTAAAATGTAATCATCCTGCCAGGATTTTTTCTCTGTTGGTGACATCAGTGCCCTTTATACAATTCTCTTGAGTGTTACTCTGGTAGGGTGTCACTCACTGAGCATCTCATGGGCACCCAAATGGATCTGAAGACATGCTGCTGCAGAGGGAACCTCGCCCTTCCTACACAGTCCTGGCATCCTCTTCTTTACCTGCTGCTTATCTCACCCTGTAGTGACACTATGCACCTTGTTATTGAATAATAGAAGGCTATTCACTTTGATTTATTTGTGGCTTAGCACCTTTTCCCCCTTTCTTTTGTTAGTTTTCCGCTGCTCTAGCAAGCTAAGCTCACCCATTGGGGCATCAGGTGAATGCCAGAGATGGTGCAAGGTGACAGCAAGGGTTAGTGCATGGTTCAGAGTAGCACTTACACAGGAAACGGCAGCAGCAATTAATTATTAATTCAGCTCTGCCTGTCTTCTCTAAACTACAATCTCAAAAGCATATCTTTTGAAAAGGACACCTGACCTTGAAGATGAAAGATTTACTGTTTGAATTTATCTTAAAGTGGTCTTTTTTTGTGCCGTGCCTGTCCAGATTCGAGTACTTATTTTGTGGTTGGTAGCTACAGACTGTTGACATAAATATACTGATATATTGCCAACTGTATCCTGGGCTGCATCAAAAGCAGTGTGGGGCAGCAGGCCAAGGGAGGTGATTCTGCCCCTTTGCTCTGCTCTCATGAGACCCCACCTGGAGCACTGCATCCAGCTCTGGGGCCCCCAACGTAAGAAGGACATGGACTTGTTGAGGCAAATCTAGAGGAGAGCCAGAAATAATGGCCAGAGGGCTGGAACACCTCTGCTATAAGGACAGGCTGAGAGAGCTCAGGTCGTTCAGCCTGCAGCAGAGAAGGCTCTGGTGAGACCTTAGAGTACCTTCCAGTACCAAGGGGAGCTACAGGAAAGCTGGAGGACTTTTTACAAGGACATGGCGTGATAGGACAAGGGGGACTGGCTTCAAACTGGAAGCGGATAGGTCTAGATTAGATAGTAGGAAGAAATTCTTTACTGTGAGGGTGGTGAGACACTGGAACAGGTTGCCCAGAGAAGTTGTGCATGCCCTAGCCCTGGGAGTGTTCAAGGCCAGGTTAGATGGGGCTTTGAGCAACCTGGTCTAGTGGGAGGTGTCCCTGCCCATGGCAGGGGGGTTGGAACAAGATGATCTTGAAGGTCCCTTCCAACCCAAACCGTTCTGTGATTCAAGAATTGGTGGCAGCATGCTATTTTTTTTTTTTTGCCCAACAAAATTCCTCTCTTAACAGGAATTCACAGCCCTAAAGAGGGATGTCATGAAGAGTAGGTTTTAATGTGTGGGGTAAGCTGTGTCATCAAAAGACATATAAAGTCTAGAAGACAACTCTAAAACTCCACATATTCTGTCTGACTAGGATCAAAGTAAAAAATTTAATTTATAGAAAATTAGATTTAAGTGGGGAAAAAGTAGTGATGACTGCTGGACTGCATATCCAAAGTATTGCCTTCTGCAGCACTGAGTTCAGGAGGGAGGAGATAACAGATTGAATACAAGTTTCTGCAAAAACTTCATGAATTTTATTTATGGATTGCTTTCATTGTGCATTATCTGAACAAATGTATTTAATGAGACTGCACAGATGTTGCAGTTTTTCAAAGGCTGAGGATTAGAACAAAAGAAGTTAGGACATTCTTATGTTTAGAACTTTTCATAATTATTTTTTTTATTTTAAAAGTAGTATTTTAAATTATACATTGCATGGAAAAAAGAATTCTTGAAGTCTGAGGTGGTACAGGTAGTCACAGAGCAAATGGTGGACAAAAGCCACGGTGTGTGATTCAGGAATTAACTATGTAATCAAACCTGTATTTCTTCAATGTATGCAGATGACTTTAAAATGTGTTTTCTGCGTGTACTTTTGTATGTTCAGATAAATCCACTCTGGACTATTTTTGAGGTACATGTCAGCAAGCAATTAAATACTGGTTTGATGGTTTCAATCAACTTCTATGCAACTTGCAGCACATTTTTGCAGTACTGTCAAAACATGCATACCCACAGGACATGAAAATTATGTGAATTTAATTTAAATCTAAATCAGTGATTCTAATGTGAGACTAATTGAAATAAACCCTTTATTATCAGTTGAATTAAGTCAGCAAGAGATACCAGCTAGTACCTGGGATTGTGAAATAATTTCACAACTAAGAAATATATGTGACGTTGGGGTGCTTGTGAAGATATATGCAGCATTGCACACATCAAGCAACAGATTTGTTCTTGTTTGCTTTAAGTATTTAAAGGATACATTTGAGGCCTTTTCATGTAACACCTTAAGGAAGCAATATGTCTTTGAGGAAAAAAGTAATAAACTTCAGAAACCACTTCAATGTAGAGCAGCATTGCTCCTGTAAGAAATACTATTTTTGTATATTTTACTTGAGAATTCAGTAGCTTTTTATGTGTCATTTAACATGTAAGTATTATTTAAGGATACTCAAAAACTTTCAGAGCCATAGAGCAGTGGAAAAAGTTGTGTGAGAGAAGTACTGGAGGATCTGTTGTCTCCATGAACTCGCTTGGAGAATTGCAGGTGCAAGTGCTGGAGGAGGAACATTCATTCCTTGTTGAGTTAGTTCCACTGGTTATCATAGAAGCACATAAGCACAGTGCTGCACCTATAGTGGTCCTGCTGAACTCCCTGGCACTGGTGAGGTGCCCAGGTGTTTGAAATCGTAACTTACAAGCAATTGAGAACAAGGACTGGTTGTACAATATTAACTCTAGCTATTTTGGAGAGACAATGTGATTGTTTCTTGGTACTTCAACTTGCCTAGGTAGTTTGGATTATAAGATTTACAGCAAGAAAGTTGTGTTCATCTCAAAATGAAAGCAATTTCATTCTTAATTTTGCTGTTACAATAGTTTGTTTTTAATAAGAGAAACTGATCTCTAGGAACCCCTAGGGAGCCCGACTGAGAAACAGAAATCCTGTGCTAGACATTAAATAAACATTTTCTGAAAAGATGATGTTTTCCTAAGAAAGCAGATGGTAGGTTGTCTTTTCTTATGCTGTTAGAAGCTGTTTTAAAATGTAATTTGTATACATATTAACATATAAATGGACAACATCTTCTTGGCCTGAATGAAGAATGAAAAGGAGAGAACTGTGTTTGTCATAAATCTCTGTATGGGAAGGATGGAGCAAACCTCATGCAAGGACTGACCGAAATCAAGTGAAAGGGAGTGGAGTAGCTGTTCCTTGCCTCAAGTATGGACAACCCTCAGATAAATGGAGGGGGCAAGCAATAAAAAAAGGGAGTATCTCCAGGTACGGATATCTCTCAGTCTGTCTGTGATTTCCCAAAAATAATAGTCTAATTTATGGATTTAAGAGTGAATTATGCAGGGCTAAGGTACTCCTCAACTAAAGCAGTGTTCCTCACTTTTCATTTCCAAGCATTTAAGCAAGAAGCCAGAATCCCATGGCATTTCTGGAGGAGCTGCTGTGAAAATTCAGGATTGTTGAGGCATCGGTCTGATCTGTAGGGTAATGTAAGCATAACTGAGTGTCTGTCAAGTACCACTTGTTAGTAGGGACTTTGTACTTTTCCTCAGTACAACAAGAGTTTGATTTGTTTATGCAGGTCTATAATGCTTTAAGAGTAACAGGTCTTTTATAGGCCATGAACACAGCTTTGTGGAGTGTATTTCTGAAAATGGATCAGATGCTTGACCTGTCGGAGGAGTTGAGTCAGGATATTTGGAATTCTTACAAATCTGGGTCCCCTCTCTTCGTTTCTGCTAAATGTGGTTTAGATAAGATAGCCATTGGTAGTTTCTAAAAGCTGTCTGCAGAAATGATCAGCTAGAGTTTTAGAGATTCTTCTGAAATAATCTCCACAGGCAAAATCAATACTGCTTTGGGTTTCTCAAGCACTATGACTTGCATTTCTCTAATGCCCCTCTTCTGTCCTTTGGTGATGAAATACCTGTGGCACTGAAACATAAGAAACCTGATTTGGGGCTCAGAGTGAGAGTAATATACAGCCACAGAAAAAAACAAAACACTTCATACAGCTGCCACTCAAATACACATGCTGGTGTTTTGTTTCTCTGTCAGGTTGAAGTTTTTGCCTGAAGTCTGTTCTGTTGGTTTTGCTGGAGCTGAATTCCTGAAGCTGTAGCCTTGTTTCTAAGTGGGAAAAAAACCCTGCCTGTTGACCTACCTAGCAGTATGAGGAAACAAAATTAATTTTGGCACTATTTTAGGCCTGCACAGCTTTAGCAAGAAACATGTGTACTCCCAACAGATTGGACTCTTGTTCCTGCATTTTGAAGTTTTAGTCCCAGAACGCATTCCAGACTAGGCAGTCTCCATGTAGTGGGTACTAAGAAACGTTCCCAGGTTCAAGTAGCTTAAATGTGCAAGCTGTCTGATAGTGCCACTGTCCAGCAGGAAAGCACTTAATATTTAAATTTGGGGCCTCCTGTTGAAAATTCTGTGGGAATATTCTTCTGATGCACAGCATAAAAGAGTTGCTATAAAGGGCTGCTGGCATACCACTTTTTTTCTTCAACAGGGACAAACTCAACTTTGTCAGTCCAAAAGTAGCTGCAGAGATTAGATATTTTCTTTTCAAGATAGTCTTTAAAACACCCTGATATGCTAACTTCATGCTGACATCAGGGAAGTTAATGTCTATATCTAGGCTTTGGTAAGTAGTCAGGGTCCTTAATGGTTTTCCTGTAGTATTACTATAACCAGAAACACATTTACAGCCTGAAAAAAATCAGATTACAAAGGAATCACTCTTAGCTACTCTGTATTTCATAGCCACTTAATTAAAGCCTGCAAAATGAACAAAGAGAATGGTCCTTTAAAAAAAAAATCCTTTCCACTCCCATATTACCTACAATGAATTTTTCTTGTAAGTATTGGCTTGTTTTATCCTCAGCCTTACTGCAGATTTTGGGTTCCATGCTAAAACTTCTTTATTAAGATTCTACGCTTAGAAAATACTTATTTAATATGCAATATTTTCTGAATATGATTGAGTGGAGAATTTGCTGTCAGCACAAACTGTCTGTTAGTATCACACTTTATATAGAAAACTGTTTACAAGAAGTGAGTCTATAAGGTAAATGTCTGTGGTCTTCAGCTCAAGTGTAGAAGTCCTTTCTTCTTTAAATGTCTTGATATTGTTGATAAATTCCCCTTTTTAGATTGAAAATGAAAGTCTTGGTTGTCACTTCCTGAAATATTTGGTTTAAGTGACCTGTTGATGGATCACTTGAGATGCCCAGTATTAAGATACAGAAAACTGTCAACACCCTGATCATATCTTCAACAAAAGCTAATATCACTCCTAATTTTCAGAAGATGGATTTTTATTTTCAGATAGTGAAAGCATCACTTTGAATTTACTTCTGCTAGATTCTTTGCATGGTTACTGTGTGTGCATATTCCCAACTCCCCTTCAAATTCTGGTGCTTTGTTTTGCTTCTGTGTGAAAGTTAACCCTTCCTTAACATGACCTTCTGTTATATTTTAAACATTCACAACCATCAACTGTCTTACTGGCCATTCAAGACCTTTATCACATGCTTACGTGAGGCAGCAATCACCCCTGGCTTTGCAGCAGCCTTGCAGCCCTGTGGATCCCCAGGATTATGTGTTACAGCATGCTTTGACAGCTGCTCCACAGGCATGAATCTGAGACATACAAATAGGTATTAGCAGTGTCTGATGTCCTGGCCATAAAATGATGGAGGTTTACAACACAAACCCTAGTTTCTTTCAGCCTTCAATTTCTCAGCTTTGCTGGAGCTTTTTATGAGCATATATTTTTGCTGGATTTTTTTTCCCAGTCAGTTTTAAACTTTTTACCTATTTGTCTTATTTATTTACATGTTGATATTACTTGCCTATTATTTCTATACCTGTTATTGTTTCTCTTCTGCTTATTTATCCTTCCATATTTTATTTTATTATTCCTTGGCTTCAGTGATTGCCTCTTCTGTGAGGCATGTATACCTGCAGTGAATGATTTCCTGCACAGAAATCCCAGAAGCATTCAGGACTGTTTTGCTTAGGTAGGCTTATGCCTCAAATATATAATCTGGTTTATTTTTTACTTCAAGCCCCATGTTCAAATTAAATTAAAAACAAAGCAAACAAACAAAGCCACAAACCAACTGGTTATGCACCTTCAAAGATGTGTTGGCCGAATTTCTGGGCTCCATTTTTGGATCCAGTAGGTCAGGATGTCTTGAATACAGTTATGTCTTCTACCCTCAGAAATCCAGAAATGCCAGAAGGACCTGCAGTGCCCTGAAGAGCTTACTTGCCATACCTAATCTTTGAGAGTTCTGGTTCTCTGTTTTCACATTCCCTGTCTCCTTCCAAGGCCTCAGAAGGAGGATTCTATGATTAAGAAATTTGAATAAGTTGGGGCTATTCCTCTTCTGCCCCACTGGGATCCCTGCATAGTCGGAGAGGGTGCACAGCACACAGAGGGAATGCAGCACTTCAGAGCACATCTTCTAGCTTAAATTTCCTGCGGAACACTGCTCCGTCCATGTGTGCAAATATATGGAATTTAATCCTAAAACATTTCAAAATACCTTGTGATGTGAGCTTGCATTTATCAGTGTGTTTCATGTTGGACACAGCTGTGAGAATAAATTTGCGTTTAACCTGGGATCCCATGGTGATCTGCTGCAAATGGATGGGTTTGGCTGGGTTTAGTGGACAAACCAACAACTACTTGGCTGCAAGAGGAGTTGCATGCATGTGGGAAGAGGTGAGGGGCTGCTCTTTTAAGTCTGGTTGAAACAAATTACTTGTAATGGCATCAGGTAAACATTAAACCTACTGCTATTCCAAATCTTGAGATTTATGCCAAAGGAGGTATTTCCGGGTAATGGGAACCCGCCATTTCCAGCAGCAGCCAGCTGGCTGAGCGTTTGGCACGGGGGTGCTTTAACACACTGAGCTGTGCCACAGCAAAGCTCGGCTGGTTGGTGGAGCTTTTTATTTCAGGTGGTGACACCATAGCTCTGACATGTGCACGCTTGTGAGTATGGAGTACTTGTAAGAATCAAAATAGGGGATAAAGAACTCTCTGTTTATCCAGCAGCTGACTATAGCAGGATCTTAATCCTGGGTCCACTTGTACTCCACTGTGTAAAACTCAAAGATAATCAGATCCTCAGAAGCTTAATTTTTAACGACCATATATACTATACATTATTGTATGGAGTTTAGTAAATGCTAGAGGCCAGGAGAGGTGGATGGAGCACATATCCTTGCTGGCGGTGGCTGAAGCTGTGGCACTGCTGGCACATTGGCTGCTCGAAGGACTGGCTTTCCTAAGCCTTCCGAACCTGAATCAGAAGTCTGACAACTTTTCAGGAGAGGAACCGAGTGATAAATGATACGGCGTCTTCGCGGTTAAAAGTTCTGCGTTTTAACTGTGCCGATCCAGAGCGTTTTCGCTGCTGGGGCTTTCCCTGCCCGTGGCGCTGCACAGGGGTGGCAGGGACAGAGGGGGCGGCAGGGACAGAGGGGGCGGCAGGGACAGAGGGGGCGGCAGGGACAGAGCCCGGCTGTCGGAGCGGGCGGCGGCGGGCCCGGGAGGGGGAGCTGCGGGCTCGCTCCTCCGCTGTGCTCCGCTCTCCTCCTCCCGGCCCTTCTCCCGGCAGCCTCCCAGCCGCCCACGGCGCCTGCGGCCCGGCATCCCCCGGAGCAGGAGGGCCCGCAGCCCCCCCGGGCCGAGCTGCCAGCACACCGGAGGAAGGGGCTGTGGGGGGTGGCACAGCGGGGTCAATGTGAGTCCGGGTCCGTACAGACCCTGCCTTCCTTTGTTGCCCCCGAGGTCGAGCGGCGTGAGGCTGTAGGACACAGCCCTCCCTGGAGAGCAGCATCCCCAGGGTTACAGAGGCCAGGAGGGAGGTGACGCCTGGCTGAGCGCTGCCAGGAGCACCGGGCGAGCCAGGGCGCAGGGATGCGCTCCTGCTCCTGCTCCCGCCCCCTCCCGGAGGGCTCTCCTGGGCTCAGCGCAGCCCTGGCCTGCCTGACCAAGTGTGGCAGTGCCTCTTGTGGACAGAAGGCTTTTTAAAACTGGCCTAATAGTTTACAGTAATGTGAGCGAAATCAGGTGTAGGTATGTGAGGGTGGGGAGAGAATAGTTGTTCATTACTTCAGAACTGAAGGACAAAATACATTTAATTAAGAGTATTTAGACTCAGAACAGGAAGTGCCAATACTGAAACTTCAGGCATAACCAGAACTTTGACCCTTGGTTATCTGTACTGTGATTATTTTTAGGTTTTTCCCCCAACTGTATCAGCATGCTGTTGTGCAAATACAATAGCTCACGTTGCTTATAGTCGTGGAATCTAATCTAATTTTTATTTTTATCTGCAAAAATCTACACAAATTGCTGCAAAGATATTTAGCTTAAGAGCAGACACTGAGCTCCATTTGCAGCAGTGCCTGAAAGGTTGTAGAAAAATAGAGGCAGGTAAAGAGAAACTTAACAAGACCCATATGTGCAAAGAAGTTACTGTGATTTGTCTCTTATGCATAGTATGTATTTGTATGTTTTATGTTTTGTTTTGCTACATATATTTCATATGTGACAATGTGGTTAAAAACATGGTGTAAACTATATATGGTTACGTTGGTAATAGGTAAGTAGTATTTTAGAAATATGTATTTCATAGTGCTTTTTAAAATTTGGTTTGGTACCACATGCCAGTGGTACCAAAGCAGTTTAAACACAATGTGCCACCATAGTGGGAAACTGCCGACTCTTGAATTGGCAGCTGTCAACTTTTTTATGGACTCTTTTATATGTATTCCATAGAGCTTTTTAAATAAAGAACAAGGCAATTGCTCAGTGTTTGCTTTTTGGAAGCTTTGATACGGCTCTAGATGTGTAAGTTTAATTTAAGAGAAAGTGAGCACTTTCATTATACTGAATTATTCCTTAAATATGTCTGATTTCTCTCAGTGTGAAGTTCTTGGAAAGAGAGAGATTACCTGCAAGTTTTAAGAGCTAAATAGTATCAGGTTTAATGTCAGCATTGCAGCTTTACCTCTGCTATGCTGTGGTATGAATTACAGCTAAATTACTTGCTGTGTGCATGTATTACAGTCTCCCTCTATTTGTTCTAATGAACTTAAAAGGAGAAAAAGTTCCATATCTCCTTTACATTTTTAAATGGTTATAAATCTAAGTGACACTGATATTAGACCTTTCAGGAGAATAAAGGAAACATACTTGTTTATCCAAAACCAGTGTTACTGGATAGAGGTGATGTCTGTGTAAGTCTGTGAAGTATTATGGCTGTTAAATGAGCTCTCATTTCTGTAAAGCAAGAAATGTCCTGAGGTATCTAACTAGTGTTACTGTATATTTAATTAAAATACAAAACCAGCATAGAATAATTTGTTTAAAACTCACATTGTGCCAGATTTTGACAGGTAATTATGAAGGGGAAGACAGAAGTTGTACAAAAGTAGTCCATGTAGCTACAGTATTTAATAATTTTACAGTTAACGGGGGGGGGGAGAGGGGGGGAAGGGGATTACATGTAACATTTGTAACTTGTAAATTGGCATAAAATTACTAACAAGAGAGGTCCCTGACAGAGAATGAAGCAAGATTGCTTGGGAAAGAGGGCTCAGCAAGCCTATTTCAGTATATTGAATCTATGAGGCTGCATCTGGGCACAGATGTACTTGCAGCCTATTCTAGGAAGCATTTGCTGAAAGACTCAAGGTTGTGTTATACAATGTGTCCAGTCTCTATCCGTACACTGTAATTCAGCCATGGATTAATACCAGGTTAAAGCCAAAGGTGTGCCAGGAATGTTTTGAAAGGGAAGAAGAGCAGAAAGAGAAATTGCATCTCTGTTTGATTTGCTGTACAACTGCAGTTGTAACATGCAATGCCTGATGCCAGCTGCCACGCTGAGGCCTTCAGGCCATAAAAGTTCACTGCCCTTTTGTTAGTGCCTTCTCTGAAGTTCTCTGAAACTGTTTCCTAGTCTGTTGCTAATCAAGTTGCTGGCTAGAATTGATATCTTGGAGTCAGGGAGCAGTAACAGAGCAGAAAGTTTATGTAAGTGCAGTTCACATCTATGTGCTTGACAGATATGCAACCAGTTACCTGAGAGTTACAGGCTGAAATTTACTGTGGCAGTAGCCCCCGTTCATTGGATGTCTTTCCTCAGACCTTACAGTAGTTGGTACTTTGAGCAGGGCAGTGAGTTATTTCAGTGGGTTTGCCTTTACAGTCTTTCCTAGTTTACTTGGCAGAGGAGGGAAGTGTTGAACTAATCTTGTTACAGTAAACAAGAGGTAAAGACTTTAAAATCTTCTGTTGATGTGAATTGTTGAATGTTTAGCAGTCTTTTGCTCCCAGTTGTTTACAATAATTGAGTCCTCTCCCCTCTGGTGCTTGTGCTGCTGTCCTCAGTATGTATTCCAAGAAAAAAATCCTACATGAGACTTGCAAATACTGTGCAGCAGCAGATCTGTCCTTTGGTTATATTAGCTAAAAGTTACACCTTCCAAAATACATTAGTCCCTAATACTAAGAATAAACTTTATGTCCTTAAGTAAAACAGCAAAGACAGACAGCAGACTTTCTGTAACTTCCACTGTTATCACCTTTTAGGCAGTAGGCATTTAGGGATCTGAAATGTAAGGAGAAATAAGAACAACTAAAACTGCCAGACTTCTCTGGTAAGTAATATCTGTCATAGTAAACTTTGCCTTTGAACTGGTTTTTTTCGGCCTTAAGCAACCTGGAAAGTTAAGACATTTGGGACTAGACAGCAGTAAAGGAGGGGTAATAAGGTTGTAGATTTAGGACGTGCAGTTTTCCTCAAGTGTTACAATGATGTTCTGGTGGGATAGGGTTAGGGTTAGGGTAACCCTCTACCTCATCATGCACTCCGTTGCCCTCTGTTTCTAAATGTTGTTTGAAACTGCTTCAGTTGTTCAGTGTAAACAAACCTTTTTGTCTCAGTATTTAGATATAGTAGACAAATCCCAGGGGTGATAGCTCCAGCCTGGTTCGTTTTGGTTCACTTGTTAGCCATTGCTGGTTAAATCTGCTGTACTGTCTAGCTACCAATTGGCAGACTCAGCGAAAAGCTTTAGAAAAGACTTTCTCTGTGATCCATTTGCCAAATACAGAGTTTAGTTCCTCCTCTGTAATCAAGCTGGAGTCAGTTGATTATAGCTGAGATTTTTCATGTCAGTATCCTTCTTGTTGTCCTTTCCCTGGCTCTTGGGTCAAGTGACTTCCATTGCTGAAAAAAAAATAAACTGAATTTCAAACTCCTCTATTTTAGAAGTATCTCTTGTTATCTCTAAACACTAGGATTTCTTTCAACTATAGCTGCATCAATTTGATGAGAAGGGACAACTTCCAGAAGAGTGTAAGGAGTATAAAGTATCTTCTGGAGTTTGCTGTCTCCTAGCAGATGGATAAAGGTTGCAGTCCTTGAGCAGGAACACAGGCAGTCTGATTCAGAGGAAGCAATTGGTAGGTCAGAAACATGATGTTGGATTTTTTCCATTTCCTTCTCCATCCACCTTTGTATTTCACTGTCAATTACACTTTTGGCATTGTGGCCAGGAAAACAGCTTCAAACTGGGTTGATATTACTGTGGCTATGTTTTTCTTACCGTTAGGGAAGCACTTGTGTTTTAAGTTTTCACTTATTTAGAATATCTGGTTTAAATGACTTAACTTTAAATTGCAATCTTGAGTGATTTCACAGCTCAGTCCCTCTGCACGAAGGCCACCCCAGCTGTGTTTGAGGTGACTGCTGTTTGCCATGCTGGCCTGTGCCTGGCTCCTGCCTTGTCACAAGCATCTTGTGCCTGTCTGCACACAGCTCCCCAGCGTCCCAGCGACGCTGCAGCCCTGACGCAGGACGCAGGAATGTGCGCGCCCAGCTCGGGCTTGACACTGTGCCTGAGTTAATAACACTGCTTGGGACCCAGAGCACAGGGGTAACACTGCCAGGCGGTGGCCTCGTCTGAAGTCTTTGCCATTTTCCCCACTGCTCTTGCCTTTGGAAATGCTATATGGAAACAAAGTGACTTACTTTAGATTGAAAAAAGGACTTCAGTCTTATGCTGAAAAAAAGATTTTGCATAATTTCTGAACCCACGTTGTCCCTAGAAGTATAGGAACATTTGCACCAAGCTGCACCTAGGTTAATGAGCCCAGCTGGAGCTGATTTGTTTCTGCATCTCTGGTACAGATAATCTGACATGGATAATTGAGTGTTGACTCTATAAATAACCCACTTTGAAATCCTTGTCTTAAAATTGTTTTCTCTTCTTCCTGTTGGCTTCCAAGCTTACTCTCTCTGTAATCATTTCCTTTCTGACCAAAGGCTACTCTCTTCTCGTGACAAATAGATGTATTATTCATTCTTCCCACCTGAAGTGAAATGTTACACCAAGTGTGGATGAAAACGGGTTCTAGCATTGTAAAAAGCCAGCTAAGTCCTGATAGGAAATAATCATTCTAATGTTCTACCTATGCTCCAATTGACTCGTGGTTTAAACAAAAAATGACTGATACACATCAAACATTTGCTGCCTTGTAAAGGTACTTATTGCATACTTCTCAGAGACATCCTGTTGAATATATCATAGTTAAATGTCTGCAGGTAAAAATGATTCCTTCATATGGACTTGCTTGCAAGCAAGTCCAGACTTCATGATCTTGCTTTGTTTGCTTAGTGTCTGTGTTAAAACTCACAAGAATTGTTCTGAGTTATGCCTTGTTTTAATGAGAACAGATTTTTTTTTCCCCAACAAGCTTGTATAAGTAATTATAGAAAGTAATCAGAATGCCTCATAGGAAAAATATCCAGTGTCTTCAGCTGGTGAGCATCTACACATTTCTTTTTACCTAAAAGTTTTGCTAAAATAGGAGGGGAGGGGTGCTTCTGAGAAGATGCATAGAAAGTTGGAACCACCTGCACTGGATGACAGGTTGTTCAAGGCACTGGAAGCAGTAGGAGGGGAAAACTGAATTGCACAGCTGTGCTGTCACAGCTGAGTCTCCTTGAGCAGTTCATGCACCTTGGTATAGGTAGTTGTACTAGAAATCACCTGTCTTTCCCCTGTGCCATTTCTGCCAGTGTAATCCATAACAGAGGTAACATCAGTGGATGAATAAACCTGGAATACTCTAAATTCAGATCTGCATTCTAAGGGCTGTGTGACCTTTCTTCATATGGAGTCTGAAAAAACTGACCACGCTCCAGCAAATTTTATAAGTCTCAATTTGTTATTGGTTATCTAATACCTTGAAAAAACTGGGTAAAGGCCTATCCGAAAAAAAGTCTTTAAGACATTTAAAATTGTAGACATAAAATGCTCTCAGTCAGTGCAGTGATGGGAAAGCTGTTAACATTATGAATGGATAAATAGTTTATTTAGAAGAATTAATTTCTAGTACGTAAAGTTCATTGCAGTGATGAATGGTCAAAAGGTGCATGCAGAGACAACATGACGTAGTTGTCACTTGGATTCTCAGAGGTTGATTTGCATCTGTTTCATTCATGTACTGTTAGATCTGAGTTTCTTTAGTTTGCACGCTTAGAAGTCATAAATGATGCAAGTTAAAGTAGAAAGCAACTTTTTAGTTCTAAACCTGTATGTAAATATAGAACTAAAGAGACTTTAAGGGAGAGGAACAGATTAAAAATGCCCTATAAACCCACTTTTGTATTTGGGTATGTCTTTCAGTGTTTGTTTTGTTCTGTAGAAGGTTAGGAGTTTGGTTTCTTGTTGTAAGAGCTATTGTATGTAGTGAGGAAAACATGAATAAGTGACCTCTTTGGGAGTTATTTTGCACATTCACTTTGGAGGCTGTGTATTAGGGGGTTATCACTTGTGGATATTCATACAGCACTCTAAGTAATAGATTTTCTTAGGTCTGGCAAGGTAAGTGTGCCTGAAAGATGAGTGAGCTGATTTATGTAAAAGGTCTGGAAGGAGGAAATATTCTGAACTGACAGTTATGCTGTTTTGTAGCAAGTTTTGATGAAGCAAATGGAAACTTAAATGTAAAATCATTCAGTTTTTAAAACAAAACAGTGTCCTTAGCTGAGCTTAGTTTGGTTACCCGGATTTTGAAAAGATGTCTAAATATTCCAAAGGAAGTAATTTGATGCCTGGGAATACCCATGAGGAATGGCAAACACAGAAAGGCAAGTAAAAGAAATTGCATATAGATTTTAACTTGAATTTCCTGAAAGATTATAATTATTATAATAATGATATTAGTAATAACAACAATAATAGCAATAAACCTTATGTGATTATACCTATTTTGTCTAAGAATTTTTAACAGTTTGCTGATTTGGTTTAAAAATACAAAGTTTCAGCAGTCTTGTGAAAATCAGCAACTGTGAAGAGACACCTTAAAGTGCCCCAGACAGCAGTATTTCATGTGGCAGTGGCACACTTGTAGCTTGTACCTGCAGACCAAACAGAGCTTATTTCTTGGGGAGAGCAGCAAAGGACTGGGGATATGGGATGAAATGGTGAGGGTGCTGGGAGGCAAAGAAGCTCAGGGTAACAGAGGAAGAAATGTAGGGTTCAAACCCACGGGTTTTTTTTTTTTAAAGAAGCCATTATTTCTGTGTTTAGAAAAGAACTTGTTAAGAATTATATTGATTCACCAAATGCTGGTTTTGGATCCCAAGTAACAGGAAAAGCCACAAGGCTTAAACAATAGATTATATGCAAGTCCTGCAAAACCCTTATTCTGGACTAATTTCAGTGAAGTTGCTGTTTCTATATCAGGTTTTTTCTCAGGAATGATAAAATGAGCTACTGACACGTTATCCTGATATTGAATAAAATCTGAAGTCCTGTTTTGCACAAAACCAGATCAAGAACATAAGTCTTTTTACAACAATAGCCTATTTTCTCAGAGTCATAGTGCATCATTGTTTTTTGCCAAACCACCTCAGTAGTCCCATCTTACTCTTTGATGGCTTATCTTTTCTTATCTCTGACAAGAAATGCCATTTTATCTCCTTGGATAAAGTAAAGCGTTAAAGAAGTATCACTTTTCTGATTTAGGATAGATGAGGGGAAATACCCAATTAAACAGTAAGGTACATAAGTTACCTTTTTTATTGTTTTGTAAATACAATGAAGATGGAAATAGAGCTACAGTGAAATATTTTACTGAGAAGTATAAGTAAATAAATAAAAATATGTATCATCAGATGATCTTGAATGTGAAAGATCTGTCTGAGGAAATAGGTCTGTTACATGGCATGGAGCATGAGAGGATGGCAATACTAAATTTTCCTCTATTTGCAACAATCTCGAGTGAAATTATTGAAGGTTGGTGTTTGAAGGAATGAATAGGTGAGTTCTTTGTAAATTTGTACATTTAGTGAACTGTTCCTCTTGTTATATTTCACTCGTAAATGTAAAGATACTTTTTTCTTTCATCCAATAAACAGCCAAGTAAAAGATTTCTCTTCACATATAAAATCACCCACAAAATTCTAATTTGTCAGTAGGGCTTACCTTTAAAAGTACCCTGGCTTGATTTCTTAGCATTTCACCTGATGTGTGTGTCCTAAGTTTAGGGCTGATAATACATTTCCGTTCTCTGAGTACAAAAAATGGTGGGAATGTCATCCCCACTGGTCAGCAGGTAATAAGATACTGGTGCAAAAGGGTGGTGAGGGCTGTCCTTGTGGTGTAAGCCCTGGGCATGAGGTGTGAGATGGTATTTAGCTCAAACTCTCCCAGACACATCAGGATGTCTCGCTAGTTTTGTGTTGGACTACCGAGCATCTCCTCCAGCAGAACGGGAAATGTCTGTGCATAAGCTTTCCTTGCTTTTCTTTGGTAGACTGTCACTCAAAAAGTGTGTAGCCAGGATTTGCTTGCTCCATTATTTCTTTTTTGCCTGGGGATTTTTGGCCTTGCTGAACTGAGAAATGTGTACGACTTAGAGTTGAAAATTGTAATTTTTTCTGCAGCAGTAATGTGTCAGGTGGCAAATGCTGATTACACGTGTGGAATTGTGTCGTTACAGAAGTGACGAATTCCTGCTTAAATCTTCAACTCTTTTCTTAATCAAGTTAATACCCTAAATCATTAATATCCCCTTTAATAGCTGCAGAAACAGGCCTTGGTACTACAATTAAATCTAGGACTTCCAACTCAATGGTATGAAGACTGACATTGTCACCAGGGCAGGGTATTCACACTTCCATTGTTTTCCTGTCTTTCTGATGCTTCAGTGATACCTTGGAGCTTCATATTCAGATCTCAAAATCCTTGTAAAGAAAGCAGACAAGTACCCAGAAGCTTCATTTTGCATTTAGGATAAATCTTCCACTGTTTGAGGCTTCTTTTTTTTTTAAGTGCTGGAGTTCTATTTGACCCCTTTTTTTTTTTTCTTTACATGCTTTTTACTGAAAAGGGATGGAAATGTTCCAGGAAATGCTGAGTATGTGGCTTTTCATGGAATTTGGCCATTTTAAAGATATTTGGCCACTTAAGTGTAATTTAGTGATATTCAAGAGATTATTTCTTGTGTCTCTTATAATTACCCCGACAAATGCCAAGTTATCCCATAAATAAAAATTTTTCCAGGGAAACAGCAGGTTCGTCCTTCTGTGTTACACACAAGCACCTTCCTTCTTTCCTGCATCAAGGAAGTAAAAATGCAATGTCTTCCTCTAAATATACACAGTGTTTTTTGCTGCTTTTAATTTTGCACTTTGGTTCATTTCTGCAGTTATTTGAGTTGTATCAACAATTATTAAAAAAAAAAAACCTAAAAAAACAACCCTGCAGCCGTTTTCAGCTCATGTTGTTCTTGGCACAGGTTCAGTTCTGGTGTCCAACTGGTAGGACCGAAACTTGGTGCTTAACAAGTGCCTGTAGTCAAAACAGTTGGTGTGTGCGAGCGCTGATCTGGTATTTGCTGCGGCAGGTCATCTGCCTGATTTTTTCCCGTGTGCAGAATACCTAATCACGTTGCTGTGTTTCTCTGATGGCATCTGTGGCAATGTGAATCGTTTCACGTTCCAAAAGTACATGTTTACAGTCGTCGTAGAATCAGATTAAGTTGGCAGCCTGCTCCTCTCTGTAAGTGGCTCGGTTTACATTTCTTCTTCTAGCAGGATGTTTTGCATAATTTTGCTGATCCTACTCACTTGTAGACTTTGTGAAATGGAGAATCGTTTCAGTGGGCTTCTGTCAGAAAGCGAAGCTTATGTT
Organism: Campylorhamphus procurvoides; assembly: GCA_013396655.1. Classification (NCBI taxonomy): domain Eukaryota; kingdom Metazoa; phylum Chordata; class Aves; order Passeriformes; family Dendrocolaptidae; genus Campylorhamphus; species Campylorhamphus procurvoides. Next base: position 746,364 of record WBMV01006311.1, on the reverse strand, counting down.
TGTTGTAAATAAACACCAGCAGAACGGTGGTTATTTTAGCACTTGATAATTTCCCAATTATGTCATTTGACCTGGAATGAAGCTTACGATTGTTGAGCAGCATTTTATGCAGCGGATCAGTCTGGGGGTTGGAGCTGGCACATTATTTCCTTTGTCAGTTTACAAGAAGTATCAAAATGAAACCGACTGTGCTGTTTCCTTTCCAGTGCGCAGCGCAAGAAGGGTGGAACGGTTTGCGGATATTATTTCCAAACTTTTTCAGCTGGACTTGGAATAGTGTTTTGTCAAAAAAGCTGGTAAAGTTATCCTTCGATCTTGCAATGTTTTGCTGTAGTTTGCTAGCATCAAATCCAGTTCTATTTTTGTTTAACCTCACATACTGGGTTTTGCTGGTTGTTTTGTTGTTTTTTTTTTTTTTCAGACTGTGGCTGCAAAATGAAAGTGCTTACAAGGTGTTTATGAATTCTTGTTATGAACCAGCTGCCAGTTACTGCAGGATGACACATTTCTGCAAGAGTCTAGTTGTTCAGTTTTCTGGTTGCTGGCTGTTGCTTTTTGGGCATGTGTGGGTTTTTTTCTGTTTTGGTTTTATTAGGATTAGTGCCAAGTACATTTGCAAACTCTGAACTGGGATCAGTACGAGGTGGTAGGTTTCATTTACTGTTTACTGAAATTGTAAGTATACATTGCTCAACTTTGCATAGTGAAGGGCTGTGCAACAAAACACTTCAGCATATACTGTAAATAGAAAAACTAATTCACGCATAGGTCGTGTATGACTTACCATAAGTAACATCTTTATCAACAAGACTGTGATATGTTACTGCTACAGAATTACATTGTGGATGAGATACTAAATTTCATTACCATCTGCTTATATATTATAAATGGGGAATAACAAACAGTATTCATATTGTGTTAAGGGCAGCCAGATCAGTTGCTTTATGCTATTCTGAGTAAAAGGGCTGTGAACTCACACGTTGTGATGAATACAAGCTTAAAAAGAGTTTTATTACTATGTAAATATTTACTAATAACTTTCTCTTACCTTTCTGAGTTTTAGCAGTTAAATTTTTCTTGTTTTTACCAAGTGTAATACCAAGTTATAATCCATAACACTGGGTCTCTGAGTTATTTGTGGGTCAGCCTAAATTGATTTTTGCTTTAGGCCTCTTGCACGCAGGAAGTTGAATTGTACTAAACAGGAGTAATGTTTCAAAATGAGTGGTGCTGACGAAGTTCTACTGTCTGTCTTCTGACAACTTTAAGAGGGAATTTTTTGCTTTGTTTCAACTACCTGAAAAAAAAAAACCCACTGAAAGACCAAAGGCATGTCTTTCTCTATGCTCAAATTATAAGGACTTTTTTCCTTCATGATTTTCTGTGTTGTATTGATGGAGAAGACATTTAACTGCAGGCAAAAACTGCTCACCCGATTTGATCGATTCTGAGTAGTGCATGTTGGGTAAGAAGGGATGTAGGTGGGATGTACTAAGAAATGTTTTTTGTTTGTAGTCCAAATTAGAGATATCTGCTATTTCAAAGATCTGTTTGGGTAGAAAACTACTATGTCTGGCATATTTTTCTGGCAACATATTTGCTGTAGTGTCGTTGTCTGTAAGGTTTGCTGTGAGCTAAGTGAGTGTTTGATTTTGTGTGAAAGAGTCAAAGCAAAGATTCGAGAAGTGACTTTCTAGTCAGAATGTGGTTTTGCCTCATTTTCCCACACGCTGTGTTTGTGGCTCTGAAGCTCATGTTGCCCCTCTATTGCTTTGCTTTCTTTGCCTATGATTAGAAGGAGATGTGGCGTTTCCTGCAAAACAGCTGCTAGTATTCCCTGGTGACCTGTCAGAGAGGATCCAGTGGAATTGCAGATTTAAAGGCAAACCTAGAGGACTTTGGCAGCTGCAGCAGAAGTTTGGGGAAAGGTAGGGAGTTGCATTGTGCAGGATGCAGGAAGGAGGATTAGAAATGAAGTACAAGGGCATAGGAGAGAAGCTCTGGAGATTCAGGGACTGTTAGGTCTCTAACAACATAAGGACTTCATGTCTACAAACAATTCAGATTTGGCTGAGAAAGTTGGACTATCTCCATGTTTCCATAGGACATGGAGAATCTCCTGGAATAGTTTAAGATCATTTGCAATGCTACTGATGCAGAGTTTGCAGTGTGCATTAGAACGATATGTAGCACTGGACTTTTAGACTCTTGGCTCTAACTAGGAATCTAGAATATCTCAACAGATACTGATCTGAAGTTGATTCTTTAGAAAGTGCAGTTAATTCAGTGAGAGAGTGTTAAACTTTCCTCCAAGATTAATGTCATTAATACGTTAACTGTGTGACAGCAGGAGTCACGTGTTGCTTGTCACTTGCTGCAGTAGCTGCACTGAGACAGCTGAGAGGTTGCAGAAGGATTAATGTGGTAAAGAGGATTGTAACTTTGATTGTGCTCCTGTGCTCTTGGATTTGACAGCAACTGGTATTCAGAAACAAAACAGAATATGGGTTGTTATTTTTGTGGAATGTAAACATCCATTTGCAAGTATTTAAATTAGTCAGAAAAGTTCTCTTTGAAACTTGACTACACATTTGTAGACAGCATTGCAGACTTCTGCAGTAGTAGTGTGTAGAGAATTTACATTAGCATGCTACGAGTGTTGATCACTAGTTTTCTGGTTGCCTTGCAGGACTTTTTATGTTTAGGGGCAAAAACTTTCGTTCTACTTTACATTCACTTATGTTCACTGACTGTGCCACTGCTGTATGTGAACAGGGGCAGCCATGGCCACAGCTGTGTGAGTACAAATTCACCTGCACTGCATGATCTAATCTGTCTACATATGAACTGCAAGCGAGCATAGAAATTGTAGCACAGACAGTTGATTGTCTCCTGAATATATTAGTATGTTAATATTTAATTTTACAGCAACTATTTGATGTGCAAACGTCTCTTATCCACATATTAATTTATTAATTAGTCTGTATAATAGCAGATTTGTATATTGTGTGTAATTCCTTGTATATATATAAAATAGAAACGGACAAATTAGTACAAAACTTTGAAAAAAACAGATGTGACCAGGGAAGTCAGTCTGATAGAGAAGCCACCACCACCCTGCTTTAAGCCATTGATTTAAACAGCTGATGGCCTTCTTGTTTTGTCATATATTACCATTATTTCTCTGAAACTTATTACCAGTGTCTAAGGCTGATTGACTACCACATACACAGTAAGGAAGGAGGAAGCAACAGGCAACCTGATAGTCTTTGAGAAGGAATATATCAATACTTAGTTACAACTTATGCCACCACCATCGAGATCTGCCTGAGAATTGGCACCTTTGGCAAATCCAGGCTCCTGTGGCTATGCTTCTCCTTGTTTAAACATGGATTTTCTGCCCCTTTGTAGGGAGTTACTCTTCCAGCTTTCCACTGTGCCATACCTGCAATGTGGTGGTGCCATCTTCTCCTGCTGACACTAAAGTGACACTCACTTTTCTGAGTAAATGGGCAGATTTTACTTGTCTGAGCAGTGTCTGAGAACACCAATGGTTGTGAGGCACTGGCTATTTACATTCTTTCTTGTGTATGACTTTACAGTGGTCAGAGTTTCCATTTCACTTCTAAGAAACTTTAAGTAGCTGGGTAACACTGATGAATCTCAAATATGTATTAGAGTCTGTCTAAAAGGTGGAAGACTTTCTGTAGCCGTGTTCTGGGGGAAAAGAGGAGTTTGAGCAGGTAAAAGGAAATGCCAAATATAGCTGCTGGTTCTAATCACAAGAATTACTGCCAATCTGACACACTCAGCTAAAATAAGTACTCGTGTAATCTTTCCCTTCCCTATCTTTTAAGTAAACATCCACTTAAAGTAGTGGGATGCACTTTATTATATTGTCATATCACAACAGTGCCTCTTCCACCATTTTCTATGTTAGCATAAAAAATCCAAGGTTACTGTACTGGTTTGCTCTTGGGAATTAATAAATTGAGAAAGCTGTCTAGGGCAAAACACTGAACATTTAGCTTGACTGAAAATCCAGCACAAAAAGACTGTTAGAAAAGAACTTGCTATGGCATGTGATACTTAGGTGACTTTAAAATATATAAAATATAAATAGTATCTTGAATGTTCCTCTTTCCAGGAGATCAATTTTAAAAACAAAGTAATATCTTTAGTTTCTAAACATATCCATAGGGGTGATATTGAGGACACAGTTTACTAGAAGGCAGTCAGGCTTGAGAAAACCAGTAGCCGTGGCAAAATTTTGAGTAATTAATACTGAATTTATGTAATTTGTGGATGGAAATAATGTTTTTCCCCGGGTTTTATTTTATATGCAGCTTGGTTTTGTTGGTTACATAGAAGTTCCTTTTCATCGGTCCTCGAGTAATTAATGGGAAAGTTGCAAATTTTTGATTAAGCTAATTAAATTTGATTAAAGAGTTGCTGAGAAGGTCGGTAAATCTTGAAATAATAACTATTATTGAACAAAATAAATGCTCCGTGAATGGAACTCTGCATTTCAGAGGCAGATGTGTAGCTTACACGGTTGTTGCCACAAATGTGAGGTGAAATGAATGTAAATTCACTACATCCTGCAAACCACATTTAAAGGCACACTGAGGTCTGTGGTGAGAACTGGCAAATGACAGTTGGCATTTTGGGGAGTGAGGAGAGGTACTTTAGTATTTGAAAAAAATTGAGTCTGCTTTGTTCTTCAGTTGCAGAAGAATCTGGAGGGAATTTCAACATTGGTAATTAAAGCTGTAAATGTGAAGATATGAAAGTGCTTGATCTTAAATAGAAAATGCCTTTATTTAGTCATTGGAGATCTGAGAGAAACAGTTTGGAATATTATTCTTTTTTTTAAGCATTTCTCTTTGTTCTTGAGGTATTTGCCTATTGCAGATTAATCATGGATGAATCCTTGTGCTACTGGCAAGTTTTTACTTGTGAGGATGCCAGACAAATTGTCATGTTTTGATTCTCTGTGGGAAAATTTTTCTTAGTTATCCTTGAAATATCAAACTAGGGAGCGCAGGGTTGATGATGCAAATACAAAACCTTCCCTTGCAGCAGCAGGTCACTCTTGCTTCCCTTACCTGCTCTTGGCTGACTGGGCAATGCTGTTCAGGCTCAAAGAGTAGCACCCACTTGGATTCTACAAGCGCTGAAGGCTTTAGGCAAGGAAGAAGTGCTGCATGTTGAAGGAGAAACTGCTTTTCTGAAGTTCTTGGCCTGTGATTACATTCCACTTGCTACATTTGATTCCTGTGTCACTAGGGGGGTACCTGGCTGATGCCTGCCTTGGGGGCTTTTGGAGTTTGGGCACCTGCACGCTGGAGTCAGCTGCCACTGAGCACGGCCCTGCTGACTGGAAAATTCCTCTTCCCATAGCCCGTCCCTGCCGCTGCTGCCTCTGGCTGGGGAGCACGGGAGCCGGCTGGCTGCAGGGTCAGGGGCTGGGGAACGCTGTTCCCACAGGTGGGGGGCAGGACTGGCAGGGATTTATAGCACCTCTCAGCAAAAACCAGCTCCTCTCTTCTGCAGTGTTGTGTAGTTGTGCTTAAATTCTCAGCACAAGCCCACTGTTTGCAGCACATTGATCTGGCCAGGCACCAGGCAGGAGAAATACATGATTTGTAAAGAAATATATGATCTGTAGAGAATGGCCAAATGCCTCCATGGAAAACAGTCTTTATACTTAGCAATATCAGGGATAGGACATTTAGATTTTAACAAATACTAGTAACAACCAAACCCAAACAATTTCACCGAAGCCTGTCTGTCCTGAGGTCTGTGCTGTGGGAACAGCCGGGCCTTGCTTTTTGCAGTGCTCGAGAGGTCTCTGGTACAGTTCGAGCAGTGCTCACCTCCAGATGCCAGGTTTGTAATTGAGACAAAAAAAGCCTGATTTTTTGCAATTGCTATTTTGCTCTGTGTGGAAAACAATACATTTTTACCATGAATGGTGCTTGGAGAGAACTCCAAGATACAAACCACCCTCTCTGGAAGGGTGGGGAGCAGTAAACTTTTTGTTGCTTTTCAAGTCTTCCTGTTTTTTCCTTATGATTTCCCATTAAGCTTGAAACAAGATAGTCATAAAATAAATTGTCCAATAACCAGGTCACATGAATTCTTCATAAACCATTATGGGAGCAATCTCATGTCTGTTACAGATCATTTTACCGTCATCTGAGCTGTTGTTACACATTCTGCTCTTTCTTCTTGATGTGAAAGAGCTGGAGCACCAAGTGCACCTCACACAGATGCCAGTCATTGCTTATTGCTTAAGAAATTATTTGAGATTTCATGGTGAAATTTTCTGGTAGAGTATTACCATTTGTTTTACTATTTTATATATTTTTTCAGAGTACTTCCCAGAGTTGATTTTGTTTATCATTTGGCTTGATTACATTCAAGATAGTAATGAACTGGTGTTCTTTGGAGTGATAAAATTGTAACTAGCATAGAGAAGAACAATTTCCTCTTTCCCAATTTCCATGTTTTCTTTTAGCCTATGAAATGTTGTAAAATTTATTCCTTTTCCATTACAGAACGAAGACACGGTTCAATGTGTAAACCTTCCCCTTCTCCAGCTTCTCCAGCCTGTAATTCCAGGACATCCCTAGTACAGATGAAACCGAAATCCTGTATCAGCGGCCATAACCCTGTCAGCAGCAACTCAAAGCCATTCAAAACGCCCAAAGACAATCTACTTACCTCCAGTAGCAAACAGCACACGGTCTTTCCTTCAAAAGTGTCACGGGATAAACCATGGTAAGCACCAAAATAATGGCTACCAAAGATGTTGCTGTCCAACATATCTCTATGTATATATCACAATCATAAAAAAATCTGTATTCTCATCTTACCTAAGTTGATGGTTTAAGCCTCTACATTTCTAAAGGAGGGAACTGGGGTATTTCTAAATAAAGAAAAAATTATATACAGGAAGAGGAAAAAGGTCTGGATTACTTTTCTGATGTTCTATCAAATGTCTGCTTTTCTAAGATACATAAAGCAAGTTAGATATTGACTCAGTTTGCGAACTTTAAGGCCCATCTTCCATTACAGTATCAGCCCTTACGACTGATGCTTTTAAACAGTAGGATAATTTTTGCAGAGTCCTTAATATTGGCTTGACTGATGTTCATGAAAACTTACTGGTTATAGTCATTTATCTTCAGCAGCAGCTGCTGGTGGAGTTCATTCTGTATTTTGATAATGTTTGATGCCTTATAAGATGGCAGAAGAAAATTCTGGCTGCAAAAATCACTATTTTGGGGGCGTCTTACATCATGTACTGTGATATATATACACAGGCAGGCTTTGAGACTGCCATGCCCATCCTCTCGTGACTGTGATGGCAGCAGCAGAGTTGCAAAAATGTAAATGAGAGCAGAACTGGGTCACTATTTTATCCCCTAAGAAACTGTTTTGTCTTTAATTATCTATAGGAAAGATGCTTTGTGATTAGGTCACTAGGTTGGTGACTTGAGATTGACTTGAGAACCGTGTTCACTTCCTGGTTCTGTTATACCTTGGTCTCTTCAGCTTCAGTTTTCTTTCTGTAAATTTGACTTCCTTTTTCTTAAGGTTTATCTAATTACTTTGTAGAGATTCTTACCTTTTATATATAATATCTAGCATAAGAAGGTTGTGATTTAAGGCAGGGTTTCTGGACACGTCTGCCTAAAAGCAATAAATCATTAATGCAAGCCATTCACTCATGAGACAAAGCATTAACTCAAACTATGTTAAAGGAATAGCTCATGCCTTTTGAAACATGCACGACTTGGTATGGTTTCAAAGACAGCAGCTTCTGCCTGTTCTAGCTGTAGAATTTACCTTGCACTAGAACAAACTTGATCAAAATCTATTCTTCCTGTAGATCTGAATCCAGCATTTCTTTAAGTATGATGAGCATTATGGGCAATTATGGTATATAATTCTGAAAATAGAAAATCTAAATGTTTAGATTACACACACACACACACATTAACTAGCGTAGCCTCTATCTCAGCTGTGTGTAAGTTCATTTACTACTTAAAACCAAATATTATGGACTAACTAGTGACTTTTTTCTCTGAATGTTTGAGAGGAATTTTAAACAAGAGAGGACTTTGTTTCTAAAGTCTAATTAAAAGAAAATCAGAAAGGACTTCAGAGTATTAACACTATTGACTAAAACCTGTTTCTCATCCTACTGTTACAGACAGCAACTTACATATCCACATTTCAGCAGAATCTATAAACAATATCTTCCGTTCTGGCAACAGATGGCATTCTGGCAGTCAGTAAAAGCTGGAAGGGAACAAAATAACTGAGCATTTCCACCAATCCCTTTTCCCTTTATTGGGAACATCCCAAATATTTACTGATGATTAATAGCATAGATTTAGCCATTTAAAACTGTTGTACTGCTCTGTTAATTGTTTGGCAATGAATATGACAGGAGTTGTACCTGAGAATTACCCAATTCCTGCAGCTCTGCTGGGAGATGATACTGTGGTTTTGTTTACCAGTGGGGAAAAGTGAGGCACATAGTAGTTAAAGGTATTGTAATTACCACATAACAAATCACAAACATTCTGAAGTGAAGATCAGTGAAATTGTCAAATTTAGTATTAAGTGCCTTAGATTATATGACTTGTTAAAGAATAAAATCCGTCTGATAACCATCACAGGTTATAGAGAGCTGACAGCTGTTACAGAAGAAAGTGTTTGCTCCTGTTCCATTAGAGGATTATAATATTTATTTAGAATTCCAGAAAATATTCAGCGGATCTGATTTTTTTTCAGGAGAAAGAATAATTCATAAAATAATGCATAAAATTTATTATTTTTTAAGATTCAGTCTTGTACAAGCCATAGAATTTCTTAGGTTGTCTTTTAGAAAGAAATATTCAATTGACACAAAAACATTTGTCTCAAAAATGCAAATAGGATTAATTTTGTATTCCAGTGTGTTGTGGTTTATGATCCTCAGATCCTTCCAGTTGTTTGGCCCTTTTGCATGTTACATTGTAGTCTCATACCAAACATTTACTTGGCATAAGTTCTTCCGGACAGTTGTCAAATTAGCTTAATTCAGGAATTGTATCACTTTAATGATTGCTTTCCAGACCTGGAATAACCTTTGTTGGTCTTGTCTGATTCTTTTATACAGCATCTCCTTTAAATTTTAGATGTTACAATTAGTGTTTCTGGAATGTCCCAACTGAGCTCTATTTTGCCATGCCTGCCTTCGTGTAGACCCAACTCTTCCACTGTTTAATTCATTATAGTTTTGGTTGAGGCATCGTCTTGCCTATTGACTGAGGGGCTCTTCTTCACATCATTGTTCTTCACTTTTGTTCAAAGGTCCAGTTTGCTTCGTGGCTAATGCTTTAAAAAGCATGATCAGAATGATCAGATGAGAGATCTGGAGCTGTTTCATTTTTTAGCTGCTGTTTTAATACTTCCCTTCCTGTAGTTGGAATATAAAGTGTTATTGTGAATACATCATCCAGAAATATCTGTCAGCTCTGATTTTTTCCCCCTGTATCTCTCTAACATCGTTGCTATTAATATAGCAGTGCTTAGAGACTGGAGCAGAGCTGGAGCACCACTGCACTGTGCACGAGATAAATGCAACCCATCATTTTCTGCAGCTTGCAGTTGAGGTGGTAAGAGGTACAGCAGAAGGGTAGGAAATAGAGAGAAAAAGGCAAAGAATAAGATGATTGGTAGTAATAACAATAATAATGAACAAGTGATCATAATTAATAGGCATAGCCCAGATGCTTACCCTGTATAAAAGGCGTTCCTGCAGCCAGGAGCTGTCTCCCTCACTGCTGACCTGCCCAAAGGACGGTGCTTTGCTTGCTGTGCCCCAGAACAGCTTCTGGGTGCTGCCATGGAGGATTTAGGTGCTGTGATGCTACAGGGTGTTCATTTTTACCCATCCATGATCCTAAGGCATTATAAAATTGGGGTAAAGTGTTAAAGTAAGCTAGCCCTGAGATACCAGATGAAGCAGGTCTCCTTGACATCCCTCCACAAAGCTCAGCCATTGCTTTCCAGGAGTTCTGAAAATGAGATGAAGATTTTGTGGGTTTCATCAATACAAAGAAAACTGACACTCTTTCTGTAAAGAGAAATAGGATCACAAAGTTGTACTTGTAGATCAGCATTTAAAATTTATGATGTCACTTTTCAAGGTATATTTTAGTCGTCTCCTAGTCTTTATACATAACAGCAAGGAGTAATAATTTTTAAACACCTGAAGAAAGGAAAACAAGTAATAAGGAGCTACAGGTATGAGAAGTGTTGTGATATACTACAATTATTTTTCTTGCTTGCTGGGAGGGACCTACAACGATCATCTAGTCCAACTGCCTGACAAAACATGAGAAAACAGAAGGAAGTGTTATCTTATCTGAAAAAAGAGAATGAGCTTCTAGAGCCTATCATGTTCAAGCACTTTGTGTAGCTCTCAGACATTTTCGTAACCTTTTTCTTATTTACTTCTGACTCATCACCATTGGTGTTATACCACTGGTCAGCAACACTGGAAGCCATATTCCAGTACCAGTATAAGCAGGGACATGTGAGAACTGTTTTTGCTGCCTGATCTTATTTGCCCTATCCCTTCTTTGATATAAGCCCAGTAATACAATAAAAGCTCACGTTTCTTATCCACTGTGACTACTAAATATTTTTGTCACTGTTTTCCATTATGTTTCCCTGTACTTTGCTGCAGACTAAGCAGCTTGTTACTTCGTGTGTAACTTTACATTCACTTGTATTAAAATGACTTTTTGAGTTCATGAGCTTTACCAAATACTCCATTCTTCTTCTAACTGTCTTCGTCTGTTCATTGTTTAGTTTTCTTCGATCCTGATTCCATCAGAAAATGTTATCACCACTGATCCTATATTTACTTCTCAAATCCACCCAAGTTTTCAGTCATGTCAGGCTTGGTAATGATGGCTAAAAGGCCACCATAGCAAGCACCCTTAATGAATCATAATATCTGAAAAAACAGTTTTGAATTTCATATTGTTTAGCATTTTCTTTTAAGCTGTTCATATTTGTGTTTTATAATGCCTTTCAAAAATTGGAACATTATCACAGTTCTCTTTGTCAGCTTAACTGGTAACCTCATCAAAAAGTGAAACCAGATTTTTTGCCAAGATCTGATTTTCAGCAAAACTATGTGGACTAATTGTTTATCAGTTTATTCTTATTAGCTTTTCCATTATTTCTCCCAAGGCACTTTGGTTTGGGTTTTCAGTGTGGATGCAAGAGCAGCAGTCAGCTAACTCCTCTGAGTTGCCACATATTCCAAGATTCAATTAGAAATTAATATGCTGAAACCCAACATCTCTCCATCTCTTTTGGAACTCATGGCCACATTATGCAGATTTCCTTATGTAAAAAAAAAAAACCCAATCATTATTTTTCAGCTGGCACTTTATATTTACTGAGGGAATCAAAAAGCATTTTTATCTGATTGCAGAGAGTTATCATATTTCCTTCTTAGCACAGAAGAAAAAATGAGTATTTCTGACATGTTTGCACTGCTAGTAACTGTTTTATTGCCTTTTTAGGTACATACTACTATTCTTATTGGAATTTCTTTTGTCAGGAAAAATTTGTCTTTACTGAACACAGATTTTTTTCCCCTTGATTTTTATGTATGTTGCATGTTGTTTTTCTAATTGTCCCTTTCAACAGTTGTCTTTAAAAAATCTAAACAAGCTCTTAATTCAAAAATTCCATTTAAAATTTAGTAAATAAAATTAAAAACCTGATTTGTATTTTTCTATCACATTTTTAAATAAATCCCAAATTTTTACTCAAAAGACTTTTTTGGGGGAAAAAAACTCCTTTTAACAATCAAATATAAATATAAGCATTTGTGATTTATTTTCTTTTTTAGACCTTAATTGTTGCCTGTGGTCACTGATCCTGTGCAGCTTCCAGTTTGCCATTTGGTTATCAATTCATCTTTGTGTGTTACACTAAGATTAAACTAGAGTTCCTCACTGTTGAATGTAGTACCTTTTTAATATATATTAAAAAAAGAGAGAAATTGTCATCTGTAGCTTCTGAAATCTCAGATAACTTATTACAGAGTGCCAGGAGTGTTGTAGAATTTGTGTGTCCTCAGATAGTGAAGTATTTTTCTTTTACACGGCAATGAAATGCGTAATGAAGGTTGACTTGTTGATCTGTAACAAAACGAAGCGAAAATGTTCCCTCCCCTGGGCGTTTTTCATTATCACAGTGATCCATCCATATGTGCCCTAGGATTTGAGATTCTGAACACTGCAAAACAGAGAAAAACCTTTTTCATTTTTATTAACCATATTTTACTACTGGACCAGATAATACGTTTGATCTTTTCCCTATGTATCAGTACTTAGAATTGAGGTAGATCTTAGAAACTGGGCATGAAGATTTGTTCATATGTTTTTACAGAGTTTATATATAGTAAAACTACTTGATGTAGAGTAAAATTCTCCTATTTTCAGAAAATGTAATTGCCATCTGTTTAAAGGAAAAAAAAATAATTCCTACACTGAGATGTTATAATTTTTGGCTGCCTTAGAAATAATAAATACAGGGCAGTTTAAAAAAGTAGAGGATGAAATCTTCCCTTTCATAGTTAGTGTTTGAATTCATTGAAACACTTAAAGCAGTTCTGATTTTGTGAGTGAGGTACATTTTTTTGCTTGGTTACTGGCCAGTGACCTACATTTCAGGGCAGTCAGATCTGTATTCTGACGAACTGACTGCTCCGTGTATGGTACCACAGGATATATGGAGGTTTCATGTAATTTAATTCCAGTTCCACATTATGTCTTGGTGTCTAAATCTTCTCACTAGTTGTGTATACTTATAGTTTATATCAAAGTTTGTACATTTTCCTATGTTAAAATATGCTTAGAAGAAAGATTGGAGGGTGTGAGAGAGTGCACTTCAGCCCCACGTCACACTCTCTGTTTATGGTCTTCAGCAGCTACAGAGAAACAGGGGTTCGTAGGAGCCCTGGGAGGTCAAGACTTAAATTATTTTGAGCCCTGCTTCGATGTTTCAAAAGGGTGTCCCATGGACAATACCATCTCAAAGTCATCTTTTTCTGCTTGTAAAATCTCCACACCTATTAACCATTCCTTCTGTAGGAAGGCGCGGTGAAGGTGCCATTTTTTAGACACAAAAGACTGAAATTATGTGTGAGTTATGAATGTGGGGAACCCCCTAACCATACAGTTATGTGATATTTTCTATTTGAGTTTGTTTCAGTAAGAAGGGCTATATAATTTATGTGTTCATTGGTAGTCAGAAGACATCCAATTCTTGAGTTGTTGAGTAGGCAAAAGTCAGCTATTGTTGTTGGATATCTCCTCATGCAGGTAGAACCCAGAAATGTTAAAATACTGTTGGAACTAAAAATCATGGCTCAATCTTTTTTGCAGCCAAATTGAGAAGGTAAGGTTTGTTAATGTCACAAATATGCTGTGGTGGTAGTTAACTTAGAGTAAGGCAGTTCTTGCAAACTTTGTTCTGAAAAAGGACAATTAAGCTAATAATTACACTGGGAATTTTTATTTTTAAGTTCCTAAGATTTTATTAAAAATACATTGTACTAATGCTCAAGTCATCAAGGATTTTAATAATTCTAAAGGGACTGCCTAAAATGTCTTTCCTCCTTGTTTCCAGAACTTGTATGTCATTCAGACACATCTGAGAAAATTCATTATTTTTGTGTTTGTTTAAAAATATTATTAGCAAACTGCTTTGTAATCATGCTGAGTTTAGTACAGCATACACATATCTGATATGTGCTTGTGTTAAAGACATGAGACCATATTTGTAAGCAGTATGCTTTGCTTAGTACCAAATACTGATTTTGCTTATGAATAATAGGGGATTGGATCTTTAAAAAATGCAAAGGTTCGTTTTCCTAATTTACGTGTGCCTGGTTTTGTAAATGTTTGATTGAGCAAAACTAGTCAGTAATGGTACCAAGGATCTGATTTTAAGGTACTGGTATCTGGTCTTAGGATGCTGTGTTGCTTGCATCAAACTTTCTTATATCTGTGGAAGGGGATTAAGTAACTGTAAATCTTTGGTACAGAAAATACCACTTGAAGATTTTTCCTTGGTTTTGCAGCGTTCCTGTTCCAGTAGTCAGTCTAGAGAAAATTCCTAACCTAGTGAAGGCAGATGGTGCCAATGTTAAAATGAATTCTGCAACCACTACCACCATCACCTCCTCCTCAGCATCTTCATCCACCATACCTGCTCCAACTTTGGTTAAATCTGGTTTGACATCCAAGTCAGTGCCACCATCACCAGAAAAGATTCTGAACGGGAAAGGAATTGTAGCTCCATCAATAGACAAGAAACACCAAAATGGCACTAAAAGCAGTAACAAGCCTTACAAAAGACTTTCAGGTGAGTGATGTTATAGTTCATCTGTTGAGGTAGTCTGTCTTTCTTTATTCACATTTCTGTAGCTCATAATGTAGTTAATAAAATGCTGTAGCCTCTTTTTGGTTTGATTTTTTTTTTACTGTAAAATGCCAGTTTGCATATACGAAAAAAAAAGCTTTCACAGTCTTAGGATGTGTAAAGTATTTGCAAAGCACACATTCTGTTTCGCTTGAAATTACTGGTCAGCAGGCCAAATATAAATTTTTAAGTAAGTAAATTCATTAAAATGGAAAGGCAGAGGACTTCTTCAAGCCGTTATGGGATTTGTACTTGTTTGCAACAAAAGAAAATGTGCCTTGGTTGGGTGACTTTAATTCAGTCATGATCAAGTTGAACAGTTGAATAGGTCTAAGACTTTGTATTATCCTCCAGGTCATGATTTTTTAAAGAATCTTTTTTCTTGATTTTTGATACTAGAAAATTCTAAGAAGATACGGGAAATGCTGTGGAAGTCTTAAAAGTCATAATTCCCCTCCACCCCTACCCCCCTGCAATTCACGCATGAGTGGGCACATTTCTAGCATGGGGGTCTTTATCTTTCTTAGGAAGACAGGACAGTGAAGTTGAGGCAGCAACATTAAATAGGAAAGGCCCTGGATGGCCTTCGGCAGGGTAGCTTTGAAGAAGTGTGGTCCCCGTCCAAACCTGCCACCAAAGCACAGATGTGGGAGGGCAGAGGCTTCCTTAGAAAGGTTTTCATCCATCGGGAGGAAGAATTATTTTCTGTGGAGTTTCCTGTAGGTGACCCATGCCAGCTCTTGGGCAACAAGTAGACAATTTATCCCCTAAAGCTGAAACCAAATTTTTGCTGTGACTGAAAGGAAACAAAGTGTTTTGAGGGATTTTTTTTTTTTTTAAAGCAGAAGTAACTGACTCAAGTTTGCAGCTCCAGAAGCTGTGCAGGGTCTATTCACCAGCTGGCAGTACTTTGTGACTCGGGCAGGAACTTCTTGTGTGTACTGAAAGGCTAATTTTGCTAATGGCAGCATGATCCGCATTAGGTCGTCACTTTGGCACAAAGTTAGTTCACATGATTTCTAAATGTGCACTAGTTATGAACCAAGTATAAGTTGTACAAGAGAAATAGTTTAATTTCCAGATAATGAGTATGCCCTATATTTTGCCTGAATATCAGGTTTATTTTTTTCATTTTCTCCCATTTGGCAGTTAGCCTATGGTACTGCTACCTTGGCTGGATTCCAGTCCAGTGTGAGGTGTTTGCTGGGGCTGTGTGGGGCATGGAACAATGCCATTGCCTCAAAGGATTCAGTACACTGATTGCTTTCTTAACTAGTTAAAGATGGGGTATAAGAAGACAGAACTGTTGCTCATTTATAGTGTTTCACAGAATTGAAAAATATTATGAAAAAGGAGTTTAAGATTAAGCTTTAACCCTTATGTTTCACTTTCTGTGTTCCAATTTTGTTACTCTAATAGAAACTCTATTTTACAATTATCTTAAAATACTGCTTCCTTTTAACCTATTATTTCCTTTAATGGTTTAGATACTTAATTTAGCTAATCAATCTCGAATTCCCCCTTGGGCAGTTGAAACTGAGAGTGGTTTTCGTCATGTCACCATGTACCACTGCAGGGCTGTAGGTAATACTTGTACTTTTTTGTACAAGTGCTTGCTGAAATGTGTTTGTAAAGGAGAATTCTGCAGGGCCTTCCTTCAGGTTGCTGGCTTTTTCTGTGGAGGTGACTCCTGTGCTGTTCTGTGTCTAAGCTCTCACTTGCAGTATCCTCTAGGCTAGGGAATCTCTCACTGGTGGAAATTTCTGCACAGGACTGATTGAGCCCCCCGAAAGGCATGTGTTTACTTTTATATGGTTAACAAATCCACAGAACTGAGAGTTTTTACAGCTCCTCTGTCATTATCAGATTTACAATCTGTTCCGTCTTACTTCCGCTGCCTCGAGTATTGATGCAGCACTGCAATAATTTAGCAATGATGTAAATAGCAGAAGTCCTGAGAGCACTGGAGATGAATTGCCTGTAGATTGTATGTCACTATGATGGATTCCTCTCCATTATTAGACAGGATTATACAAAGGCTGAGAAAAAGATCTTGGAAGGTCAATGAGATGATTATTTTATATATTCCATAATTTCATTCATTTCACGTTAAAAGAATGAAGTAGTGGCTGGGGATTTAAGTTTCCCTCAGTCCACTGCTCTGGAGCTGTACAGATGTTAATTTTTGAAGCTCCTTAATAAGTATGGCCAGTTTACATCTGTTTCCTTCCCTTTTTAGCAACCTCTGCTCCCTCTCACCGTTTCCCCAGTTGTGATTGAAGTGTGTTTCTTTCTTTGCTGAGAGATGGTGGTTGTTTGGGTGATGAATGAACCTGCCCTCTTTTCAGGAGCACTGTCCTTGGTGGGAGAGGAAACAGCTTGTGGAACCACAAAAGACAGTCTGTAGCTGCCCAGCATAAGTGGATCAGTGTTTCCTCTTAGCAAACTACAAAAAAAATATTTTTTTCCTAAATCTTCCTTAGTTCTTGTTCTCTTTGGGGTGAAGTCAGATGCCCCTTGCTTACACCAAGAGTAACGGTTGTGTTGCAAACAGGAGTTTGTGACAGCACAGTTTTGGCCCTTCCTCTTTTTTCAGTGAGATTATAACAAGTGCCCTTTATGTTGTCCACTCAACATGAAGAAGTGGTATCCATTCCTAATACAGAAGTAGTCAGAAGCTGCATTTTGTTATTGATAAGAAGGTGAGGAGCTTCATTTAGTGTATTGCCCAAACCAGCCATGTCTGTAGCTGGCAATTGGGTGTTCATGGTTTCTCTGGAACAGCCACACGTGCTTCAGGGAGGAGAAGTGTTGCCCTGTTTGTTCAGTATTTTCTGTTTCTCGGGGAAAAGCATGTTATTTTGTTGTTCAGTCAGTGGTGGAGGTTTCCACTCTTTCTGACTATATCTGTATATATTTTCCTAATAACTGGCTTTGCTGTAATCAGTCCTGCAAGTCTTACTTTGCTGGGACATTTACTGACAAGTAGCAATCTGGAGAGCTTTTGATTTTTGAAATGTTTCCCTGTTGGTCCAAAACAGTTCTCGCTCCGTGACTTTCAGAACACTTTCCATAGCCTTATGACTGCCCTCAGGATTTTTCATTTGAAGGCACGTTTATTAGTCCATATAGTCTATTTAAGTTTGTTCTTTTCATTTGCATTGAAAGTTTCTAGATGGGTGATTCAGGAATGTGTGATAGAAGCATCTTACACTCAAACCCCAGGAGTAATTAATTGCTTTAGTTCATGAACATGTGTTTGCATCCATTAAGTAGAAAAAAAGTGTTTATTGTATTGAGTCATACGCAGCTAGTTTTCTGTTTCTGTTGTCGTGTAAATGCCACAGAAACTACAATTACTTGTGACATATTTCAATTCCTTTGTAGACTTCACCAGAGAACTGTGCCAACTGTTTTTTCTAAGCTCACTTTTTGGTATGTCTCTGCTAATAGGTCAATAAAATAACCATTTCATGTTTGCATAAGCATTTTTAAGTCCGTGTAGCAGAATACATAAAACTGCTAGTAGTTGTGACTATCTGGAGGACAGTTGCTGTCTGCCATAGGCTATTTGGCCTCACTTTTCTCCTTCCAGCTGTTCTACTTGCTGTGATGGTGTCATAACATTGCAACACAGCTGTGAATCACTGTCTTTCTCTTAGCTCTCATTTGTTTGTTTATAAAGAATTTTTAGATCCTCTGATTAAATGTTGTATTTGAGTACAGGATGTTTATTATATCTGACTGTAACACCACTGTATAGTTAAAATAGGGTTTGGCAAATAGTTTATATTCCCCTATCAAACAAAAGCAAACCAGTCTGCCAATTTGACCATACTTTGTCAAGGTGTGTGAAGATAGTGGTAAGGAGTTTTGGTGGCATAAACTAAAGAGTGTATCTGCATAGTTTTGTTACAGCTCGTAGTGGAAATCCTAAAATTATATTAACATAACCTGAAGGAGGTGATGCTATCTCTGTGGTATAAAAATACTAAAATATGAATGAAAATTAAATATGTGAATACAGCATATTAAATATTAATGCATTTTTAATGTTAATCATGAGTAGAACTCATGTAAATGCCTTGTTTTCATAATCTCTGCAAACTTTAAACTCTCTTCACTTAGGCAAATATAAACTAACAGATATATTATTTTATACAGATTGAGATAAATTTTGGTTTTAAAATGCCACCGGTAATCTTGCATTTACTTTGAAGACACCATGGATTGTTTTCCAGTTTGTCAGAGAAATGTTGTTCAAAGCACTTGTGACATCATATGTGTCTTAGCCCAACTCAGGAGCAAGATTTGCTGTGTTTCAGGGCCTCAGAGGCAGCCAGGTTGGAGAGGGGATGGAAGTCACAGGGATTGGGCTTGGTCCTATGTTTGGGCCACTCCATTGAGTACAGCTCTGTAAGCAGGCTTACTGCCGTGAAGTCTGTGGCTGAAATACTGCTCTAAATAGTTTCAAACATGCAAGGACAAAAAAATGCACACCTGTATGAGTGATGCACGCAGCACTATTATGGGATGCTGGGCTAGGGATCGGTGGTTCAGGTTGAGCCTGATTGAAGTACGTTCTATCAGGCAAAAATCAGAAGCTGCTCTGGTTAAAACTTCTGTAATAATCTATTTTTTTTCTCCTTTCTCATTCCCCTATCAAACAGAAAGAGAATTTGACCCAAATAAACACTGTGGAGTACTGGATCCTGAAACAAAGAAACCTTGCACAAGATCGCTCACCTGCAAGGTATTTTTCTTAGAAGATAAAATATCAGATGCTTTGTTTATAGTTTAAATCCTACCACAGTAGTTTGAGAGGTCATACCTGCTCCTGTCTTACAGACAATGGGTATGGTATTCAGACGCTGTCTTCAGGTAATTCTTTTGAGTAATTCTGTTTCTTTGAATCAGAGCATCTGCATTATTCCACTGATATTTCTAAAAATCTTTTTTTTCCGGTCATTTTATTATGCAGAAAGCATTAACGTTTCATGTAGAAGCCCAAGTATTATTTTAAATGCTTCTTTTTTGGTTCATGTGTGCAACAATGTTAAGTATAGTCAGTTTTTAATTTAGAAAAATTAACATTTTTTTGTATAATGAATTACTTGGAGGCTGCCCTTGTGATAGTAGTAACACTCGTGTCAAAAAGTAGCAGCAATGTAAGACATTTGTATTGAATATTTGTATGTGTATGTGCTGCCTGTCAGTAGAGATGATTCCTGAAATTCACTTTAAAATGCATTCACGTTTTTCAATCCAATGAAACCAGTCTTTCATTGTAAGCCAAAAGCTACAATGATGTTACTTCTTGATATCTTAAAATTACTGGAATTCTATTTTCTGTCTTGGAAAAGGTAAGGCAAAAGTCTATTATATGAAAATTGTTGCAAAAAGTAATTTTAGCCTTGATGTTGGCATTTCTAAAGAATGACTTCATAAATCATCAAAGATAATGTGGAATAGCAGCTTTATTTCCATAACTGTGGCTAAAGTTGTTTGAAGTAGATTTTATCTGTTAGAGTTGTGGTGTATCAGAAGTATAGAGGACTCATAAATAATGTCATGCACACACAAATGCTTTTTAACCACCCTATTTTTAGACTCATTCACTTAATCATCGACGAGCAGTTCCAGGCCGTAAAAAACAGTTTGACATCCTTCTAGCTGAACACAAAGCTCGATCCAGGGAAAAAGAAGTCGCAAAAGACAAAGAGCATCCACCATCTGCAAGGGAAAACTATCAGAGCCAGCCCACACCAGCACAAGACTCTCTGTCAGGATCCTCAGTGAACTCTGGGCAGGAATCTAAAGTAACATCTCCTGCAAAATCTAGACCACCAAATTCTGTACTTCCAAGGTAAGCAGTGCTCCAGTGTGGAATGTTGCACTCTGAAGGCACTGTAAGAAATTTCTTAGTCTTTCGTACAGCTCAGACAGTATCACTTGATACATCTTTAGGCTACTGCACAGTAAAACATACTAATATAAGAATTTGTGCTAGCTTTTATTAACCTAAATCTGTCCATGGCAGCCTGTGGTAATGACTGGGAATGAGGTAAGGAGTAGTGTCCATCTTTGGCTCAGAACCTTAGACGAACTGCATTTTTTGGCTAAAATGATCAGTAATAATTAGGGGAGTTTGTATTCAAGTCATTCTAGCACATTTAGGAATAAAAGTCTGTTTACATGGATCTGTGTTGGGTATTAGTGAAGTACAGATGAAATTCTGCACATTTATGTAGAATTTTTCTCTGTAAATATTTCGCCAATTACATCAATGGAATTCTTGTAAAAAAAGGTGTAATTTAGTGTTGATTTGAAACTATTGATATGACACTGTCCATAGCATATCTTCCCTTGTTTTGAAGATTTTTTTTAGAAAGGACAAAAACAGTCTTCAGAAAGACAATGCAGACTTCTGAAGGCATCCCTTTACATAAAATAGTATGAGGTATCTGATCTGCTGAATTTTCGTTATTCTCTGGAAAACTTTCCCCTATGTTTTGTTTAGTTGTGGGGGGTTTTGGTACTAGATTTGGCTGGAGTGCATAGAGTTAAACTAGTTGGTTTTGTTCGTATTTATATTGATTAATCATTAATTTCTTTGCAGAAGCCTTGGTCACGATTCGATGCTCATTTTGGGGCTTTTGTACTATGACAGTCCCTACTTCAAAGAGATATTTCTTGTATTTGCTCTCTCAAGTCTTACAGAGACAGCCATTTCATATGTTTTTCATGTGTTCACCAAGCCCTAATGAAAATATTCCTACAGCAGCAAAGGCGGGCCTTACAGGGTTTGAGTGAAAGGGCAATGAAAGAGTACCCTTAGATAAATTAGTGTGAATCTGCCTAATTCTTGTAAAAAGAGTGAACTTACACAGAGAGGCACACAGATGGACAGGTAGACATAAGTTTTATGTGTTATGGGGTTTATATTTTATGGGTTTTAAGTGTTACAGTCAAAGCAGCAAAACTGGAATGCAATTCCATGAGAGCCTTCTGAAGAAATTGGAGAGATAGTGGTACACGAGGATGAGGACTTCAGGCATCATATGCTGTGTTTGTGTAGCCTACCCTTCTGTTCCTGCTGAGGTGCCACTCTTGGGTCATCCTGTCTGGGTTGCCTTGCTGCCTGTCTGTGGGAGCAGTCCAGCCTGTGGCTCTGCTGCTGGAAGGGGTTCTGGGAGTGCTCCCTGCTCTGCAGAGGCACAGCTCTTTGAGTTCACTGAGGGAGGCTTGGCTTGACCCTCT
Source organism: Campylorhamphus procurvoides (assembly GCA_013396655.1). Classification (NCBI taxonomy): domain Eukaryota; kingdom Metazoa; phylum Chordata; class Aves; order Passeriformes; family Dendrocolaptidae; genus Campylorhamphus; species Campylorhamphus procurvoides. The sequence goes on along the minus strand of WBMV01006311.1, from coordinate 724,590 downwards.
GGAGTTCTCCTGAAGGCTGCAGAGCACTGGAACAGTCCATCCCTTGCAGCAGCAGCTGCCTCAGTTGTTCCCAGCTGATGCCATCCGTGAGCAATCCCTGTGCAGGTCAGGAGAGGGCATCTGTCCCCAGGCTTAGTGACTGCTGTGTCCTGAGACCGTGAATTCATGAGGCCGAAAATCATCTGCAGATTTTGCCCAGTGTGGACATCTCCTCCAGCCTCAGAGGTCTCCGTACGTGCTTGGTTGTACAGACTGTAATTGAGACCCTTTTCCATCCCCACTTCTAGTCTAATTTGTTTCTTTTGAAAGGCAAGGCAGCATCGCGCCCTGTGGTGCAAAGGCATTTCTACTTTGTTTTGGTGGATTTTAGACAAAGGTGAAGAAAAACTGCATGCTCTGAGAGGCCCTCCCAGTTACTTCACTCACTAATCTGGCTGTAGAGGATATCAGCTAAACACTTCTATTAAATTTAGTACATTAATTTCAGTAGATTTCAGTATGAAATATAATTTCATAACAGGACCCTTGGAATTAATCAAGTAGCAGAGTAATGGTGCACTGTAAGAATATTTTACACATCTGATTTTTATTTGCATTTAAAATATACTTTGCTTCTCTCAAGATCTGAAACCCAACTTCATGGCAAATTTAAAACTTCAGGCAATACAAAGACACTTCTGCTAATGTTAATTTGATAATAACCTCATGATATATTTCTGACAAGACCAATTGTCAGCTATTCAGTATCTTTTACTGTCCTTTTATACATGATCATTTCTGGTATCATTTACTTAGATGCTTGATGCCAGCAGGTAGATTTGCAGAGCTTTTGAACACTGATGATTTAAATGTATGTTCTCCTTCCAGACCTTCATCTGCAAATAGCATAAACAGCAACAGTTCTTCAAACCACAGTGGGTATGTACCAGAACTGCCACTGCCTTCCATGGGAGGAGATATAACGAGCAGATTGTCCAGTGATGAAGGAGAAGCGGATGGAGCTGAAGAATCTGAGAAATTAGACTGTCATTTTTCTGGACACCATCCCAGACCTCTTGGGGTATGTGTCTGTCTCTGGCATGCCTTGTCATTATTCTTATGTAATTATAGAGGGGAGAAAAAGTCACTAATTTAGTAAAAAGGTAAGGAATAAGGGCTTTACATTCCGCAAACTGTTCTAAAGAGAACAAATACATTTAACAAAAAATTGTATGGATGAGATAATGTAGGAGGAGAAGACCGGTCAGTACACATGACAAATTGGTTGTAGGACAAGGTGAGCAGCAAAAAATTGGACGTTTTAGTTTTAGATTGTCCTCTCAATAGACTACAATTTAGGTGTCGTTCTGCTAAACTGAGGAAAGTTGCAGTGCTTTAAAAGTGACATGAGCAGATAATCTCTATGTTGCCATAGTTCTTCCAAAACTGTACCTTGTAGTTGGCAGCAGAGGGCTAGTACAGTGCTCAGTTCATTTTTGTAGTCTGGTTTAAAGCAGTAACTAAATATAATTTATGTGAATGTATGTGGACTTGGAAGCTATTCCTTCATTCATCTAAAATGGAAAGGCTCTGTTGGTGGCTTTAGCATGTGTTTCTCTGGCAGCTGGTTTTGTCTCCTGTGTTAATGAGAGATTTCACTGTAAGTACTATGAGCTGCTTTGTGGCAGTATCTCTGCAGTGTGAATTTGTTTACACTGTACAAACCAAGATGTAATGGAAGAACTCTTGAACTCCTAAAGAGTTGGATCTCGTAAGAATTGAGCCAAGGAATACACTTACATGTTTTCCATATGATATGCCGAATAAAGCACTGTGATAATTCTGGCAGTGTTTATATGCCCTAGAGCAAAGGAGAGCTTGTTACTGTGAAACACCAGGAAAAAGTATGACCTGAACATTAAATGTCAGAGGAAATTCAGTATTTGGTTCTTACAGAGAAAATCAGAATTATTGTAGTCCATAAGATATTATGATATGCAGGAACCTCCTATTTCCTGGGCACTCTTGTATTCTATTTTGGTTTTGCTGACTGCTTGTCTATGAATTAAAAACTAAAGGCTCACTGCATGGGTGCCCACACAATTGAAAAAATAATCTAAGCACAGCCAGTTGTTTTACAGGCCTCATCAGTGAAACGTGGCTGTCAATAGCCATTTTGGTTAGCCATCCTAGTTCTGTTTCAAGGCAAACCCCGACTCATCTGTTCTCTGAAATTTTCGCATCTCTTGACTGAAGCAGTTACTAGTAGTGCAACTGTTCTTAGTCCATATCATTGTGAAGTCCAGAAAGATGGTGTAAATCACCTCCAGCACAGTTCATGTTAAATGGCTGCATTTCATATTGAAGTGAACTGTTTTCCTTACCATGTCCCTCTCACAGCTAGATGGTAATAATTGATGGGCTGGGGGAGAAAGTTAGTAGCTTCTTAAATTGCCTCTTAAGTGGTACCTGATGTTAATGGTAGCTCACTGGGATATGAGGCTAGTTTATCAACACAGGTGGTGGTTCTAATTAACCTGTTTAACCTTGTCATGGAGCAGATTCAAGATGAACACTTGGTGGTCACCACTTGCTGTCCATTAGGCTGAAAAGTCCTTGAAGTGGATGCTTTTCTACTACATCAGTGCCTCTGCTCTCAGCCAGAATTTGTGTGACTTGGTCCCTACTGTGATGGAGAGTTGTCTTGTTGTCTGAGGATGATTTATAACAGGTTTCTCTCCTACAAACAGGTGTTGCAGCAGTTCTGTACCTCCTGTAGATCACTAAGACGGAACTGAAGCCAAGGGTAGATTCCTGGTTGTACTGTTTCAGTGTAGTAAGACTTCACAGGAAGTTCTCCAGAGGAAGTGGTGCAAGTTACTCCTGAGCTCTGCAGAATTCTCAAAATGTTTACTACTCCTTTAAATGATGTTCATGCACTGTGAAGAGTATATCCTGTGTTCTGTTGTGGCGCAGATGCCACGGATGATAATTCACTTTTTTGCTGAAATGTCTGTGGTTTGTTTATTAAATACTTACTAAAGATGTTCCTGTTGCACCTTTTTCCTCTTCAGTTATATTTTTATTGCTGTTACTCAGTCATGAGATTTAATATGTACAGAACAATGTAACTTGTCTTTCTGAGGCAGTAAGAGTATTACTAAGCAGAATTGCCTCCTTAAAAGTACTTCGGCATTACATTTTCTCTAACACTGACTTGTTAGTGAAGTTTGAAATATACTTTACACTGAGCTGAAACATTTTTCACATATTTCATAATTTGTGAAAAAGTATTTATACTGCAGATAGTGAAAACCACCTTTTTAAAGATGTTTTAGATGCATGATACAAATTGCAACAGTTTTTCTTGATCAATCAATAAATATTTATAATATAGAGATACATTTTGGTAAGCAACATTGAAATCCTTTTTCTTTCAGTTCTGTTCCTATGGCAGTCGCTTAATGGGAAGAGGGTACTATGTCTTTGACAGAAGATGGGACCATTTTCGATTCGCACTGAACTCCATGGTAGAAAAACACTTGAACTCACAGATGTGGAAGTAAGTGGGATTTTTACATTTGGTGGGTAGTTTAAATTCTTTAGAACTTCTAAATTAAACACTCCATAGGCAGCTTTTGTAAAATTACCTCTGTATTAAGGCATCGCAATAGTATGTGTACAAATCTTCTCTTTTCTGTTGAGGAATACACATTCTGTTGTTGAGCTCAACAGAACAACCTCCTGTTCTGGTGTAAATTTATGCCAGATTTAGGACTTTTTTTAGTCCCTCTGAATCAGGATTTTGCCTAGATTTTTATACCTTTATCATGCTCCCATATCACCCATTCAGGCTTTGCTCAGAAAGACTCATACACTGTAAGATAAGGAACTTTATATACATTTGTCTTTATACCCATTGTTGTGTTTAAGATGGAATATGATAGTTTTTTAGTCCGTACTGTCCTTACTGCCTTTGGGACCTTAAAATTCTGGTTCTTATTCACCGCTGAAGCACCTCTATATCGCTTATGCAGGTTTCTAGCACTGTAGGCTTTGACCACACAGATCCATTAAAACAGACTGCACTTCTAAAATAGATGTTAGATATTTGAAAAAAAAATTTAAAAACTCATGGAATCTAAAGATAGGATTGATTTTTTTGAGAGTATTCTGCTGCAGAATATGCATTCTTCTTCCAATGTAATGACACTAAAGTGCAGTGTTTCATGTCACTGTTTATTATCAGGACTGTGTTATATTCATTGGATGCCAGCCATTAGATAAACAAGGTTTGAATTTTTTTTAAAATACGTTTTTTAAGCACTAAAACTTGGCTTCTCTGACTAACCTGGTAACTTGATGGTAACAGTGCCACTATGCTAGGAGACATAGTTTGGAAATGGTTGGATTTGCCGTAAAGGGACCACTTTCTGATCTGTTTAGAGACTGAGCACACTCAGTCTGCAAGGGGTTCCTCTCTTCTCAGGTTCCACAAATGAAAATATTTTTGTTTCCCTTAATAGGAAGATTGAAACTTGTTATCTGTTGGCTTTGTCAGGAGAAAATATACTCAGGCATCTGAGAAAATGTGTCACTAGTACCACTACTACTACTACAGAAAACAAAAATAACCTCTACGGTAGTTACTCAATACAAGAAATAAACGGGCCTCATCCTGCTCCCACTAAATCCAGTTGTAAATGTATTCTCAAATTCTAGCTGTTTGCATAATCTCTAATATTTTAATGAATTCCAGCCGTACTGACTTGTCTGTATAACACAGGAAGCTGACAGTGCTTAACCCCCATTGTATTCCTCTCACATCCTCGTCCCTCTGGGCTGACCTCTTCCTGTGCTCCCCGAGCAGGGGTGTGTGTAAGGCTGGTGTTGCACAGCTGGTGCTGGTGCAACTCTGCAGCTGTGCTTGGAGGTACAGGGCTGTAAGGCCGTGTTTTGAGAACGATAATTAGAGTACTTTCATCCCTAGTTCTCAAAGTACTTCACAAAGATGGGTAGGAACTGTTGGCCCTTCTTTAAACATAACCAGAGGAATGGCTCTGATAAGCATCTTGGTTTGCATCTCAAGTGGCAGGCAGTAGAACTTCCTCATTTCTGGTGGCATGGACAGTATGTAATCCCTCATGTAACTGTGCCATAAACAGTGTTCTGTCCAGCAGTGTCCATAGGAGGAATACTAGGAGAGAACACTGGTAATTAGCATCTGAGTTATGATAAAACAGCACACCCTGTGCTGCTCTTTTGTCACACTTCTGTGAGGGCAAGAGTAAGCCTTTACAAACTGAAAAGGTGTCAGTGGTGAGGATAACAAGGGCAGAGTTATGGTGATGTATTGCTTCTTAACAAAGACAAATAGGATTAAACTGTGAATTAAATTTTAGTCTAAATAATGGGAAAAGCTCACATGATAATTTTTCAAGAGACATTAGGAAGGTTTGGTTCATTGATAACACTGCACAAGATAAAATAATAGATGATGGCTGAATGGAAAGGAATTTGAATACATTCTACTAATTTAAGAAGTAATATTAGTAGGTTTTATTCTCAGAAGAGTATTCAACTATTTACAAATCTTATCAAGCATTGTTTAATATTTTGTCAATTTTCCAATATCAGTGAAAATTAATCAATATCTTCCCTATTTAATCCCATCTAAGGAGCTCTCACATGAGCTGCTGGGAGTAGCACTGCATTTGGAAAGGGATCAGCTTTTCTCTTTAAGCTCAGTGATGAAGTGCTTCACAGCCCCCCAGTCTAGCTCATTTACTGCTTTGATCAAATCTAACCTGTGAGTTTGGATGGATATTGAAACTGATCCACAACTCAAACTTTCAAACAAAACATAAGCAGTGAATGAAATATGGTGACTGTGATGTTTATAGGTGCCACCATCAGGCATTTTGTTTGCATTTTTTAATTGTTTGGTAAAAAAGGAGAGGAAAAAAGGTAATTAAATTTGTAATAAAGTGATTCAATTGTAATACTGTGCACTTAATTGCTATATATAATTTGTAGAATAGGAATCAAAATTAGAATGAACTCAGTTTGCCTTTTTGAATAAGTTAGTCCTTCACAAAAATCGTTTCCTCTCTGCATTGTTTGGATGGAATTTTTTATGTATCTAAATCTCTTTTTTTTTTTCTTTTCTGTTTAGGAAAATCCCTCCTGCAGCAGATAGTCCCATGCCTTCTCCAGCAGCACATGTCTCCACTCCTTTTCCAGCATCAGTCTTACAGCCTTTCAGCAACCCCAGTGCGGTGTATATTCCTTCAACATCTATCAGTTCAAGAATCACTTCTTCTTACATCATGACATCAGCCATGTTATCAAACGCAGCCTTTGTGACAACGGCAGAGACGAATTCCATTATGTCACACACTACAGCTTTTCCTCACGTGGCTGCAAGCCTAAGTATCATGGACTCAACTTTCAAGGCACCATCAGCTGTGTCACCAGTGCCAGCAGTCATCCCTTCCCCATCCCACAAGCCATCCAAAACAAAAACCAGCAAATCCTCAAAAGTGAAAGACCTGTCATCTCGAAGTGATGAGTCTTCAAGTAACAAAAAGAAAAAGCTGCAGTCGTCGTCATCGTCGTCATCATCATCCTCACTATCTTTGCAAACATCTTCCTCATCTTCATTTTCAGGGTCCCACAAAAAGAACTGTGTCCTGAACCCCAGTTCAACGTTGAACTCCTATCAGGCTACATCCTCCTATAACAGTGTGTCTGTGCACAATACCAATAATGGAACAAGCCCACTCAGTGCCAAATCGGAGCCCTCAGGACGGACTTCATTATCCGGTAGTTCAACAGACTCAGTGAAACACATGAGCATGGTAGTGAGCAGTATTGACTCTTCTAATGTGTCTGTATCTTCTCTTGTGCACCACTCAGGGGACCACTCCCTGGGAGCACATAATGCAGTGTCTTCTCTACCCCTTTCTTTTGACAAATCAGAAGGAAAAAAACGTAAAAACTCTAGTTCTAGTAGCAAAGCCTGTAAAATCACTAAAATGCCTGGTATGAATAGTGTTCATAGAAAGAGCACTGCCAACCTTATTTCTGCGGTGCCAGATCCTACAAGCAGCTCCATCTCTCGGCAGGTAAGGGACTCTTCCAGTTACTTTTTTGCAGATCATGTCTGACTTCCTTGAAATATTTCATGCATTCTGAAATGAAAATACTGTTTGCTTCAGATTGGTTTTCATCACACAACTTACTTTCTAGGTTAATACAGAAACATATTTGTATTTGTTTTGTACCAGTCATAGAAAGATGTTTTGAGAGTTAAAAAATTATATATATATATATACTTTCTCAAAATATTTTTATGAAATTTTTTATTCAATTAATAAAGTAACCATTTGTATCTCTGGAAGTAAAATTGAATGTCCAGAATGAATAATTTTTAGAAAATAATTTTTTTCTTAATTCTCATCTCTCTGAAATAAATTGTGTCATTAAAACAGGAAGATGAGAGTCAGAATTTCTGTTTGTTTCTTTTCCCAAACTTGTTGCTGATTCATTTCTTAATGTTATGCAAGTCTCCTTATTTCTCTTCCGTGAAACACATCTACCTTTCTCCTGGGAAGAGTCTGAGGCACCTGACCTCAGATACTGTTTCCTGTTCAAAACTGGACAAGTTAAGAAATTATAGATCTTAACCAGATGAGCTTAGGGGACGTTTAGTTATGTTTTGTAGTGTTCAGAATATTGAAGTCAGTGCAACAGATAAGGTTACCCACACTTACTTCACTGTGACTAGTAACAGAGCTTTGGCCTCTCTTTCAGTGATGCCATGTAAGGACAAAAGTACATGTGAAGTAAAATTTGGTGGGAAAAGTACCAACACGATCATTATAATCTCCTGTTTCATTCTGCTACCGTGTCCAGTGCTGTGCAGTGCACAGCAAACAGCGCCTGACCCTGGCATCTGGAAGATAAAGCCATAGAAAATAGAATACCTCAGAGAATCCAGAGAAGGTAGCTTAGGAATTTTCTGTTGTTTCTGAAACTCTCATTTCCTAAGGATATTGTGCATAAAATAGAATTTGGAAAAGGAGACCATAAGGGCAAGGCAATCCATAAGTAATAGCAGGCAGAAATGCAAGTGGAAAAAAGGACTAAATGAATCTTAAAGCTGGTATAGCAGACAGAATGAAGGTCTGAAGGAATGACCTAGCAGGTACATTTTCTTTTTCCCACTTCCAGCACAGATGCAACAGAGATGACTTGGGTAGTGGCATTGCCTTTCTATCAAAAGCCTCTTAAATGTGTCCTGCAATCAGAAGTAATCTTTAAGTAACTGAAGTCAGTGTAAATTCTTCGTTCTGTCACACATCTGATTTTTAAATATGTGTGTGCCCAAAAAGATTAAATTGCCTTGAGGCATATGGTGTCAAAGGGGAAGAAAAAGTAAGTACAGATTATTATTTTGCTCCAAACACAGGTAGTAGGCAATGGATTGTATCATCTTTTCACAGGATATAGGCTGTATCTTTAGCTCATGCAGTCGGAGGAAGTCTTACAGCTACATGCAGGAGGCTCTGAGTTCTAATTCTGACTCTCCTAGGGATTAATCTGTTCCTGTGGGTCATTCCTGTTCCAATTTGTGATGTATTTCATCATGTTGCACAGTAATAGAAGTAAATAAACCACAAAGAATCAATCAGACGTCTTTACTGAATATATGTAAAAATGCAATCCTGACTAATATTTTTTCCTTACATAAAAGGTTAAATATTTGTAATGAGCATAACAATATACCAAGATTTAAACATAATGTTTGACATATATGTACAGGTGCATGCATACACATATATATGTATACATGCATATATATATGTATGTAAGTAAAAGCTGAGTTACACTTTCCTCTCATACTGCTGTTCTTTGGAGCTACAGTAGTAATCAAAAATGGGAGGAAAAATGAAGTTCATTGTATTGCAGAAGTCTGGCTGGCAGCTAATTGTCTTTGTGACAAGGATATTGTATGCAATACAATATATACAAAATAAATGGAATTTGTACCCACTTAAGCATAAGGGTCAAATAATATTATGTACTCTACATGTCAATATTAAAGTTCTGGAGAATATGATACTTAAATTCCCTTTTAAACTGTGATGTTTGTCTTGCTGTGTTCTAGAAATGCAATCACAGTAAAAATCACATCCAAAAAAATGGTATTGCTTAAAATCTTGCTCCTGTTGCTTGATGTAATAGTGCAAATTAAAGAGACTAGGAACACAAAAAAAAGCTCAAGTGACAGGTGATAGGATAAGGTATAGTTTTTTCTCATTTAATTCAACTCTGGACTGGAAGGTAGTAACTGGAAGTGTTAACCACTGCGTTTTGAAGTATCCTTTATATTTAAAATAGAGAGGAAAAAAAAAGTTAAGAGTTTTGGCCTCACACTAATCCTCTTGAAATGGTGTTCCCATCACTCAAGACATCTTGGAATCTCTCTGTATTGTCACAGAGTGGTGTAGCCGTTCAGCCTGTCCCTGGGCACAGGCGGGATGGTGCCTGAGGCTGAACACGGTCCTGCCAAGCCGTGCTGCTGCTGCTCCATCTGACCTAGCGAGTCAGGCTGTCAGTCCAAGCAGCACTGAGGGAATGAAAGCCTAAAGAGGTACAGAATTCCCTCTCATGGCTCTCAATCTCAGCACGTCGATTTCCTAGTGACTGTTTGTCCATTTGAAAGGTGGACATGTCTTTATTATGAAAAGGTTTATGGATGTTGTAAGGGTGCATGTAGAGAAGAAAGATTTGCATGTGTGTCATGATGTTCTGAATGGCTAGGAAAGGTACAAGGTTGTGTAACTTTAGTCAAGACCCATGTATTGAGGAATACTATTCCCTGGAGAACAGCTGTGGCAGGCAAAACAAGCTAAAGAAAGGCCACAGGATGGGCAGAGGCCCACCCTTTTAATCATTGGGCACACCAGGTGTGCCTTCAGAACTGGCTGTAAATTAAAACTGTGCCATTGCTTCTGGATTGAATGTGAACAGAGAACACTTTTAAACAGTCCCTGTGTGAGAAAGGGCAGGTGTGGAGAGGGAGACAGAGACTACCTTTCACTCCGTGTGCGGAATGGCAGAGTAACAAGCGATGCTGTGGAAGGGAAGGAGGAGGCTGCTGCTGCCACAGCCCCACCGAGTCAGTGGGGAACTGGCTACTGCACTTCTCTCTGTTTAGAAGACAGGTCCTTGCTACCTCTCTGTCAAATGATTTAAGATGACATTCCTTGAACTGCAGGGACCTTGTGAATAACTGCTCACACTCCAGTCATCTGCTGTTTGCAGACAGGTGTCCATGGTTAGTTTTTATCAGCCTTCCAACCCCTGAGGAACTGCTCCTCTGACTCAACAGCTGTCTCCCTTTTTGTATTGAAACAGAACTATCCACACCATGTTTATGGGTCATTGTAGAAAAACCTAAGACAGGCTGCTCTGGCAGAGCACTGTAATCTGTCAAAAATTGAAATATGCAGTTGAATATTGCAATATTATAACTGTCTTTTAAATGTATGTACACGTACTGCAGTTTGCACTCACTCCCAGAGATATTCTCTGCTGCAGTAAATGAATACAATTGCAAATTTGAATCTCTGGAGTTTGGTTCTTCTGGTTAATATTTGCTTTATTGAGCAATGATAAATGAAGACTCTGTATGGAAGTTAATGGAATAACTTAGGGCATATTCTAGTGCCTGGCCACTTGCTTTATACTCCCCAGGACTGGGAAAGGTCCCCTGGGGAGGTGCCCGAGACCTCGAGCACTCTGTGCTCTCTGACCAGCTGCTCTGTGTGACTCCAGGCACTAGAGAAACCAGTTTCATTCAGGAGAGGCGGGGGTTTACAGCTATATTCCCCCAGCAACTGTTTCATGTATTGTTTCCTAACCTGTAATAGTATTTATGTGCCTTTTAAGACTTATTTAAAGTATACAGGCTCTGAGGGATAATGATGATTCTGTCTGAAGTGTATCTTTTGCGATAGCAAAATACTGGTGTTCAAAATGCAAAGCAATTAGTGCCACCTTACAGAGAAAAGGGAAGGCCATCACCAGCATCTGCATTCAGCTGACAAATATGCCTCTCAATACTGCTCAATTAATGTCTTTCAGATTGGAAAAAATAGCAGTGTAGCTTTGTCACAATCCAGTCCTTCGAGTACATCAAACCCAGTACACAACAGACAAGTAAGTTGCTTTAAAAACAGTGTACTTAAATAGTCTGTAAGAGGTTTTGAAATATTTTATACTGTAAAACCTTAAAATATAATTTCTTTATGAATAGAGTTCTTTACAGAAGCTGTCTTTTGGTGAACTAATGTTAGATTTCTCCTCTCGTGTAATTTTTTTCCAGCTATTTTCCTCCCTGAGATTTATGAATTACAAATTTTCTGCTTGTTTTTCACCACCTGTACCATGCCTCAGGTTGGCTCATGTGCTGCTCACTGGCTGTTGCTTTGGTGATACAAGCTCAGCAGCAGCAGCAGCTCTCTGTGCAGGGTTCAGATGAGCTGATGTGGTTTTTCTGTCCAAATTCTCCTGCTGAGTGAGATGGCTCAGCAGAGTCCCCAGGCTGGCATAGGAGGGACAGCATTTAAAAACAGGCCAGAAGTGATGCAGCAAAGGGAGGACAGAAACAGGACAGGGAAGACAGGGCACTTGACCATTCAGAGAAAGGAATCTGAAAGCATAATTAACCTATGTGTAGTCTGAGTCCTTCTGAGAAGGACTGTGAGAAATTCTGAGCACCCCCACCATACCTGTTTACCACACAGGCTGAGTCAGGTAATGATAATAAATGCAGTAACTCAGATTTTTTGTGAGAACAGGTGCTTGACCCATGCTCCAACCCTACTCTGTCTGCAGAACTGCTACACCAGTTTATTTATTTTAATATGGCCCCTACTGTTTGACTCTCCAAGTTGAGTACTGTATCAAGAATTCATTTTCAGGTTCCTTAGTATGAAAAGGTTTCCCACCTCAGCAAGGTGTAGTCACAAGTAATCCAGAGGATTTTTATATACAGCCAGTCAGTGTCTTAGAATTCTGTTACATATTTTGGCTAAGTTATAAAGGAGTAGTTATTCCAAGTGGTTGTGCTGCTTAGAGTCTGCTGTGTAGACACAGCAGAAGAATGGTAATGATTGTAGTAATGATAACTCACCACCGTATCCCAATTCAAAATACTCTGACTCACTCACATCTTGAGATGAACTGCCAAACAGTAATTTTTTTTCCCCTCTGCTGAATGCAAACCAGTGTATGTATGGAAGAAACACTCTGAAGGGAAAAAAGTGGAAAGTTCCTTCATACTTCTAGGGACTGGCGTTTTCCTGTGGGAGACGCTGTCATCCAACTGCCAGTGACAAACTTGGGATAAAACCATTGTTGCTTTAGCCTCCTGCTCCTGTGTTAGTACAACATACACAGTACCCGAGGAGCAGAACTTGCTGGGATCTGTTGCCTGGATCCCATGGGGAAAACCGAAGGGTACAGAACATTAATTTTGTGGCAGTCTTATGTAAACTGAGGCTATTGCAGAGCTCTCCAGCTGCCTGTTTTCATAACTTTATCAAAAATAGAAGAGTTTTCCTTGTGTTAAGCCTCACAAACTCTTTATTTTTAAAAATACATTTCTGTCAGTTTGGTAGTTGAATGTGGAGCTCAGAGTACAAATAGAAAATAAAATCAAGTTGATATTAAGTTTATTAAACTTTTTTTTTTAATGAACACAAGATTTTAGATTTTGGAACCATGAATAATGATCCCCTATTTAATAAATGCTTGTCACTTTCAAATCCGAGCTGCTTTGTTGACAGCTTTCATCTCCAATCTAGCAATGAAATAACCTCTAAATAAAATTTCAGTCTTAAACTGTGCTATAATATTTCATTATGAAAGTGTTAATAATGAGGTAACAATAACTGGATCTACAGTTTATGCTGTGTCAGTAAAGGTACTACTGGGGAACCTGAGCTGCCTTGTTTTTAATGTTAGTGTTGGTATAACCATGATAATCAGGGAGTCCAAGTGAAGCAAGGTCTGTAGGCAGAGACAGTCTCTGCTCTACACCAGGGTTTATAGTTGGAAAAATCAGGCAAGTTTTCATGAATACATCACAACAACAGACTTCTAACAATGCAGTTGGAAGCAGAGTTGCAGCTGACAAGCTAAATGTGCATATGGAGCAGTTCCTGTGGGCTGGCAGCTCTGCTGGTGCAGAGGGAGCCAAAGGGAGGGGAAGGGAGAGGGGTCCATAACTCCTCACGGGGTTGAGTGGCTGGGTGAGAATGTGGCATTTGGGAAACTGTGTTGGGCTGTAAACCCAGCCGTGTTTGCACCTGTGCCGGCCTGCGTGCAGTCCAGCAGGGAAAGATCCCACTCACCCTCCAGAGGGGGCCGGTGGGAGCCGAGAGGACACGGCAGTGCTGGGAGGGTCTCCTGCCACTGGTAACAGGGTGTTTCCCATTACTGAGGAGAGAGCTGAAGGTGGCCTGTCGTTATTTTGATGTCACATGAGTAGTTTCTCTCGGTCATTTGCTCCATGTGTTGAAGTGCACTCAGGTGCTCCCATGGAACTGTGGATCGTGAGGATAACTGTTGTGGGCCTGTCGGTTTTCTCCCATTGCATTAAACTCAGGTTAAACTAAGATGGATTCTTCTCAATTAGTATTTAATTGGAATGTTGCTGCATCTCTTTGAGACCTGAACAAGTATACATAAAAGCATGCCTGTTTTTTCCAACTATTGTTGCTTTAGTAGAAAAAATACTACTTTTCCCTACAAGAACTACTTGGTTTTTAACAAACATTAATGAAGTGGTTGTTTTACAGTCAAATTATTTGTGCCTGCTAATACAAACTATGTATTAAAAGTTTGCTTTCTCCAGATTTTATCCTTGTTCCAGGTTTTTAACTAATCAAGTGTTTTTGTCTTCATAGTGCTTTTAGGTGCCTGGAAGTGTTAACACTTCAAGACCTCAGTATGCGGTGGTTTTTAAATACTGAGTAACTAGATCATTTTATTAAGGGAAGGTGACAACGTGTGTGCTGTATGAGGATTCCTTGTGCATGAAAACATGCTGTGTAGAGGAAAAGATTCTTCAGAGTTGTCGTCTAATTGCTGCTCTTTATTTGTAATGATACACCAAGTTAATGAACGTGAGATTCACCAAAGCTTACTAAAATCATGCAGTCCCAAAAGGAAATATGCTGTTTTTTCAAAGCAGTTCCTTTTCTTAAAGGTCTAATGTAGTCAGTAAACAGGGAGGAAATGTATTTCAGGGACTTGAAATAAGTTCCTGCTTTGAGTACTGTCAGACACAGACGTTTTTGAAGTGTTATATACCAAAAGACATTGTGTGATTTTGAACCTGGCTCTGGTTTCTCTTTTAGAAGACATCAAACCGGACTGGTAGAATAAGGACTCTTCCATAACAAGGAAAAGGAACCAGCCTATAATCTCTAGCTCTCAGCAGCCCTACTCCACAGGGTTTTTCTTTTCTATGTCCTGCAGATGGATTTAACCTTTTATGAATTTGTGGTTTTAAAGAGAATTAAATTTACAGAAAACTGTAATAGTGATTTGTTTAGTTTTTCCACTTGTATTTGCCACTGATCTGTGCGTTCTGCTTGGTTATGTTTCATGCCTTTTAAAGCTGTTAGCGTTGCAATGCTCCCTTTGTTTCCTTACCAGAACACAGTGGACATTCCAAAAAAAAAAATCCAGATCATGATTTGAATTTATTTAAAGGATCTCCAAATTTTTTCATTAAATAAAAATTACAGTAATTCTGTATTTAAGCTTGTCCTATGGATAAAAATTGAGTGCATTTCTTAGTAATTTGCAAACAGCTGGGGCACTGCAACTTTAGGGACTAATCCTGACTGGTGCTCTGTACCTACAGCATTTAATAATTTCAGTGGGAATTGTGAGTGTTCAGCCTCGTCCAGGATCAGGCTCTTAAGGAATCTATACTTCAATCAATGCATAGCAGAGTTTGCACCAAACTGTAATTACTGTTATCAGGGGCTCAACATGTAAAATCCCCGTGTCCCGTGGGGTTTCTGCACCCTTAAGAACACGGCACTTGATAAGTTGGGTGAACAGTTTGGCTTTGCAAGGACAGGAGTTGAGCAGATTGGCTTGCATTAATAGAATTGCACTGACAGTGTTTCTTATAGGATTACTGAATAATTTTTT
The DNA here is from genome assembly GCA_013396655.1 of Campylorhamphus procurvoides. Lineage (NCBI taxonomy): Eukaryota > Metazoa > Chordata > Aves > Passeriformes > Dendrocolaptidae > Campylorhamphus > Campylorhamphus procurvoides. The sequence continues at coordinate 709,368 of WBMV01006311.1, read as the reverse complement.
AATAAAATATAGATTTTATAATCAGGAAGCCAATACTAGGTACTGGAACAATAGTACAGAGGAGTTAATTTTTATTTCTACAGTGTTAAAAGTGCACTTATATGCTGGTTTATTTACATCTTGGGGAAAGGCGAGAGACTGCAAATAGGGAGATTATTACTACTTTCTTTTTTAAAAAAAGAAGGCTTAAGGCAAATTTTAAGACTAAAAATGTTTAAGCAATTATAAACAAGGCTAGACCCTTTGAAAAAAAGTTTAGAAATATTCTTAAAATAAATTTTTATAGTGTTAATTTTGTAATAATTTATGTTTTGCTATACTTCAGAGCTAACTGACCGGTATAGTTTCAGAAACAGTATGAAACTTAGGAAAGTTTAAGCAATGTTTATATTTTTAAAATGTTCTTTGAATTATGTTTTTATTGTACATTTCTTCAGACTGAAAAAATGTGTACATATCTTTGTTATTTTTGCACAATTTTTGTCTTGTTCAGTTTTAGGAGCAGTACTATGTTGATTTTTTTAATTTATTTTGAGTTATAAAACTGCAGGATTTTAAAAATCTCAGTAACAAAGTCATCCTCTGTAATCAATGAACTGCTATTTCTAGTTGTTGAGGGAAAACAGTGGTTGTGAGATTCAGTGGTTGCTTCTGAGAAATAATGCTAATCAGTGACTGAAGGAGCAATTTTGTAGTTTTAGAAAGCTTTAGCTGTTTCCATGCATCTTTTAATTGGAAAGCTGAATTATGGAGCCTGTCCTTTGAATGCTGCTTAAATTTTGTTTTCAAATGGCTTCCACCTGACAGCATTTCAGGAAAGTTAAGCACGAAGTAAAATCCCGCGGTGTTCTTTCATCATCAGAGAATCATTATTTAATTAAATGTATTGAAAATTTTAGCCTGCAAAGTGAAATGGATTAAATGTTTGGGAAAAGAAAATGGATACAAACTGGACCAGCCTATAATGCATTCTTAGTGTAGCATTCACTTGGTAGTTCTTTTTCTTCCCCATTTGCCTGAAAATCTTGTGATTTGTTTCCAGCAATAGAGGCTCAGAAGCTTTGGTTGTGACACATACGCAATGCATAGGCCCGTCAGCCATAAAAAGCGACTTGGATAACTTGTATGCCTTCTTTTGTATCGATGTAACAATTGTAAATAGTGCTGATCGACCTTTGTAGAGAATAGTTTATACAGCATATTCTATTATTGCTGATTCTCAGTGAACTATTGTTTTAAAAAAAAAAGAAGAAAAAAAGAAATTTTTCTATTTACACCTTATATTTTGTTATGCTGTTGACCCATGGCACTTTAACAAAACTCTGTGGGTTTTGCATAGCTGGTCAGTCATGGGATATATTAAATAACTGTTGTTGCACAGAAATGAATTTGCACCTGCTATATTGTGCTTTCCTACTACAGATTTTAGAACCTTTTCCAGAAGACTTTTGAAGAAAGCATGTCCAATCATTCTAAGAAAAAAAAATGCCATACTTGTACAGCCAATTTCTTTTCTACAATCCATATTTTGTAACACTAAGTATTTTCATTCTTTGTCCTGCACCTTTATGTATTAGCAGTATCAAATAGAATTCATTCCATGCTTGTGATAATTGTAAGCAGAATAAATGTCTAAAGTAGGTGTAAATAGTAAATTCTATGGCTTACAGTTTAAAAAAGGAAAACCAGAACAAACATGTATCTGATTGATACTGCCATGGTTCAACACCGGGCCTGGAGATATTCTCTAGTGAGCGATTGTATTTTTTTGTTTTTTGCTTTATTATTATTTTTTTTTGTAACATGGCTTTGTAAATAAAATAATTTATATGTTTGTAAGAAACTGATGGGGTTTGTCATTATTTCTCTCTGCAAAGGAAAAAATGGTATGTGTTGCGAGGCTGCCCTTTCTCTTCCCAGAGGCTGAAATACACTGTGGAGATACCCAGCACTGAGAATTCCCTGGGCACTTGGAAAGATCTGCCCAGCTTTCTGTATGGGCTGAACTGCTCTGGGATTATTTTTGGCATTCGTTTCTAAAATATTTCTGTATTTATGTGTCAGGACACGTGCAACGATCAGCCACTGAGGTTTTTTTGCACTGATAAATCATTTTTAAATTCCTTTGCTTAGCTGAATGCATTTTCTCATTCCTTATCAGTATAAGAATTAACTTCATTACAGCTGCTGGATTTAGGAATTCTCACTTCAATGGGCAGTACAAATTTATAACCAGTCTTTTTATCGTTGTTAATACTAAAAATGCAGCTCTTATCTAGGCGTTAAGATTCTTGTTCTGTGTAAAGCCTGTTCCAATTACAGATCAAATGAGACTTAAATTGTTCATTGGCTCCACAGCTCTGCAGAGAGGATTGCAGTTTTTCCCCTCACAGCCACCCTCTTCTGCAAACCTGGGGAAGATGTACATTTTTATGCTCCTTTTGTGAAGTATCTGGAAACTGTCTTGGAGATACTGTAGGGAAGATGCTCACAATTACGGTATGATCTTTTTTAAAAGAAAGCTATTTGGACTGAAAAATGCATTTCTGTGTGCACACACTCAGAACTGGCAGAGGATGAGGAAGCTGGGCTGCATGACATGAAACAGGAATCGAAGGGGGGTAATTTTACCTTCTATTTAAACAGCTTTTTGTGTAATGTCTTGCACCTTTTGATACCTGTCACAAAAGCTAATCCTGGATTTCCTCTTTACTGTACAATTAGTGCCTTGGTCTGAGCTGCTGATATTTTGGAAGCTTTTTTTTTTTTTTTAAATCTTGAGTTTACCTTTTCCAGTATAGCAAATATGAACATCATGAATAACGGTAGATGATGAAGTTCATCTCATACAAGTGGGGCCTGTGTATGGCTGAAGGGTGACACTGTGTTTGTAAGATGCTTTGCTCTTTCTAGCAGCCATTACAAATCAAAGCTACATCCAAGAAAACAAATATTGCTGCCATGAGTTATTGGTCGCTTGCCATCATTGCCCGTGGCCAGCAAAGGTTGAAGACCACGGCCTTTTTTTCCCAAATATGAATCAGTAGTTTTTTAGCCCTTGCAGGTTTATTGAAATGATTTATAAACTGTTCTTTTACTGGAGTTGGGTTTCCCCTCTTTTTTTTTGGTTATGCACCAAGTATTTTGCTGGTAGCACTACTCTTCTGCTCATATTCTCTAAATGCCACCAGTTTCAGAGGGAGGCAGATCACACTCTGACTTTTTGATTCATTGCACTTTAGTTTTTATGCTTCTGTTTTTATCACGGAACTATTTATTTTAGAAGAAAGTAATTGCTGTGTGCAATTGCTGTGATCTGTTTTATTCTTCCAAATGTGTCAGGATTCACAATTGGAAAAAATGCCAAATACTGATTCCAGAAATATTTGGAGTAGAGTCATACAACAGATTCAGACTTCGGAACACAAGAATGTTTATTTCATGAAATTTTATGCTGTTTGCTCCTTGAGTACTCCTCGTAGTTCTGAGAACTACTCAAAACAAATGCAGATCTCTTTTAAAAGATACTTTCCTAAGTAGAAGAAAGCTAAAGCCGATCGTTCAGCAGCAGGCCCCTGTTTGCCCTTCAGCTGGAGGATCCATGGCAGACTGTACACATACTTGTGTTCCCATTTTGTAGCACCACAAATGACACAGGCTGGATTCTGTTTGATGGGGTTTTTTTTGTTTATGGCTGACCCAGAAATATTTAGCTCTACTCTGTGATCTGCTCTCCCTACAGAAAGAAGAGAGGCTTTGCCAGCAATAGCAATCAGCATCCAGGAGAAGTTGATTTGAGGGTAAGGACACCAGTAGGTATTTGAGATCACAGAGTCACAGAATATTCTGAGTTGGAAAGGACTCACAAGGATCATTGAGTCCAACTCTTAAGTGAATGGCCTATACAGGTATCACACCCATGACCTTAATATTATTAGCAGCATGCTCTGACCAGCTGAGCTCATCTCAGGGTTGAGATGCTGCACAACATTCAGCAGTGCCCTTTGCAGTTTTCTCAAACCTGGCAGATTTAGCTCCGAAATTGAATCTCAGTTTGATTAACTTGGAGCAGTTGCCAACACAGTTGATGTGACACCACAGGAGTAGTTTTTCAGAAAAGTTGTCTCACATGAACATTTACAGAATGCCACAGGTGTGAAGGCCTTTTGGTGTAAGTTCTACACATGTTGCTAGAATAAAAGCATCTGTGGTCTTAAGAGCTATGGGCTCAGAGCCATACTTAGACAAATCTACTATGCTCAAAGAATGCAGCCTCCTGCTAAAGTAACTCCTTTTTTCCCTTTGCCTTCAGGAGGAGTCCCACTGTAGTTCTAGGAAATCAATTTCTTGGGTTTTCAGCCAGCTGGAAAGTGGACAGTTCTGTAAGACAGCAGAGTCTCCTGACATTAAACTAGCCTCTTGGTGACATATCTTTACTTTTTCTTGACTCAGAATCAAAAAGTGTTTTTCTAATTCCTGATATTTATTTTTTCCCAGTGCATGATTTCTGATGACAGGTTTACTCTTTATTTTGCAGCTGATTGGAAAAGAAAAATAATAAAGCCAACATTCACAGTGTGGCCTGACAACTGCAGGCTCTTGTTCTTGTGGAGGGGTCTGGGGTGGCAACATGGTGAGGCACAAGAGATCCAGCTACTTCTGCAGTACATCAAGGGCAATTTCCTGACAGAAGAGCTCAACAGGCCGAGGGGGGCTATGCTAGACATGCTGCTCACACATAAGGAAGGGCTGCTGGGAACAGTGACACTGGTGACAGCCTTGGCAGCAGTGACTACGACATAGCAAAGCTTAAGATTCTGAGGGAAGTGAGGAAGATAAATAGTTGAATTGCAACCCTGGAATTTAGGAGGGCAGACTTTGTTTCCTGCAGGCATTTTGTTGGCAGAATCCCACAGAAGACTGCCCTGAAGGGCCCAGGAGAGTTAGCTGGAGCACAGGAACAGTCCATTTTGATCTGGCTGAAGTTGAGCAGACATGGGAGAAGGCCAGTGTGGCTGGAAGGGGAGCTCCTCACTGAAGGCAGATACAAAAGGTAGGTACACAGACTGGAAATGGGGTGGGCTACCCTAGGGGAATAACACTGCCTAGGGATGCTGGAGCAGAGCTAGGAAAGCCACAGCTCAGCTGGAGTTGAAATTATGAGGGATGCAAAGGACACTTTTCAGTACACTACCGTGGAAGGAAGGGTAAGTAAAATGTGTGCCCCACTATGTGGGGTGGGTAACCTGGTGACAGGACAGGGACATGGCTGAGGTGCACTTGTTGCTGCCTTTCCTTCAGGTTTTAACTGGAGAGGTCTATGCTCAGAGCTTTGGGCAGGGTCTGGGCAGTGAGGTACTAACTGCAAAAGAGGAAGCCTGAGTTAAGCACTGCTTATCCTGGATCTCTAGCAGCCCATGGAAAAGGCTGGGCCTGATTCATGGATGCAGGCTGATACCGTTAAAAGGCTTCTCTCATCCCTGAAAGATCATGAACAGGGTACAGGGGTTCTAAGAACTGGAAAAAGGCAAAAGCACTGTCCATTTTCAAGAAAGATCCAGAGAACTACAGGCTGCTCAGCCCAGACAGATTATGAAACAAACTCTCCTAGAAGCCATGGCTGGACAACTTGGATTTACCAAGGCGTAACTGTCTAACCACACTGTCTAACCATCCTTTCTGTGATAAAACAACTGCCCTCAGCTAGTGAACAGAGGATGTTGTCTACTTGGACCTTAGCAAGACTTTTGACACGATCTGCTTTTGTGTTCTTACAATAAATTGGAGAGAACTGGATTCAAGGTGAGAACTATGAGGTGAGTGGAAAATCAGCTCAACGCTGGGCTCAGCGGGCTGCCGTGGGCTCTTTGAAGTCTGGTTGGTATTAGTAACGTGCCTCAGGGGTTAACACTGGGCCAGATAATGCTGAAGGGCTTCATTATCATCCTGGATGTTAGTGATGGATTGTAGATTCATGGATAACAACAATATATAATAATGTAATACAGCAGGAGCAGGGCTGTCCTTCAGAGGCAGCTCAACAGGTTAGAAAATTGGGCTGACAGGAACCTCACTGGGTTCATCTAAAATGCAGAGCTCTGCACCTGGGAGAGAGGAATAACCCCATGTCATGGAACAAGCTGGGTTCTGACTGGCAAGAAAGCAACTCGGCAGAAAAAGGGGCTGGTGGACAAGCTGAGCTTGAGTCAGTAAGGGAACTGAATGTTATACAGCCTGAGCTCCGGCAGTCTGACTGCTATCTGCATGTCTTAGGAATGTAGGCAGCAGTCAGAGGGAATGGATTTTGGCACTTGTGAGGCTGAATCTGCAGAGCTGTGTCAGGTTTGGGCCTGTGCAAGACACAGCTTGGGAACTGAAGTGAGTCTAAGTGGAGTGCTGACAAGAGGATCAGTAGCTGGAGTTTATCGAGTAAAATGATACGCTAAAAGAGTTTTGTTCAGTTTTACGACTAGAAGATTGAGGAGGAGAGAGGGGCCTGAGTGCTCTCTTCAGCTACAAGCTGGGTGATTGGAAAAGATGGAGCCAGGCACTTTCTGATGGTGCAAATGGCAAGAAGCAACAGAAAGAAGGTAGAGCAAGAGGAGTTCTGATTAGAGACAATGCAAAAAGTTTGCAATATAGTTGAGCGCTGGCAAAGGGACCAAATGATGTTGTGGAATCTCCATCCTGGAGACAGTCAAAATTTGACAAGGCTATGAACAGCCTGAGCTGTCTTTGACATTAGCCCAATTTGAGGAGGCAAGGGAAATGACCCTATGATCTCCAGATGGCCATTCCAACCTAAATTATTCTGCTGTTCTACACAGGAAAACCAATGAAAAACATAGTTCTGACTGTTGAGATAATTAATACCCAGAAACTCAGTATTTCTGCAGTTAAGGACTTTCTTCCATAAATGTATAGTGTAAAATCGCTTGGCAAGAACCTCACCTGTATCTTGGAAGTCCTTGAGGTCACGCAGAGGAAAGGTGCAGTAGAGCTCTTCCAGAGCAGCTACAGAAATGGCAGGACCTAACCCCTGCAGCTCAACCTGTGCTCCCTAGCAGAGTCCTTTCCTGTGTCCCTGCTGAGGAGGAGCAGAGGCAGGTAAAGCACTAAAGGAGCTGCTCCCAGCAGCTGTGTGCACAGGAAGCATATGGCAGACCTTTCCCAGCCCATCCTGCTCACGTCTCTTCCCACAGCCCGAGACTTTAGCCTTCTAACACTCCCATTTGGAAGAACGTGTCCATCTGCCTGTTTTCCCCTGCAAGACAAATGCTTGTTCTGCAATCCACTTCATATCTGACCTGCAGTCCCTGTTCCTCTTCATTACAACCCAGGAAGGTTATTTAGTCTTATTAAATTAGATAAAAGGCTTAAATTTCTAATGATATTCTGTAGAAGGCTCAGCTTCTCTCACAACAGGTATTAAGTCTTTCAAACAAATTCAGATTATATAACCAGGACACTTTAAACACATGAAAATAATTTGGTCCTTTAGTTCCTTATGAAAACTCATTTAGCAGCACCTCTATAATGGAACCAAAATACTTTCAGATGTTTGTCAAATTCTGTTTTTCTCAGTCACCAAAAGTTCAGTTTCCCTTACAATAGCCCATGTGAGCTTCTCACAAATTATCCCAAACTATTATACTTTTAGGATTCATACATATAACTGATACTATCATGATGTGAACTGAGGATAATAATTTATTGCTTAAATAATACATGATTTGCTATCAGAACATTATTTCAAGGAAATAAACTGTGTTTCCTTAACAGCAAAATAAGATTTAAAAATATATATTTCTAATTGTAAATCAAGTAGAAGTTTGCTCTACTTAGTGATGTTTTTAACCATTCCTTAGAGAAACACACTCAAATCTGTATTTCCTGTGTTTATTCTTAAAATTTGAGCCTTCAACATATGTATTGCATACTGATTATCTTTGTTGACCACTCAAGAAGAAACGTCCTCTGCCAAAAGCTGTTTTACCTGCCCCAGACACTGACCTACCTACCTACCAGCCAGTCTTTCATTTGATGCTTCCTTTCCTTTCAATCTTTCTACCCTTAGGTTCTCATTTTAAGAAAAAATTTTCCATGTCTTTATCTCTCCTCTGCTGACCAGCTCTTTTTCTTGTTTGTACTTCTTCACACTTCAATCTACACTTTCTCCCATTGCTTTATTTTTTTAGGAAAAAATTTTGCTAATGCTTTGAAAGGCATAGAAAACTGTTGAAAGGCATAGAAAAACAAATGCAGGAATGGATTAAGTAACTGTGAAATGTATTCCTTAGGAAAAGGACATTTCCACCACTGCCAGGTGAGTGTCATAGGAGGTAACAATTAGAAACCTACAATTTCTTTAGCCCTAATTAAGACTCGAAGCAGGGAGCATAACCAGTGTAAAATACCAGAGAATACAGACAGAGCATGGCTGTACACTTTCTGCAGTTTTGGATGTTGCCTTTCTCCCAGTTTTTCTAAGAAAATAAAAAGGTGAATTCTGTAACGTCTTGCGATAGTTTAGTTGTGGCAAATAGTTGTTTATAGGGTTAGACTTTTTGCAGGAATACCATTATTCTTTACTACACACTTATTTATCATCTGTTTTTATCTGATGGCAGATACTTATATCATTGTAGATTTGCTTGATTTTTTCTTTTTTAAAGTGGGACACGATTATTTTTCTCCTACTCACACTGGGTGGTACAACCCAGAGCTTCCTTAATGTTTCTTCTTTGTTTGCACAGGCTATGCTGCTGGCCTTTAGAATGATTTTAAAATGTAACATCTCTCAGTCCTGAATTGTCAGGATTGAAGCAGGTGGCCCACGAACACATCCACATGGGGCTGGAATGTCTCCAGAGGGGGACAATCCACGGCCTCCCTGGGCAGCCCCTTCCCGTGCTCTGCCGCCCTTGGAGTTCTCCCTCGTGCTGAGGTGAAACTTCTGCTGGTTTAGTTTAAGGACACCGCTCCTCGTCCTGTCGCTGGGCACCACCAGGAGCCCGGCTCCGCCTTTGAGGTGTCTGTATGCAGTGATGAGATGCCCTCCCAGCCCTCTCCGTGCCGGCAGACCCCGAACACCCTCACACATGTTCGAAACCACCCCGTGTTGAATTCGCTTTCCCCGCCAGCAATGCCGGGTGGGGAGCGCCGCCTGCTCCGGGGGGAACGAATCACAAGGGTTTGATTCCCGGGTTCTGCTTTCCATTCCTTCGCCGGCGACACCGGAGCCTCCTCCTGCCCCGAGCCTGAGGGCTCTGAGGGCTCCTCTGCCGCCGCCAGCCCGGCTATGAGGGCTCCTCTGCCGCCCGCAGCCCGGCTCTGAGGGCTCTGAGGGCTCCTCTCCCCGCCCTCCTCCTGCCCCGACCGGCTATGAGGGCTCCTCTGCCGCCCGCAGCCCGGCTCTGAGGGCTCCTCTCCCCGCCCTCCTCCCGCCCCCCGGCCCGGTCTCCGAGCGCTCTTCTGCCCGCTCCTCCTCCTGCGCCTCCCAGACGGCTGTGAGGGTTCCCTTCCCCGCTCTCCTGCTCCCTCCCTGGCTAGGTCTGAGGGCTCCTCGCCCCGCCCTCCTCCCGCCCCCCGGCCGGCTCTCAGGAATCCTGTCCCCGCTCCTTTTCCGTCCCTCGCCTGGGTTTGAGGGATCCTCTCCCCGCCCTGAGTCCCTGAGGGCTCCCGTCCCCGCCCTGTCCCCGCCCCGGGTCCCTGAGGGCTCCCGTCCCCGCCCCGGGTCCCTGAGGGCTCCCGTCCCCGCCTTTCCCGTCCCCCGCGATGGCGTCTGGCGAGGAGCAGAGCCGGCAGTACCTGCAGCGGCACCGCCTGCCGGAGCTGCTGCAGCACCTCGGGGCGCTGCTGCTCTTCCACCGCCCCGGTGCGGCCCGGGCCGGGNCCGCCCTCCTCCCGCCCCCCGGCCCGGTCTCCGAGCGCTCTTCTGCCCGCTCCTCCTCCTGCTCCTCCCAGACGGCTGTGAGGGTTCCCTTCCCCGCTCTCCTGCTCCCTCCCTGGCTAGGTCTGAGGGCTCCTCGCCCCGCCCTCCTCCCGCCCCCCGGCCGGCTCTCAGGAATCCTGTCCCCGCTCCTTTTCCGTCCCTCGCCTGGGTTTGAGGGATCCTCTCCCCGCCCTGAGTCCCTGAGGGCTCCCGTCCCCGCCCTGTCCCCGCCCCGGGTCCCTGAGGGCCGCTGTCCCCGCCCTGTCCCCGCCCCGGGTCCCTGAGGGCCGCTGTCCCCGCCCTGTCCCCGCCCTGTCCCCGCCCCGGGTCCCTGAGGGCTCCCGTCCCCGCCTTTCCCGTCCCCCGCGATGGCGTCTGGCGAGGAGCAGAGCCGGCAGTACCTGCAGCGGCACCGCCTGCCGGAGCTGCTGCAGCACCTCGGGGCGCTGCTGCTCTTCCACCGCCCCGGTGCGGCCCGGGCCGGGGCAGCGGGGCCGGGGGGGCTGCGGGGCCCCGCTGAGCGCTCCGCTCTGCCTTGGTTGCAGAAAAGCCCCGCGAGTTCCTGATCCAGGTGCTGGAGAGGGTGAAGGCCGGGAGGAGGGCCGAGGGCGAGTTCCCCGACCTCATGGACGAGGCCAACGTGGAGGCGATGTTCAGCCTGCTGGATGTGCTGGGCCAGGGCCACATCACCCCAGCGCAGTACAGGGAAGGTGCGTCCCACCCGAGCACAGCCCGCGGGTTGTTTGCATAAAACTATTAAAACAAAGTTACCCATCTGTGTACTTTAGAATTATCCACACAACTTCCAACACACCACCTGGAACACAGGAAGTTAAACTATGTGAAGTTACATACGTTTACCTTTTATTTGATCCATGCCCCGTTAAGATGGCAAATCCATCTTTCAAAAAAATTAACATGGGAAATTCTCTTTCCTTAAATTCAGCTCTTAAAACTTTGGGACTGAGCGACGAGGATCTAGAAGTTGGAGATGATGAAACTATCACACTGGATGTATTCAAGGAAGGAGTGTAAGCTTAATTGAAAGTTGAGGGGTTTTTGGGGGTGGATACACATAGAAGATACCGTAGAGATTTTTTTGTTTTGTTTTCAAAAGTACATAATTAAAGCCTGGGTGGTTTAAGCTTACCCCAGTCACTCTGCATTGCAAAACTAAAAGGAGACTTCACGGCCTGACCTTGTTTGGCTTGCTCTAAAATCATCCCAAAATATCACTTAAATCACCCTAAATCATCCCAAAATACCCTAAACTCATTGAACCAAACTCCATATTCCTCCACCACCTCAGTTTAGGATCCTCTCGCAGTAGACCTCTCACCTTACCTACCCCTCTCATCGGGCAGCCCAGAGGCTCCAATACCGATCTAGAAGTGTGAAATAGTGAGGCACTGCTGTCTTCTTTGCCAGGCTGTGGGTGAAATGAGCTCCAAGTTTTAATAGTTTCTCACAGTCAAGGTGTGGTTCTAGAGGCAATTTTTAGTAACTGTTGAAATTACTGAAAGGTAATGAACTAATTATCCACACTGTTATCTAACCAGAGGTTTTCTTTTTCTGTCTTAGGAAGAAAAGGATGCTGCAGAGCTGGGCTGTGTATTAGTTTGCGCACTAGTCTGCTATATATATTAAAAATAGGCATCTTCCTCAATTTTTCTTCTGGTTTGTCAGCTGTGGATAGCTGATTTGAAGTAGTTCTCTTTTTCTTGTCTCCCCCCACCCTCCAGATGAGCAATCAGCTGAAAAGGACAGATTACAAGAACTCGTTCATCTCTACCAGGCACTGGAGGGGATATCCTTTAAGAATTCCTTTTCTTAATACATTTAGATGGTTAAAAAAAAAAAGTAGAGATCTCTTATGCAACTAAAATAGTGTTTTGGAGTTTTCTCCTTCAGGTTGTAGCTTACAGTAAGGAACGGCTATCTGTTATCTCATTACCATTTAATAAAGTTAACTTTGTTTTTTGGGCCTTGTGCTGTGTTGTTTTTTTGGAGTCTTCTTTTAAGGAAAAAGCAACTTCAACAAGTTATGATAAATGTCTACAGGGAAAGGTCGACAGCACTTCCAAGTAAAGTGCTATTTTCAAAGTTACCACACACTATTTATGCAATTTTTAAGGAGAAACTTTTAAAAAATTAGGACTCTCATACAGAAAAGAAAAAATGAATTAGTATGAATGAAAACAAAGTGACTTATTTCCTGTCTTTGATTTTTCCTTAAAAACTGTATAGAATAAGGCATAAGATCCAATTAATCCAGTTGTTCAGTATTCAGAATTGAAAAAAATAACACAAGTATATTAAAACGTATCTGCTTTGCTTTTGTTTGAAATAAATAATCTAGACCAAGATATTAATCATTGCTGAAGGAGTTTTTATTTTCCTGTATTTGGCCAACTAGCTCTCAAATTGAGAAGAATCTCAACGTCCTTCTGAGCCAGTTTATAAACTCCAAGTTCATTTAGTGCTGCTGTTGCAGAGGGCTGGCTTGGTTTTAAAGGTTCATTTTCTGAAGCTGATTGTAGGACATCCTTCAGAAGCAAGGCAGAGCCAATATTCAGGTTCAGGATAATGCAGGCTTCTTTTATGCTGGAGGAAAAAGGTACATGGATTAATGTAAGCAGCACCCGTGAGATAATCACTGTGTGCACAAATTTAAGTGTATCAAAAAAAACTTCCATGATCCATGTTGGTTTAAAAATATTAAGAATTCTGATCCAGTTAGCCTAGGAGTTTGATGCTGGACTCTGTAGGACTGGGCTGTGTGAAAAAGACTAAATACCAATAAGGTGGTAGCTTCTCATCCATGACAGCAACTGGACTGCTACACAAGGCAGCACTGAGCAGGAATATAATTTAAAGTAGTCTTTCTTCCAACAATAAAGTTTATTGTCTTGTAACTGTATCTTTGATTAGTTTCTTTGGCCCCAGTTTCAATAGTCTGTGCTACTTAATATTCCTTCTGTAAGTTAGTCAGTCTAAATATCCCAACTGCACAAAATACCCCAGAACACATCACACTCTGTTGCTGAGTACACGCTGCAGAATCAAAACCTTCCTAGTTGAAAACATCAGAAGCATAAATCATCTACACATTTTAAAAGCATGGATGAAAACTAACTGAAAAAATCTTGGTCTTACATAAAACACGCATATTCATCTGGACACTCACTTTTGAAACACCAGTAGTTCAGAACTTTGCCTACTTACTGCTTGAAGTAGTTTTCTGGCCTCTTGCAGTAGTGTGAAAATAAAGGGAACAAATTTCTACTCATGTCAAACTGAAGCTGTGCTGCTCCTCCTTCATTGAAATGATTTGCCATAATTATCTACGAACACAAAGAGGTGCATCTGTTGTTTAAGCCAGTCACTGACACTACATGGTATTATTGCACAGGTCACACTGACACCTACTTCCTGATAGATGTACAGATCCACTTTCTCTGCAAGCATTTGCCAGAAGATTTTGAACAGGGAGTGGCAGAGCTGCTGTTCCAGTTGTAGCAAACGGTCTCGTAGGGTCTGCAACATGGGGCAGGCTGTGCTTGACAAAGACATCACTGCTTGCTCTGCTTGAGATGGTAAAGACAACCACCTGAGAGAAAATAGTGCACTGAAGTCATTATAAGGAAATTATTCATACTACAACAACTGAGGTTAAAATTATCCTTTGAAAAAAAATCTTACATTTACAATGTTTCCAAGACAGTTCTTCTTTCCCGTTTCTAATCTAAAAGTTATCAGTCTAATGCTATGTTTGAATTTCATTTAATATTAAACTCATGCTTTAGTTATAAATCTCTGAACATGTCATTCCAGGAAACCCCATCTAATCTGGAAATCACTGAGTTCTATTTCTTCAGAATTCTACTCAGGGGGGAAATATTCAAGAAGCCCTATGAGACTGTGAAGACAGAACAGTCATTACAGGCCATTTTGCATCAAACCTTTTAATACTACTATGTATAAAATAATTCTAGTCCAAACTAGAATGATCCAGAATTCTTCCTAGGGTTTCTAAGATAACGCAACCACTAATGGGGGAACTGCTTTACAAAACATAGCATGAAAATAGTTCTAAGACAAGCATTAAGAGCATTTTCCAAAACTTACTACCCTGCAGCATTCCTAATTCTGCCTATTATCTCTTCCTGCCTTTATTGACCTCAGTATTTTTAACAGGAAATAATGCTATAATATGGGAAGAGATTAAACAGACCATCACCTCTCTTTCTTGTACAGCTTTGCAGCATCTTTGACCTCCCTGAAGACGTGATCTACTTGGCGGGTCAGCATGTCATGCTTGAGGCGCTCCAGGAGGTTGATCATCTCATCAAAGACAGAGCTCTCCATGGATGCCAATTGCCCCAGCTGGAGCTGACTCACAGCATCACTTTCTGCACGGACCTCCAGCTCGGCCTGCTGGAGCTGCAGGAAGAACTAGGGGAACAAAACCAGGTATGAACACCACAGGAAATAATCTTGCCATTTGAACTTTTCACTGGTACTTTGACAGGAACAGTTCTAGAAAACACTCTCCTGGCATAATTATAAGCTTAAAAACTTAAGATTTTAAAAACACTTTCTTATCTTTCCCTGTGGTCCCGATTTCGTGAAAAACAAAACATACTGGTTTAATTCTAGTGATGGAACTGATACGAGTTTCAGATAAAACAGCAGATAGGTAATGGGAACAGAGCTAGAGAAAAACTAAAAAGATATTTTAAGACTGATAGAAGAATGCTTTAGAAAAACCTACTTGACCTTTTTAACATTTGCAAAGTAAACTTTTATTGTAATATTTTTATAAGTGAGCGTTCATTAAATCCTAAATTTGCTGTGCTGACAACAGCAAGAAAATTGATTGAGTTTATCAAGTTTAATGTGACATTATAGTAACCAACTTGTTGGTTTTACTTTTAAGCAGATCAAGACACTGTAGTAGATGCAGTTATACAATATGAAGGTTGCTGTCCTATCAAGTCAAGATTATCCCTTGCTAGAGCCACAGCTTCCTGTGAAGACAAAAAGAATTTGGAGTCTGCCTATATCTGACAAAATACCTAATTCTGCACACTTTATGTGTTTTTTGACCTTTTGCACCAATGACCATAGAAAAGCCGATATGCTGTAGTATGGCCATGCTGCCAGCAGGCTATTGTATGAAAAAATAACTAATTTCCAGCTACCAGTGAGTGGCCTTTCTAAGCCACACCTAAACTGTGTTGTAACACAGATGCCCACACTGAATCCATTTAAGCTCACCTGCCACTGGAGTAGTTCAAGCCTTGTGCATAGGCTACTGCCTGCACTTCAACATCAGGACTGTTAATGCTGGCTCAGACATCTCCAAACTTAGTATCTTTTAACAATAAAAAACACGTAAAGGAGATTCTTTTTTTCTGCTCAGATTATTCCTGTCCCCAGGCTCTCTTTGCATTTCCCTAGTAAGTTTATAATTAATGCAATTTAGATCTCAAACAAGAACCTGTCCTTATTTATACATCTATTAAATCTGAATTTACATCTCATTCTATTTTCAGTAATTAATTATTCTGAATACACTTAAACAGTACTGAAAATAAAGTGTTTGTTATGAAAAAAACATCCAAAGTCTATTTTTTTTTTCTAAAGTAGAACAATTACTTACTACATTGTCAGCCCAGTCTGCCAACACTGTTGCTATATAGTTAACAGCATTAAGGATGGCACAGTATCGGAATCCTAAGGAAGCTCTGGTCTCTTCCTTCATTACTTGAGTTAATCGTATCCTGAAATCATCCACTAACTCCTTCTGTAGGCCCAGGAACTGTAGTTTTCTGGAAGCTGTTGGAAGATTCTTATACCTATCTGGAAAGGCATTAATAAAATGCTTTTAGGTTTTCCAACACTGGTGAAAGAAACATTACAGTCATCTTACTGCATCACCTTATGCCTGTGAGAACATCATATAGTATTTAAAACAGCTGACATTTCAACAGTTTCAGGGAAACTACTCATGCAAAAGCTAAACATGCAAAGAAACAACATTCTCCCCACTCCTGCTTCCACCAGCAGTCTGTTCTGGCACTTGAAGCAATGTATGGTTATACTGCACCCTCCACTGTGGCCCCTAAAAAGCATCCTCACGCAGAGAAAGCCAAAGCCACTGAATACACAACTGTCTCCTGAAAACATCCTTGCTATTATGTTGTGTTCCAAAAAAGCAGATGTTACTTAATAGCTTCTAAATTCTCAGATTCAAAAGGAATAGCATGATCTATTACTGCATTGCAACAAATTATATTGTCAAGTAAACGTATGTATATTTTTAATTATTATTTTGTAAACATGTCACTATCTCAAGATTATTCATGCATTAGTGTCCAAAATACAAAACAAACAGGAAGCTTTTATTAAACTGCAAACATCACAACTTTGCAACATTATTTGGTGACTACTGCTGATAATGAATATTTAGGAAAGAAATCTATTAGCTGAAGGGTTTTGTACTATTCATTACAAACAACAGCAATGCCCATAGCTATAATTACCTGTTATAACTAACAAGAGAGTCATAAAAGTTTCAGCACAGTCTGGAACTTTCATTTCATCTACATCAGTGATATCTTTGTACTGTGATATCCATGCAGCCTCTGATGAAAGCATAGAATCCATTTTCTGAAGGGCAACTGAGATGCACAAAACATGTAAATTAAGTTTTTAATTTTAAAAAAATTCTAGCAAAAGCCCCTCTAAAATATATAAGCATAAAAGCCTTATATCTAGTAAGTTAAGTCTTGCATTTTCAGGTTATAAAAACTAACAACTGGCTTCATGCAAAACCAGTTTCAATGTATCTGTATTTACAGTGCTCTTAACAGCTATGTCAGAGTTGAATGGGGGTTTGCTTTGGATTTTTAGTAGTTGGCTTGCTCCTTTCCAATATAGTTCTTATTCATTTCTCAAAAACAATACCTTTCCCTTATTTAAATTAAAAGTCCACCCTTGTCTGCACACTAATGTCTAAAAATAACCCCACTTCATTCTATATAGCTTAGGGGTAAGAGTCCTACAGACAACAGAAGCATGATTAGAGACTAATCAATTTTTATTCAGAGAGTATAAAACCAAAAATGTTTTCTGTAGGAGCCCTTTCCAAGTGACTTAGCCCATTTGAGAAGGCCAGTTGTGTAAGTACACCCATACTTTCTGACTGTGCAGTATAATCCATGGGAAGGCTTACATTTTTTTTCCACTGTTAGCCACCTTTGGAAGCAGGATTCTTCTGACAGAATATGCATGCAGCTGGGAAAGCTGCTGAGATAACCATGAACGCTGTATAGCTCTCTCTCAAACAGAAGTACCTCATCCACAAGGTGACAAAAGAGTGTGTCATCATACAACAGGCAGGGAATATCAGCAGCCAACTTCTCCAAAATCAGCATTACTAGAGCACGAGAGAATTCAAGCTTTTGAAACAAAAGAGAATAAAGTGTCAGTGACAGGAAGGACTACCATGTGCAAATATGTGCACAGCAAACTACTACTAGACAAAGTCTCACCACATACTGAAACAAGTGGAAATGAGCTTACACAAGTATCTGTCAGAAGTTGACTTAGATAGTCCCACACATGAAACCATGGAAGTGCTTACCCCAGCATTCACTGAAGATCCCGCCTTGTCCAGTATTGGCTGGATTTTGTCATCAAGGAACTTTGCATGATTTCCAATCCACATAAGTACTTGTGTTAAATACCACTCAGGCTTATTTAAAAAAGAAAAGGAACTATTAAATGCATCCAAACAACATTTATTCAAGTGCTACTAATATCTTAGGACAAATTTCTAAAATCAGCACTCTCTTCTCCTACCTTCTCTTGATCTCAGGTCATACAAGTCTCTCACTCTGTTTCACTGAGCTTTGATTTTTATAAAAGTATTATCAGAGAAATATTTCTGGATTTACATTGTCTTAAATGTACCAAATATTCTCTTTCTTCTCAAGCAAAAGCTCCATTTTTATTTTTCCCTCCTCTACAGCTTTCTCACTGATGAGAGCCTCTTTTCTGCTTTGTGTACATCCTCCTGTTCTTCTGTGTGGTCTTTATTTCTTGGTACAACAAAAATGATCTGGTCAAAGGAAAAATATCACTTAGCCCAGAGAAAATGCCTAGGCCTCTGAAAGGTCTCCAAGTGCTATCTCTGTGTCTGTCCACACTCATATAGGCATACAAACTGCAAATTTTTGTAGAAAATTGATTTCAGAAAGAAAAGTGTCAAACCTGTACAATTTAACTACAGCAATCTATCTGTTGTTTAAAAAAGCAATTTAGAAACATCAAACTGCTTTCTCCCATACCTTGTTTAGAACATTGGTTTGTTTATTTCCAGTGAAATGATACTTGAATCTTTTCTGAAGAGGATTCAGCATGATCTGTATCGGAAGGACAACGGGTGGTGATGGGGGTAAAGAGTACTTTTCTGGCAATTGTTTAGGCTTGGTTAACAGTTCATCTCTAAGTTTGACAGTCAAGGATGAATTTAATTGTGCAATTCTCCCATCATCACTATTTCAATAAAACTGGCTTATAAAAGTGAACACTGCTTAGTTCTACCTCTCTGGCTGAGGGCAGTTATTATGAAATCAATACAATTCCTCATATATAAATACTCAAAATATTCCACTTTATATAACATGTAGTATAACTCAGGCCTCTAAGGATTATTTATTCAATGACAATACAAGTCCCTTAAGTGAGTTTGATTTAGGAAACATATAATTAAAAAAAAAAGAACACAGCAAACCACCATTGTCAGAACCAAACACAGTGGCTGTTCAAGAGACATGCTTATTCATATTTGTTAAAGGAGGATAAAGACTACTGGGATTAATAAATGCAAAACAGGATTTTCCATTTTCATGTAAGTAATTCAAGTGACCCAGTCTGCCAAACCAAAATTGTCACCAACTCAGGGTTGTGTACAGTGGTCTTGCAGCTTCCCACTCCATGACTTGGAAAAAAAACAAAACCCAGCCACAGTCACAAAAAATGGTTAGCTGTGCTTTATTTAATTCATAAAACCCAGAAATAGAATGAGCAGCAGTGCCTTCTGAGTAACCACAAAGGCAGACTACTATTGCTGCACAATGGAAATCCTCCTGTAGTCTCCTCCTTTTGTAAAGTTTCCTGGCAAGACATGGATCTTTAGTTTCCCTCGTTTTCTTCAGGAGTGAGACTATGATTAAGGCCAATTGAAAATACAGCTACAAAGGAAAGCATTAACTGTGAAAAATAAAACATGTATCACCATTTATTTTTACTACCCTGGGTGTGTGATTGTACCAAAGTGTATAAGGCCATATCCTCATGAAACCTGAACTATCACCTACTATAAGATCACTAGCTCTGATGACTTGGAGTTAAAATGTTGCTATTGCCAAAAAGGACAACTTTGGCACCTGGCATTTTCTAAAAGACAAAAAAACACCCCCACACTATTCTACTGTTAATACAAAGTAACATAAATTCAAATTATGCTGTCTTTAGGAAGAACAAAATTTTAAATAATTATCCTTGAGAATGCCCATCTCCAACATTTATCATTTTTACCAAAATACACCGCAACTGTCTAAAAGGATACGAGGTCTGCAGTTTCAGAAGGTGACAAAATAACACCTCCAAGTTGCTGTACATGTCAGGAGCGCTGGCTGGAGCAGCAAGGCCAAATGCCTGAGACTGGGGTGGCCCCACGAAGGGCCAGCGGAGCTGTGCAAGCACCTCCTCGAAGTCACTGCAACACAGAGCAAGCTCCTCAACACCAACTCACAGCACGTGGCAGATCCATGGAGTCACAGTGTGTCTCTTACCTCGTCAGTTTGTCCTTAAGAATTTTATGCCAGAATTTAACAGTGGATCTCACAAACGCAAGAAGATGAGAACAAGACGACTCTTGGAGTTTAATATCCAGCTCTGCCATGAACGCCAGAGTACTGGCTGCCTCTGCAACGTTGTTGGTCATCAGGTATTGCTGGATGCTATCACTGTCAAACACAAGAAAAGTCAAGGCCAAATAGGCATTAAGGATAGCAGAAAATAATCACTGATATATTGAAAAATGAAGGAAAAACTCTCTTGAATCTGTAGTATTTTAATGAGAGAATAAAATAGGTTACCAGACTTGGAACATATATAGTACCCAGAACATATATATATATATATATATAGTACCCTTTACCTTAACTCTTCTATTCGAGAAATCCATTTGAGATAGGCCAGGTGTCGCTCAATCTCTTCTACTTGACTGATCAGTACACCGAGATCCTCCATCCATGGCTGAGCTTTCAGTAAGTGGGTATTGATCGAATCAGACAGAAGAGTTTCTTCCTCTAGAAGCCGACTCAGAGACGTTTTAGAATCTTCTGCATTCTTTAAGGCGTTCTGAATTCTTTTAGGGACTTCTGATGAAACTGTAAGTACCTATATTCACAGAGAAGTATTAAGTCTGACATAAAAACACTGCTTTGTGCAGAGTAGTACCATTTGAGATACTAATACATTTCATTTAGTTAAATATACTTAATCAGTCATACAGAAGAATTCGGAAGTATTCAGAAGAAAAAAATGGAAAAGAAAGATGCTTACCTGTTCTTCTAACTGCTTTTTGTTTTCAGATAGCTTATCAATCAGGTTGTCTAGATTCTTCAGGGAATCATAGTCATTTCCAACTTCTCTTTCCACAAATTCAGAAACATAGTATGGGATATCACAATGATCTAGATCTCTAGTGGCTTCTTTCGTTCTAACAGCAACGCTTGCCATGTTTTCTTTCTCTGTAATAATGAATATACAATTTCTAATTAGCTATCAAACAAATATTGATCTACTGAGGGCATAAAACTCCATGAAAAGCTGGGCAGTTCAATTTAAACTGAAACAATATAGTCACAGAATATAGTACTTTAAGTGCTACATGTGCTGGTTTGAGTCTCAACTGAGATCTGATAACACCTTGCTCATACGTGCAATTGGTGATTGTACATCAATTACTGAAGAGAACTATACCTGTTAATTTTTTTTCTTCCCCAAAAGCACAAACTATGTTAAAAATAATTCAGAATACATGTAGTTCCTACATATATAATATAGAAAACGAAAAACATTGGAAAAATATTTTTGTAAAATACAAAGAAAGGTAACATTCTGCTCTACCTTTTCACACCATTTAGGATGTTTCAGAGATATCAAGTGATGACTGAGCAAAGTCTTAGTCCATGAGGGTCTTACAATGATTTGGAAAGTAAAAGCATAAGAAATATTTATTAAAAAAACCCTACACAGTATATAAACTTGCTGTTTCACACGTTTGGCATGATCCAGAGAAAACCATACATTGTTCCACTGTATGCAAACATCCTCAAAACACACAACAATGAGTGTTTGGCTGGTACAACTCTCTACTTTTTAGTGTCACTTCTGAAACAGTATTTAAATATAAAACCTATACACTTGCGCTTTATCTGCTACAAGCGTTAATTAAGCGAAAAGCCCCATTAAACTGCAACAAGAGCGAGAAAGTGGTGCAGCTGGTGAGCCAGAGTTGGAGAGGCAACAGAGAGCAGCAGGAAGGACAAACCGGGAGACCACGGGTGCTGCTGAGGGATTGCAGGGATAAAGAAAACAGAGCAGTAAAAAGCCTGTTTGCAGCGACGCAGACAAAACACACCGCGGAAAACAACTAACCAAGTGGCGCTCTCTTAGTGCAGGAAAGGATGGGGATGCAGGAGAGGGGAACACAAACCTGGGAGCATCCCTGCCGCTCGCCCGGCCCTGCACCCACCTTGGCCGGGCCGCTCCACAGGATCCACCGCTCTGAGGGCTCTGCGGGCTCCGGGCGATGTCTGGGAGAGGCCGGGCCCGGGGCGGCGCTTCCTTCAGGGGCCGGGGCCAGGTGGCAATGCCGCGGGGACAGAGGGCAGTGCCGCGGGGACGGGACAGGCGGGGATAGCGCTGGGACAGCGGGGCCGGGGGGACAGGGATAGTCGGGCCGGGGGTGCCTGAGGGATTGCAGGGCCGGCGGTGGGCAGGAGCAGGAGGGTCAGGGGGTGGGCAGGGATTGCAGGGCCAGGGGTGTCTGAGTGTTTGCAGGGCCCTCCGTCCCTCAGCGAGGCGCCGCCCCCGCCGCGTCAGCGGCCGGAGCCGCCAAGAGTTTCCTGCCC
>WBMV01006311.1:445282-679613 GCA_013396655.1 Campylorhamphus procurvoides | reverse complement strand
AAAAAAAAAAGAGAGGAAGGAAAGCAACCCATACCTGCCAATTTGATAAGTAGGAACAGCTGTGGTTCCAAATCTTTGCATTCCATAGTAATTAATGAATCCAATTTCCCTGAGAGAGTGCATTGCCTGCTCTATCTGGTCATCAGTTCCTGTTATGTTTCTAGCATTAAAAACAAAGTTACAGACAGATTATTAAGGTCTTATGCTATTTTGTGATGCTTATAATATTAAAGTTCAACATCAATATTGTATAGCATATATCAAATTCAACAGACTCCTACCAACAGCACTTCTGTTTTGTAACCCGAGTTGCACTGATAACTCTTACCTATTTAAAGAAAAAAAAATTCTAACAGAACTGTCTTACTACATACTAACATACTACCTGAGAACAACAGTGAAATGGTTCCCTTGCAGTTCTCCTAATTTCAGTGGATGGTTCTTGTAACTGAAATTTCCTAATTTGAAGTTCATCAAGCATTTATTCAAATGAGCAAGTCTTTGTGCAGTGATTCTAAAAAAGAACAGAAAGCAGTGACCAACCTATGCCTAGAAAAGCAGATAAATATAGAAATGCCAGCACTACAAAATAAAAAGCAATGAGCCCAATTTCCCCAATTTTCTACTGCTGCCTTTTAAAAATATTTTAATGAAAGAGCTGAAAGAAAATAGCAGATAATTCTTAAGGCTACTCATACAAGACAAAATTTATACCGTGGCAAAGACTGTTAGCACTGTCTATTCACATCTATGTTACAACATGCACTCCAAAAAAAAGTATGTTGCAATACTGATGTATAGTGTACCCCACAAGCTGAACTCTGCTTTTTCTGATTAACTTCTCCACGAATACACTCCAGTTAGCACAGTCATCAACACAGTAAGTAAAATTAGCCACTGTGTACACTTAATGCAGATGAAGGAACATGGAATCCAATCTGTCACTGATATCTGTTGTTTTTGTTGCTAGTATTTTTGGAACCATATCCTGTTCTTTGCATCACTGAGCTGCTCTTGGACATTTCTGCTAAAATTTATACCAGGATGGAGAAGTTTATGAACCAGCATGGCCAGCACAGTCAGCTCAAAGTGGGCTGATGAGCTGGTACTGTCCCCTCTCCTGTGCAGGGGAGTGGGGTGCTGTGACACTACCGGACAGACCTCACACATCAACACAATCCACCCCCATAACACACCGGAGCTCCTGGACACGACATTAAACATGGTCACGCTAAAAAGTAAACAGAACAGCACCTGAGATGGGCACACCACAGGCCTGGTGAACTGCCATCACTTTGCAAACTTGCCCTGCAGCAACAAGAATTGGGGGCTTCTCTCAATTCACAGATCAGTATTTCCTTTTTTATGTGCAAACATATGCAAGTACAAAACACCAGGAGGAAATATATCAACAATTAAGTAGTGATTTGCCTCTTTTTAACAAGGATTTGATCAAACTTCTGGCTCTCAAACCATTGAACTCCTCACCTGAGTGTGGTTTTCAAAAAGATGTAGGCGCAGGCAGAACATTCCAGCAAGCTAAACTAATATTGAAATATATGACTGTAAGACATCTGTCATTCCCAGTTATGGACGTCACACTAATTTAAAGTGTCCAGAAACCATATAATTATCTGGGAATCTGACAAATTTTGTTTTCTCTGAGTAGGTGACTTAAGGGATTAGGTTAAGGCAGGAAAAATTCCTCATCGTTTTTTGCCCCTTCTGGCTACTCACAGATGAGCAAAGGCAGTGGTTTAGCCTTCTCTGGAGCTGTTCAGAGAGTTCAGTGAGAAAGAAAATAGGGTTCCAGGTGGAGAAAGGGGGAAACAAAAGTCAGGAAGGAAATGGGACATAATTTTCACCATGTCATTCTGCTGTTGCATGGGATGCATGCAGTGAAAGAGTACGTAGGGAGTCTGTCCCACTGCTTCAGCCAAACACACGTGTCCAGCCTGTGACTCAGAGCACCACTGACTGAAAATACTAACAATTCCCATGAAATAAGAAAGAATTATGGCATCTTCATTAATACCCGTGCTTTACAGGATCAGGACCTGAATCTGGCATTTGTGCCACTGAGTCTTTAAGGTATTTATTTAGCAAGATATCCAAGCTGTCATGGCAGCAGTGCACAAACTCCAGAGTATACTTTTACTTACCTGAGGACAGCGATCTCTTGAACTGTTATAGCCCTTTTATCTTTAGTTCCCATGTAGGAAAATATGTTTGGCTTCACTCTTAAAAGCAACAGTAACAGATATTATGTATATTAAAATAGCAACAGATCAAACATAATTTTGAGCATAATTACCTAGAATTATTAATCCTCTATATTAAAAATATACATACATTCCCCAAAACTAGGCTGCAATTTGATAGATGCCTGACACTTTCTAGTCTCATCTGTGAGTACATAAAACACAAAGAAACTTCTGTTTTAATTATATGTAGACTTTTACCACAAAAATACTTCCAAAATATGAGCTTTGAAGTACTTCTTTATATATATTCACATATATGCACAGCCACCACCAACTTCATTAAAAAAAAATTCATGTCCACTTCTTCCTTCAACTTCAAACATCCGTTTGAATACCATGCCTGCACATTATGTGAGAGTATGAGAAGTTAATTTAAAATTTGATCCATTTCTTTCCTTGAGAGGCAAATTTCCTTTTCACTTTGTACTTTACAGCTTGTGTTACACAGGGAGTATTTCCAGTTATTCTATCTATGGGCACCAGGGGGTAGCAGGATTGCCATTACACACAGTATTCCACCTAACTATGCTCCTGCCATTCTGTTCTCAAATACAAATACTACACAGCATAGAGGTTACAGTCTAGATTACACACATTTATTTTTGGACAGGAAGGGGCCAAGAGAAAAGGAGGGCAGAAGTGAGGAAGTTTCCCTAGCAGTAGATCACTGAACTGACCCACTTTTAAAACTGCCCTTCCTCTGCAATTCACTGTGTTCATGTCACGCCTTGGCCAATCTTTTTGTTTCTGCACTTGAGGGGTGAAAGGAACTAAGCCTGTGTTGCCATGGAGAAATTAATACACTGAACAACAGTTTATCAAGTGTAACTGCTTAGGAACTGATCAGCATATTATCACAACAATATCTGACAGGTTCATAACATGCTTGCATGTATTCACAAACTGGGAAAAAAGCTGGCTTTTAATTCAGGTTACACATATTGAGTCTTGGAGCTGCCAAGCCTCTCTCAGATCAGCCGACGTCAATTGTGGGCTTTTTCCGTTGAAGCAGCAGAGTAGTCTTTTAAATTTCTTAGGCTCACTTTGTTCCATTCTCACCTCCCTACAAAATCTTTCAGTTTCAAATCTGATATTCTAAAATAACTTTTTATTTTAAAAGCTGTCTACAAGTTAGGCGATAGCAATCACTTGTGTTGCTCGTACATCATTCTGAAACATAAAATTTACAGTAACATGAAACATGAAGGACTGCCAGGCTGGCAGAAAAATCAGCCTTACCTTAAAAATTTGGACAGGACATTAATGGCATCCATAGTGTCCTTGTTCTCCTTGTACAGTACAAAGTGGCAGTAGCTTCCCCTAGATTTTGGCCAAGAGTGTTTTCTTGGATCTTTAAAAGCAAAAAGGTTAGTGTCATTTTTTTGAAAAACTTAATATATTTGCCATTGCAGCTATATTTAAAACAAATACACAAGAGTCAATTTCTACTAATTTCCATCTGCCTTAAAAAAATGAAGAGTTAATTACTGACAGCAAAAGCTGTAAAGCACAATGAAAAAGACCTCCCATTCCAGTGGGCTGTAAACTCTTTAATCAGTTCTGTCACCTAGAAAATCCTGAATGAAATAGCAACACTTCCTTTGTCATGAAATTATCTAAAAATATACCTTAGACATTTAACTGCCATATTACCTGATCAAATTTCTTAAAAAACATTACCATTGCACTGACTTTCAGCAGCAGAAGCCACTCAACATTTCATCTAGTGGTTT
Source organism: Campylorhamphus procurvoides (assembly GCA_013396655.1). NCBI lineage: Eukaryota > Metazoa > Chordata > Aves > Passeriformes > Dendrocolaptidae > Campylorhamphus > Campylorhamphus procurvoides. Next base: position 675,616 of record WBMV01006311.1, on the reverse strand, counting down.
CTACAATTAATAGTTGAGGACCATTGGAGGTCTGTTTGTGGGAAGACTACAATTATTATTTATAGTATGGACATATTCTTTATTTCTGCAGGATTTTTCCTGTGTGTCATGCAAATGTATGAACTGGATCTCTACAAAAGTCTAAAAATGTACACTCAAAAAAATGACTTTAAGGTAATTTTGTTTTTAATCCCATGGGAAAGAGGTACCTGGCACAACAGAGGCACTAACAAGGCTGATACTGTGCTGTGCTTAGAGAAGGCCGGAGGGTGAGATAACTTCAGCTCCCACAGACTAACAGCTGATGTACAATGCTCTGCAATTATTTGGTGTTTTCTGGAGAAGAAAACTGTCAATGATCTGTCAAGCTTTTGTTGCACATAAAAGCCTCCAGAGATCAAACTTTCCTTTTAACAATAACACACTGGTGATGGCGTTACTGGGAAGGGGGATTGATTCTACACACGTTTAGCAACCAATTTTGAAGTGCTTTAACAACTCTGCTTTACAAGAACAAAACTAAGAATTTCGTTTGTTTTAAATAAGAAGCCCGTTATCTGTTGGTAGCCACAAAGCAGACATTCCTGGGTTTGTACAAAACAGTTACAAGCATCTTTCATAACAGCAAGAGCTAACCAAAAAAGCCAGCCCTATTTCAGTATATAGACACCAATGCAGGAAGAAACTTCTTGGGAAATTTTGCTCTTTTTGTTCACATTAGCCCAGATATCCCACAGAGACAGTAAATACGTTGAATTCTGTCTTTCTTTTTTGAGAAGCTGCCATTTATACACACACTTCTGCAAAAAGAATTTTGGATGCCACAGTGTAAAATACTACTTGCAGAGTTTTTGGTCACTTAGAATTACGACACCACTTGCCTGGCACCATTGGTTTCTAAGCCAAGCCCCCCCTCCCACGGAGTTTCCCAGGACCTAAACTGAGCAGTATGGTCCAAAGCCTGTTAAGAGACCACACACTCCTGCTGGTCCCCCCAGCTGAGCCACCACAGCTCTTAAACACCATCAGTGAAACACTGCATCCAGCTGGAAGAGTAAGGCCCTCAATGAAGATCTTGGCAATTAGAAGGGAAGAGAGGAAGACAGAGCTCAATTCACCAGAAAAGCCTTCTCCAGTTGGAATCATTCTTCATATTGAACTAATTCACCTTGCACACAGTCATTTCAACACACTTCAAAAAGTGAGCCCTAATCTGGTCTAGACTAAGAGGATTCTGTAGATACTGCGCATACCGATGGGCTCCTCATGCTTTGGGTATCTCAGCCACGTGCCTGTCCAACAGAGACTGCAGCCTGTGCACATTTAACCATTCCTCACCCAGTGCTTCAAAGTGTTCAACTAGATAGATGGACCAGTGGGACAGTCTGCAGTCTTTACTTCTGTGCTTCAGAATCATGTTACATTTTTATGAGTAAAATTGCATTTCCAAGCCCTTTTTCCAAAACTTGAGGGCTGGAAGCTCTTTTTTAGTATCAGGATATATGATAAATACTTTTAAAGTTCTATAAAGACAGACAGTAGTGTCTGAAATACAGGCTGGAGGGCAAGGGCTTGGCTTCCTGAAATCTGTGGAAAATTTACTGTGGTTGTCAAACAGTACTGTCAAAACTGGTAATTCTCATCACTTATTACTGGCAGACTTTCTCTGCACCAAATGACTACTGCCTATACTGCACTAGGAAAAGGAGGTAGAACAAGCCCAATCCTTGGCTGTTTCAGGGTGTTTTAAGCATTACTTATGTGTAAGGATTTTTAAGGAATTCTTACTAGTTTGGCCAGTCCTGTTGCTGTTTAGGAGGTCATAATGGTTGGCATTTCATTTTTGTTAGCATGAAATGTCAACATCTCTTACCTGTTGCAGTTCTGACCTCTGTCCCAATGCAGAGCATAAAGAGCACAAAAGAGTAGCATTTAATTTTTAGACTGTCAAAGGGGTTTTAGAAGTGAACATGCAGGTTTATGGTTATGGGATTGTTTATGCTTCAGGGAGCATCCAACAGTTAGGTGGTGGATGACAGCAATTTAGACAGTTATGCAATGGAATCGTGCAGAGGCAAACAGTGAACATATGGAAAGCTTCAATCAGAGATGCAACAAACTTGATTTGTGGACAATGATGAAACAAGTTCACTGACAACTTAGTAAGACAGTATTTTAAGTATTTTGGGTGTAAACTTACTATAGACAGAAAGCAGCTTCTGATTTTACATTTCAGCAAGTATGTTTGGGAAGCTTTTACTTTATCAATCAAAGCAGTCAGGTATCTCAGCTAATATTCTACACTTCTGAAATTTCTTGCCTGGGGAGCCCACTCAGCACTAAGACATGTTTGTGGCCATATAAACAGGAAAGATAAATGTAATCCTGACTAAAAAGAGTTTGCACTCTTCAGTCTTACTTCCATAAGCATTTACACACACTCACTGAAACTGCACACATCTCCACCAAAATGCACATATGCCTGCAGCATCACACCTTAGGAATCCAGGTTTAAATAGATGATGCTTCTCTGTATCACAAGATGGTGTTCCAGATAATATTTTAATCCTAGAGACACACCTCTGAATTCTTTTCACAATATTTCAAATACTTAAATTCAGTATCTCTTAAATCAGACTGGTCAGCTTAACAACAACCACTTGACTGTAACAATGGTTAAAGAATAGAAGCAGCAGAAGGGAAAGGTGGAGGTAAAACTGTTACAAACCAACAGAGAACAAAACTGGCTGAGGAGGATTTTGTGCTGGTAAGTATACATAGTCCATGCATAAAGCATGCAAACATACACATTTTCTAAACATGGTTAAGTAAGACACAAACATTATAATTGGACCCATAAAAGTACAACATTCCCGTATTTGCACAGAAGAAGCCTTAAAAAAAATAATTAAATTGAATATGGAGACGAGTTTGTTTCCAATTTTAAATTTTTCTATCTCCTTATCCTTTCTTCTTCTCCTTCATCTTTAAAATGAAAGGGTTAGGTTTACATACTGTCGTTTGTAGTAGGTTGAACTAACACAGGAAAGCAACCAATATAAACCAAACTTTAATACCTTTTGTTAAATGTCCACCATTCTCCATGTAGTAGATAATCCACTAAACTTACAGTAGCAACAAATTTGTAATAACATTAAAAAATGTAGAAAATGTTAATTTATTTGAAGTAACCAAAAGAGTATTTCGAAAGATGATTGTGGATAACTCTTCATTTTGAAAATCCTTCATTACTTTGCCCATTCCAAAAGAGTAACTGATATATAATGACTAAAGACAATTTTTTACTAATACAATTAGCCTTGGAAACAGAAGTAGTCTTAGAGATCATGGTAAACATATTATGTTTATAAAAAAACGTAACTTTGGGAAAAGAAATAGGTGCTAGTCTCTATTCAAGTCACTGAGAATTCTGTCATGAGTTTTCAAGATAGTCAAGATTTCATGGACCATCACATTCCAGCTACTTCCACACTGCACACTTGCGCAGCCAGGGTAAGTTCATGAGAGCTAAGTTCAAAAAATACTGAAAATAAAACTCTATTTTGCCTATTCCCACTGTAAAAGCAGAATATGTTCTCACTTCTGACATGTACTGGATTAACTATTTGGAAAGAAAAACAAGCAGAAATTTAAATTTGAAACATTTTTTTGTGCTCCTGCTCATTTTGGATGCACAGCATCAGTAGCAATGAGGAAAAAGTGAAGCCAGGCTACATTAGGAGGCATGCTCCACTTGAAGTACTTACTAACAATTCTTTTAGGATAATTTTAGCATTTACTTTACCCAAGTGCTGTGATACAGAAACTCACTTGCCAGTGCTTTTTTCCCAGCAGCATGATAAGCAATAATGTATTTCTTTCCATCTCGATCTTCTGTTTTAGTCTCCAGTCCTGGAAACAAGGACTTCACAGCCTGATGGATGACTGTCCTTTTCTCTTTGGTGTCTTCAATTACCTGTGTTAATACAAACAGATGCAGAAACCAAAGAAATTAATACAGAAGGGGACAGATTATCTCAGAGTTCAATTCTGTATGCTTAAAGAAAACCTATCAAGTAACAATAAATACTGGATAGGTATAGTTTTAAAAGTCTGGCCTACTTATATTTAGTTTGAAAAATAATAAATAACTATTTTCCAAACTTTAGTTTCAACATTCACAAAATAAAATTCTCAAGATTTATTCTACTCTTCTGCACTTAATAAAATTCCCTCTTCTAAAGAAAACTCTGGCAAACCAAATTCTTCTATATCAGATTTAACGTGTGAATGTTTATTTGAAACTTCCAGATCTAATCCTACTTTTCTCTGTGTCCCAAATTTAGCTCAACAGTTATTAGACACAGACTATTTGGATGTTTAAAAATACCAGGGGTTTTATTTCATTTTGTACCTTTTTATCTTTCTTGTTACAAAAGACTGTAATTATATTCTTTTCTATTAAATCACTAAACCCTGACCTTGAAAATACTGTTTCATTAGGATGGATATTTTATTGAAACCTCCTTATTCTATAAAGCAGTATTAGACAGAAACCCAAAATAGTCCAAGGTAATTTTAACACCACAGGAATTAAAACCTGAATGTAAGTTCCTGTGTTCAGTCCCACCAAAATAAAAATGACAACTCGCATGAATTTGAGTACATCTGTAAGACTTTACAGAATCAAACTGGAAAGAGTTTGGTATTGCCTGTTGCATCATGTTCAAACTGCTCTTACACCTCACATGCACTAAAAAGCATGTACCTTCCACTCACTCCCCCTGTCCCCACCCCCAAACCTCATATCATTTATTAATTTTACCTCTATGGCAACACTAGCTTCCTTATTCTTAAAAAGCTGGAGTTCCTCTAAACGCTGCTTGTCTTCATCTGACAAAACTGTAAATGTTTCTTCTGATGGGTCCTAATACATATTTGAAAGGAAAAAACAAACATCCAATAACCCTCAAGGGAACAACTTTTGTATTTTAATGTTCTTGCTTAAGAAGCATTAAAAAGCATAGCCATTACCAAATCTTTACCTCAGAATTTACCTCATCATCCACTGGAACAGAAAAGTCATCTAAATGGCTCACACGTCCATCTTTGCCTATTTCATGGACAACAAAATCTGAGTATCTGATAAAAAGAAACATGCATTACATTTGTAATAAAAATAAAAATCCCACATCACATTAAGTCCTTCCCTAAGAAGCTGTTTGTTAGCAGAATTCAATGAAGAATTCTGAATTCACATAATTCACAGAAAAGAAACTTAAACCATGAGAAAGCTGTACCTATTCCCACCCCTCAGAAGGATACCACAAGAACACATATCCAAACACAGCAGACTTCTCTGCAGATCACCAAACACCTGCTGTAGTTATTCTGAGTCATTTTCTCACTAGCTCGCAGAGATCAGTAATGCATAGCCTCAATCTCAGTCATTACTGACAATTAAGACTCGACTGCATTGCCACAGTGTGAACGTGAATGCATTAACTCCATTGCTTCAAACAACCTGCAGGATGAAGTGCCACTTTTCAGCCACTCTCAGGAAGGCAGGACAAATTCAGCTTTGGTCATATATTCAGTTACAGAGAACATTGTTCAAATAAAGTTACTCTGCATACTCTATGACAGCAACAAAGAACTGGACACTTTTGATTGAGTCATTAATGTCCTGTAATAAAAACATCTTGACTTTAACAGAGCACAGTCTATGTTGCAATTGCTATATGATTTTTAAGTAGCATTTGCTGGCAATGGCAAAAAAAACCCCAAAAACAAAACAATTCTTATTCTACAAATGTTGAAAGATGAATAAAACTTCATCATGGGAATGTTTCTACTCTACCTCCCCCAAGTCTCCGTTTGCCATTCCTCTGTGCAGCCATACATCATATTGGTAGAATTCTTTCCTGAGGAGTGTTAGGTGACCTCCTATTATCTGTAGCTGTCTAGACATACTAGTGACTAGTACCATAAAAATGCCAGGACTGATTTAATACCAGGCTTTATAAACTAGGATCAAAAAATAACCACAGGCCCACGAATTTCCTGCCATCCAGCTACCTTTGGCCAATCAAAATTGGCAGATTTCCCAGAAGAAGATTCAGCATAGACTGTGTTCCCTAGTGAAGGATTATGCTAGCTGCTTAATGCTGCACATAAAGATTAAATACGTACATAATATGTACATATCCTTTTATTATGTAAAATTATCTATATATTAAGCCAGTATTTAGAAACAGGAACTTTTCAGTGTGTAAACAAAGCATCCTTAACAGCTTTGCTAAGTCAGGGAAACAATAATTCCCACTTCAGTGAGTTTTTGCATTTGCATTCTGTTTTATTCAAAGATGTTCCTTAACTTAAGAGACCTAGAAGCTTCACTAAAAAAACCTACTAAAACCCAAATATCTTACTAAATATATAATGCATATATATAACAAATTCCACACCCTGAATTATTGAAATCCCTTTTGTGTTTTGCAAATGACATTACAACTGCTCAGACAATAATTTAAGGCCTAATGGATCATTTGATAAAAACATGTTTAAAGACATTAGCACAAAAAAGTCGAGGCAAAGCAAAGAAGAACCAAAGAGGGATGGTTTCAATGCTGTTCTTGCAACAGCACTGAGGAGTGGTACACAACTCAGTGTAATCATGTATTTCTGTTCATGAACAGCTTCCTTCTTCAGAGCTCCCTTTGACAGGAAAATAAAAACAACCCACAATTGAGAAAAGTCTCAAATTAAACCTTTCTTTCAGTCTCAGCACTAGAAAAAGAAAGTGATGAACCTCTCTAGTGGCCACACATAATCCAGTTGGCATGCTGCAAGTCAGAACAGGAAAATGGAGAGCTCCAGCAGCATTACACAAGGAATTAACATACATAAAAGACGAAGAGTTACCTTTCTTTTAAGATCCCAGAAAATCCTTTATGAGAGCTAACAAATTTAGTTATGCCAACATCGCTTTCTGTCAGTCCATGCTTCATCATGTCTGCAAAGCTCTCTGGATCTCCATCTTCATCACTGTCCTCTAGTTCTTCTTCTTCCTGCTCCTCACTTTCCTCATTGGAAATTATTTCATTTTTTGTGTCCTCAGGTTGATCTATAACAGTCTCAATACTCCGCCCAGAGTCATTCCCTGTCTTAGACTTCTCCAAGATCTTCTGTCTTTTAATTTCATCTGCATTAGCCACATCATCTTCAGAGAGAGGACGTTTCAAAGATACACTATTCATTTCTACAGTTTCCATGTTTAAGGCACAGTGTAGGATAGAAAACCCTGAGGAGGAATAAGAATGGTTTATTTCTTGTCTGCTTAAGAGCAGTATCAATACATAGTCTCTTCACTCCAAGGACTCTGTCCCCTGCAATGGTTCAGGAAAACCATGTAATTTTCTGCATTTTTAAGTAAAACATCAAGTAAACATTTTGAACAGCTAGAAACATGATGTACTTGGGAAGAGAGAAGGAAAATGTTTTATGGGGACTTAACACACACCCAAGGCAGCATGCATGTTGGGCTGCAGCAGAGCAGGATTCGATACTACACTGACCAGTTACCACCATCATCACTCTTGCCAGCCCTTAGCACAGCTGCATCCAGTCCCGTGCACACACAGGCTCTGCTGTCAACAGCAGTTCAGTGCCCAAGAAACTTTTTGTTCCCAATCCGTCTGTTAAACATGACTACTCTCAATTATTCCCTTCTCTATCAAGATTCCATCTTGCAAGGACTGAGAGAGGATGGCTCAATTTCTCCAAATCTGAAATCTCATCTCTTTCAAGTTCTTCCAACACACACCACACACACACAATGCCACATGGAACTCAAGGTGGCAGCAATTCAGCCCAAAAGATAAAAGGGATGAGATACCAAAATCACTCAATGAGTGGGACAAACAAAACAAGTGAAATGATCCCTGAGAAGAACATGACTACTCACGCTGGTGGAACAAAGCTCTGACTCCTCCCTGGCAACTTGAACTGCCACCTTTTTATCAGCAGAACTAGCACCTTCAGATCTGAAAACCAGAAAAACTTTTAATCAAAGCAAAATAGACCATGAAAACACGTATGATCGTTACAGAAGCCAGCCACCCCTGACCCAGGGATCAGCCATTGCATAGGAACAGACACTGCTACTCAGATGGACACATTAATAACAGATACAATTGTAGAAGTGTTACCAACCAGTGAGACAACACATTATTGATATTTAGCAAGCTACAGGAGAGAACTTGGTTATTATTTTCCATGTTTATGAAAGGAAGCTGGAGCTTCTATAATTAGGAAAGGACAGGACCTTTCTTCCAAGTGGCACACCAATTACTGGGGATAAAGTGCAGGTTTTGGTAGCAGGGGGGAAGGCCATCAACTGTTCCGTGCTGGTCGTGGCCAGTTCCATCTGGCTCCATAAACCCACTGCCTGCCATCCTCCAACTCATCAGATGAGCACATGATGCCTCTGCTCCAGCTTATTTAAAAAAGGGAGGAAGTGCCAGTGGCAGAAGATGCAAAAGATAAGTGCAGGAGGAGGCATATGACAATGTGCTAAAAACAAAACCAAAACAGGAAAGCGGGGAGAAGGGGACAACCACTGGGGTCACAGTTAGAGATGCACTCCTGGAAGGAGGCTCTCCACACTGGAGCCAGGACACCCCTGAGGGAACAAATGCCTGTGGAGGTGGACAAGGACACCCTTGAGGGGCCTGTGGAGAGGCCCACATGGGAGCAGAAGAAATGAGAGGCAATGAGCAGCAGAAAGAAACCTCCATGTACCAACCCCAACCTCTGGCACTACCACTGCCTTGTGCAAGGGTCAGAGGCTTAACCTGAGGAGTTAGTTAGAGAGATAAGGGGAGGAAGGTTTTCCCCATCTGTTTAAGTGGTGGTTTTCTTTGTATTGCACTAGCCAATTAGTAATTAAAAGTTTATGTTAACCCATAATAAATTAAATTCCCCATGTCAAAAGTCAGTTTTGCCCACAACAGCCAAGTTCCTAAATTAACAGGATTCAGCTGTTTCTGAAAAATTAACCTAGGCACAAAGCAGCATTTTAGAGCTACACACATCATCCTGTATTATTTTTCCAGCCACTAGACAGCTTATTCTATTTAATTTTAAATGGTATGTTTTTAAAGGAAGACACATTAACGTCATAATCAGCACATGCTGGGTTGGTAACCAGTTGTTAGCCCTGGCTGACTTCATGGCCTGGACTTTCCATTGCAGAGATCACAAACTCAGGGTTTGAGAGGCAGAGCAATTGTTTTAGAAATACCTGAAATGTTTTGCTCAAATGAAGAACTGAAAATGGATGCTACACAAATAAGTGAACAAAAGGGAGAGACTTATAAAAATGCGTACGTATGTCCTGAAGAATGACAAGACACACACAGAAGGCAGAACAATTGGCAAATCAGTGTACCTTCAAGCTGAAAGCACCAATTTTAGTCTACCCACAAATAAAAACAAAAGTACATAAAATCCTTCTTTAAAAAGGAACGAGAAATAAAATCATAGCCAAGAGAAACAAGTCACCATCATTCCCGGATTCTTCTCCTATGCACTGAAATTTACAGAGCCCGGGTTATAAAGCACTGAAGAGGAAAGGGCTTCTGGATGGCTTGTGAGTGTCTTCACACGGCGAACAAAACAGTGAAATCATTCGGCACGGGGAAATCCTCTGAGACATCTGCCAAACGCGGTAACAAGAGAAATCTCACGTTTCTAAAATAAAACTGCAATACCTAGTTATTGAGTGATACAAACTGTTAAGGTAAGTCAGTGTTGGGCACAAACACCCCAGACGGTATCACATGCAGATTATTCTCACAGCAGGGGGACGACCCACGCTGTGCAGAGTCCTGTCCTGTGCCAAAGGGCGGCCATCCCCTGGGATAATTTCCGCAGGGTGATTCCTGGAGGGAGCGAGTGGAAGTGAGCAGGGCACGCTCTCCCACACCCCCGTGCACACCGCCTGGTATCTCCTGACAGCTGCTGACAGTGCCTCGGCCCTCTCCCCAACAAACAGGTGTTTCCCTAAAACCCGGAATCTGCATGAAGCAGCAGCTCCACGGCGTTCTGGCTGAATTGACTGCTCCAAATGGAAGGCTTGGCTCGCCTCCGGCACGGCCGGGCGATTCCTGCGGGAACCTCTCCGTGCGGGGGGCACTGCATGGCCGGGCTGGCTCCTGCGGGACGGGACACGTGGGATCGAGGGGCGAGGGCGCGGTGATNGGAGGAGGAGGAGGCGAGCCCGCCCCAGCCCCGCGTGTGCGGGGGCGGCCCCAGCCTGTGCCCGCCCCGCGCTGGGCAGTGCGGAGCCGACCGGAGGAGGTGCTGCCTTACCCGGGGAAAGAGGTGGTACCTTATCCGAGGGATGCTCCTGCCCGGGNAGGAGGAGGAGGAGGAGCAGAGCCCCAAGGCCAGCCCTGGAGGGGCAGCGGGCAGGGAGCAGAGCGGAGCCCCGCGGGCCGGGCCGGGCCGGGCCCAGCAGGGACAGGGGAGGGGGCAGGATCAGGGGCAGGATCAGGGGCAGGGGGGCGAGGCAGGGAAAGCGCTGCCCGCCGGGCCCCGGGGCCGGCCGGGGACAGGGGAACACACTCACCCACACGGCGGCTCCGGAGGACGGGCCGGGCGGCNGGGATGCTCCTGCCCGGGGAGGAGGTGGTACCTGCCCCCGGGATGCTCCTGCCCCGGGAGGAGGTGGTACCTGCCCCCGGGATACTCCTGCCCAGGGAGGAGATGGTACCGTATTCGAGGGGTGCTCTTGCCCGGGGAGGAGGTAGTACCTACCCCGGGATGCTCCTGCCCCCGGGATGCTCCTGCCCTGTGCTTCCATCCCCGGCGGCCCGTGTGGTTTCCTGCGAAGAGTCTGGGGGAGGCAGGCGGGAATTTACAGGAGAACAGCAATTCTGCAGGGGAAAAAAAAAAAAGTTTAATTTCCAAAACTTGGCCGTAGCTAAAGCAGGGAGTGGTGTAGGCGAGATGGTGGCNCTGCCCCCGGGATGCTCCTGCCCCCGGGATGCTCCTGCCCTGTGCTTCCATCCCCGGCGGCCCGTGTGGTTTCCTGCGAAGAGTCTGGGGGAGGCAGGCGGGAATTTACAGGAGAACAGCAATTCTGCAGGGGAAAAAAAAAAAAGTTTAATTTCCAAAACTTGGCCGTAGCTAAAGCAGGGAGTGGTGTAGGCGAGATGGTGGCCTTCCTGAGCTCCCCTGGCATCTGAAACACACTGAGCTAATTGAACATTAGGCCCAGGACAAGGGCACGTTCGAGTACCATTTCAAAACCCACACTGTACCTATGCAAATCACACTACCATTTAAAAACTAAATAAAATCAGGCCAGATCTGCGCTGTGAGTCTTTTCTGACATAGTCAGAGTATCATCTTCTACCCTCCTTTCTATTTTAAGCAGCGGTTCAAAGAATGTATTTTCATTAACTTCAACACGTAGATTTGTCCTTATTTTTAAGACCCTTTGTGTCATGTTCTAATCCTAGCCTGCCTCAGACTTCCTCTTTGCCAGGCTATTAACACCAGTATTTAGTGTCTCATACTTCTCATTCTCTAGTTGTATTGCATTCACACTCTTTTTATGTGATGAGACTTACAACTGCTATGTGTAGATGGGTAACATTTTCTCATCCCTTATATTTACCTTCCCCCTTGGAGTAGAAAAAAAAAGTAATACAATAGAGTGCTTTGGTTTGGATTTAAAAATTCCCAGGTACATTGCTCTATGAGTAGTATATTAAGAGATCTCATCAAACTAAAAAGGAAGGAGCTACGATTTGAGTCCTGAGCTGAGATGGATCCATAGAGATTTATTTTTGAAAACACTATGGGATCAAAGCTTTGTCTTTGTCACAGAACTTTAGTTTACATTCTGTTCACCCTTCACACTTGGAATTTAAATAACCTACTAGACATCAGTAGGGATATCAGGAATGGGTTTAGTGCGCTCCTGTGAACAACACTGGACTGGAAACAATAGACATTAGTGATCAACACGGCAGATCATGGCACTTCTGCAGACTGTGGCATCACTGAGGAAGCCAGAGCTAGGACTACTATTGCCCAACTCCCAGGCTGTCTCGGTGGTAGGGGCAACACAGAAAGGGCTGTGTGTCATGTGAACCTTGCTGTCATTGGCCAATTGCTATGGTTCTGGTGTGTTAAAAATTAGAACCTTCACTTGTCCAGGCAAAGACATCTCGCTGGAAATATCTGGCCAGGGGAAACCTTCAGCAAGACTTCTACTATGAATCAGTCAAAACTTTTTTGTCATGTAACTTTTTGCTTCTTCTGCCTTATGTGGAGAACTTCCCTAAAATACTTATTTTTCCTCCTCCAAATTCCTACATTCACTACCTCCCTGTCTACAAAGCCCTTGTAAGTAATTGAGTAGCTTGTGTGTTACAGCTGTGCTTGGTATGATAATTACCCTTCTCTTAGTTCTCCCTGTTGACTGTGTTCATCTATCATCCATTACCATCAGCTCAGATAGAATTTGGAGTGGCATGAAGTACCTCATACACCAGAGAACCAGCATTTTGAAGGACCTGCAGGTGCTACCACAAGGTCAATAGCTAATATAATCACTGCCCTGCATTTCCCGAGTTTTCTGTTATATTAATCCCCTGACTTATTAAAGAACTGTTTGCCTTCATCTGAGAATCTACATACAAAATCCTTGAGACCGTCCTTCCTGCAGTTCAGAGGCTGGAAGGAGGGAATGTCTAGTTCTGGTTCCGAGATAAAACTGAGCCATTCCGGCAAGTAGAGACCATCAGTACTTAAAATATGGTTTTCTCAGTCACCTTCTGTTACAGTCTACCCCTTCAAGGTTTCCAAGTGGGAGCTGGCAAAGGGCATGCAGTCATCACCACTTTTTCTTTCCCTTAGTCAAGTGCTCCTCATGTACAGAACTATAGTGTAAAATGTAATGAGAAAATAACATTATTACTGCAACTTTAGCTTGATTTTTTTCTCCTATAGTTGGTTTAACAATTAAAAAAACCCCTTCTATTATAAATGGTCTAAAATACCCATTTGGTGGAATCATTTACAATTTTTTTCAATCTCAATTAAAATGTATCAGTATGTTCCCACAGAAACTTTATTTAATGTAACCTAAAGGAAGTTTGTTTTGTGGAAAAAAAAATGACTGACCACAGTTATGGTCTGGTTTAAGTTTATAATGTCTTCCTATTCTCAGGCTCCACAGGAGGGGAAATCAGGATAGCACATCTTGGCAGATGGGACCATAAATCTGGCAAGGAAGAGAACAGAAGTGTGAAGCATGTTGAGTCAGTCTCCTCCAAAGATGCTCGTTGAAAACCCAAAGGTACAAAGTTGAGCTGTTCCCAGTGCGCAGAAAAAAACCTAATAAAATAGAGCAGCAATAACTGCACTCTCCCTCAGTTTTATGCCTCCCGGGGGCACAGACAATCAGGCAGATAAGTTGTAATTTTACACCCCTTTGCACCAGCTGCACTTAACTAGTCTGATTTTTACCTGTCACTAACAGTACCACAGAGAATTGAAATGAAAGAACTATTAAAAAGCCTAATGTATTTTTCATATGTAGGTTGTTTGCATTTCTAATGCTTGTTTTGAAGCCTTGCATGCAGCAAAAAACGGAGGTGCTAATTCATTAGCATGTAAAGTTTAAAAATACAATATTATGAAAAAGGGGCTTGTTTTGAAAATACAGAACTTAATATACAAGGTAATTTCAGTGAGAAGGTTCTTTGAAGAATGTTGAAAACAGTCCAAATCAAATCATACAGATTTCCAAAATAATGACAAAAAAAGGGTTTTCAGAGAACATAAATTATCAGGTTTATAATACCTTAATAGGCCATAACCTCTAAGTTGACACTTCCCCTTTTCCCTTCACCCATTTTTTTTTCAAATGAAAAGCTGCTTGTTTTTCAAATTCATCTCTATATCCCTGGGTTAATTAGTTGGCAATAGAAGAAAGGCAGAAAAGCATCTCATCTAGACAGATAAGGAGAATTGTAGGCATAGAGGGGTTTTTTTGACCAAGTCTGTTTCCCTCTGAAAAACTAAGGATACAAAGGTAGTTGGAAACAAATCATCAGGTACTGCACTCTGTAGGGCAACTTAAAATTAAGAATGTATATGACTATAGAAGATTAATTAAAACCTTAACCATAGCATTTGGAGGTAACTGAAATATATATATATATTTACCCTTGTTTCACTTTTAGACACTTGATTCAGGGATGTTGTAAAGCTTTGCAGCAGTGTAGACAAAACAGGATGTTATCGCCCACAGATAAGTATCTGAGTGGCAGCATTCAGTTTTTGCAAAGACAGTAAAGAGCAAGTGTTGCATGAAATAGGAATCTGAGCTGGGGGAATAATTATATATTTCTGTCCCCATTCCGAATTGTCTCAGAAGGCCTTTAACCTCCAAGGGGTGAAAGACCTTTCTGTGTATTTGTGCATGGGAGGAAGAAAACAGCTGGGAAAGACAGAGCCTGAAGTGTGAGCTGCCTGCAGGGCTGGCTGTTCCCACTGCCTTCATGAGGGCCAAAAGAGAGCCAGCATGGCAAGTGGTGCTGGGTGGGACCCTCTCCTGCAGCAAAGCTGATGCCTCACACCCAGAAGAAAAAGAGGAAGGCTGCAAAGGTGCAGGGAGAAAATGAGCTATCCTGGCAACTCATGATGTTCGAGTGCTGGCCTGTGGAGTGTGCTCTTTTATATGCCTGCCTGCCTTGCCTATGCCTGCTGTCACACTAGGTTTTCCAGGAATTATTTTAGCTGCATTTGATCACTGTCATTGGTGTGAAATTTTGTGCCCTATTAAGCTCCTGGTAAAAGGCCTGTTGTCCTCAGTACAGCTGCATCTGGCCACTAAAAACACTTCAGGAGTTGCAGCACTTGTGAAAGATATGAAACTGAAATGGATTATGGAAATACCTGGAGTATCTTTTTACTCATAGCTGTGAATGACTTTAAAATCTCATTCCCCATCATCCATACAGAAAATCCTGGTACCTGAGTATAGTTAGGATCTTGGAAACAGCCACATCATAGTATTCCTTCTTTACATGTCTAATTCTGCATGTAATTCATGGACAATAAAATCCAGACTACGGGTAATCCTTCATCTTTCTATCACCCATCTTTTTCCTGCTGTCTGGAGATCCTGCTGATCCTTCATTCACTTAGGGAGTTGTTCAAACTGATTAGCACTGCCAGAAGTAAAGCCAGGGTCCTCCTGGCTGCTTGACAAAAAGAGCACAACCGACTTCAGGCTACTGTCTAGAAACAGGACAGAAAACATTAATGATTTCAAATAGGAAATGGGTAATAGGAATGTATTTCACCACAGTGTGTCATTTCACGGCAGTTTAGCTGAGCATTCTCTGGGCCAGGGCATCAGTACTGGGAGCACAGAAATAAGTTTCTCCTATGCAGGTGACGATGAAGAGCAAAATCCTGAATCCTCTCAGGTACCTGCTTGCTGGTTAGCTGGGATCATGGAGTATGTTCTGAGAGCAACCACCTTGACTATTTTTTAGTGTACAAAATTATCGTGGAACTATGAAATAAGTGCAGTGTTAGGGAGGATTCTACTTTAAGTCTAAGCATGGCTGTGGGGCACAGTGGAAGCTGTATAGGGCTGATACAGTGTTTTGCCTGATTCTGTTTCTTCAGTCAGACCCTTGCCAATGTTGTTAGTGAATAGTAGGGGGGAAAGAAATCTGAAAAAGCCTTAAACCAGTGATAAAATAAGCTATTAGATTCATATTTCTGCTGCCAGGTTGTCAGGCAATCCATGGAGTTACTACACAGGGTTTAAAATAATGAGAGAGAATTCTAAATATAACTTTTAGTATCCAGATAGCCTTTGAGTCTAATAAAGCTTTTTACCAAAATGAGATGTTAAATGCAGACTCTTTTGTTAAAAAAACCCTCCATTTACTTCTACAGAAAGGCACCCAAAACCTGCACTATTTGTGCTACTCTGTTTCTGTGGAAACTGTGTGTTGGAGTGGAATAAAAAAGAACGGGCGGAGAGAATGAGAGGTGAAGTGTTTTTGGCTGAAGTCCCGTTGGCCAATCACACTTTGAGCTGGGCTAAGTCAGATGAGCAAGCCCACAATGCTGAAGTCCAGATAGTTTTCTTTCCTCCTCTCCTCAACTTGTGGTGAGGGAGGAGGAAACAGACACCCTTTGAAAAGTTACAGAATCACAGAATATTCTGAGTTGGAAGAGACCTACAAGGAGTGGTTGCTTAAGCAATTTATCTGGGTTTTGCCTGATTTTTGCTCATATCAAAATGTTGATATTTACAGATATTTTATGCAAAAATAGTTTTAGTCAACTGGAAATGTTAGAAAATAGCTACTTAAAGCAGTAGGCCAAGGTTTGCTCTGAACAGAGCCTTCTGTTGACAGACATGTTGCACAGTCACTGCTCTTCTGAAAAGCACCATTGTGTCCTTCAAAAGACAATCTCCTCTTCCAAGACTGAAAAGACACCTTTTCATCTTTCTAGGGCTTCCATCACATTCATGTTTTTGATCAATTGCTATGAAAGACAGACAGCCTTGACTAATAAACTCAGCTCCTCCTTTTCTGTTCGCTGATAACTGGTTCACTGACATGAATGAGACTGCTTATTCCTATGAAAAAACCTTTCTTTAAAATAATATCTAAATTAACATCTTAATATATAGTGAATCTTTTCTGTTATTAATAATTTTCTCACCACTGCCTGTGTGTGTGGGTCAGGATAAAAATTCTAGCATGATACAGTTGTGTTTGACGGCTTTATTCTGTAGAAATAGAAGGTGGAAGGGCTGCTCTGTTTCTACCAGATACACACCCAAAAAATGACCAGACTGACGTTGCAGTCTGAGGCTCCAGGTTGGAGAGCCTGGGTATTTTCCTGTCTATCCTCACGACATGCTGCTACAAAAGACCAAATGGAAATGTGTGGCACATAAATTTATGTCCAGACTTCAGTAGAGAATTCTGAACTATTGCTGGAACAGACAAAGCAGTTGGCAAGAATGGAGATTCTGAAGAAAAAGTTCACTAAGAAAATGAAAATATCTTTTCAAATTTGGGTTTAAGTGTGTACAGACTCAAGACTTTCAGAATAATTTCTTACAGACAGAAGCGAAAGGGAAGGGCTAAACTCACATGGACAGTAGCTGTACATTTTCAGACCTCTGCATGGAGCAATGAACACTTACTTCTTGCTCTGCTGCTGCTTTGGCTTCTTTGTAAGACATTAAAATTTATTCAAGTGTCCCTCTAATCTCTATGCATGGGATTTAGCAGTCAAACATGAAGAGAGTTGACTGGCACAATTCAGGGAACTCTGCAGGCCTTTCCTTTTGTATGCCTGTGGTGTGTTGCCCTGTGCATGAAAGCAGCAGGAAGAGAAAAGAGAAAAAAGCAGAAAAGCAAGTAGTTGGTACCAGGCACTGGTGCTGCCTTCGTTCTTTTGTGTATTAATGTTTTCATAAACTACAGCTGAGTTGCAGGTCAACCTAACTTTCCACTTTTAATTTATTTTTAAGCCATTCTGCATTTTCGAACAGTGTTTATTGTTTACAGTTGGCAGGTCTGATGGCACTTCTGTTTAGGTTATTCAGGCTTTGAGTTTGACAGCTTAAGAAATATCTGTTTGCTGAAGTGCTCACTGCTGTTCACCCATTTGTAATGAATAGGAAGTTCAGGCCACACAAAGACATTATGGATACAGTCAGAACGTGCCAGAAACACAATACATTGAAGCAACACTCCATTAACCCAAGTTAGGTAGTGCAGAAAAGTGATCACATATATATCAATATATACTTTAGGAGACAAATTAGCCTTTTATTCACTGTAATCCATAAAATTCTCCAGGCACAAAACAGAAGACATTAATCAGCAGCTCTTTGCCTCTACACACCTCCCTACAATAGGGTCTGGAGCTGATCTTTACAAACAGAAAGTGTGAAAAACCCTCTCCAGTGCAGTATGAAAGTCCCATTTGAAAATCCTAAAAGCCAAGCTAGGTGAGCAGCATTCACAGAAACACTGTGCCTCACTGCAACATCACACAGCAGCCCTACGTGGACAATTTCTGTACAGAAACTTCACTGTGGACAACTCTGTAGACATACTCTTCTTTCATAGGTCCATTAAGTTTTTGTGCCACTGTTACTAGTCACTGATCTATAAATTCCACTCATTTTCTTGGTGCTACTTTTCTGTTACAGAAATGCAGTTGAGGATAGAGTGGCAATTACAACATGGATAATCTTGTGTAAATACATCGTATTTCCAATGCTTTCCCTCTGGCTGACTATTTAGTCTAATAAATCACCAAAGCTTCATAATGCATTTTGAAGCATCCCTCTATGCAGCTGCTCAATCACATACTCACTTAGGTACAATCAGAAGAGATCCCTTAAAAAAATCCATAGTAAGTGTGTATTTCCACAAAATGCATTTACATAGTGTGAGAACAGCAGCTGCATCCTTTAGCAGCACCCATTTTTTGCCATTGATCTGGTACTGAAAAAAAAATGCCCTACAACATACTGCAGGCAGTTTTTTAGAAGGGTTTTGCTACAGGTGGATTGAGGAAATTTGAATCAGCTCCAGGTAGTTCAAGGTAAGGAGCTCACAGTGCTGTACTCAGGTTCAAAGAATTTGGATTCAAGATTTTTCATGAGTTTTACAAAAACTG
This sequence comes from Campylorhamphus procurvoides, assembly GCA_013396655.1. Classification (NCBI taxonomy): domain Eukaryota; kingdom Metazoa; phylum Chordata; class Aves; order Passeriformes; family Dendrocolaptidae; genus Campylorhamphus; species Campylorhamphus procurvoides. Next base: position 656,860 of record WBMV01006311.1, on the reverse strand, counting down.
CAAAAATTACAAGTACAAGTGGCTTTAATACCCCCCTGCTCAATAACAGTGTATTGATAAAGGCATGCTCAGTTTTTCTCAGCCATACTTGACATATAAACACACACTCAACAAGCAGCTTTAAAGAACAAGATACCAAATTCTGATTTGATGTTTTAAGACTAGATGGTTCACATAAGTGACATAGAGACAAGTGTACTTTCTGAGCTAAGAATACTCACAAAAGATCTGTATTTACTTGATTTCAAGTAATTTAACACACTGGTAAAAATGTGAACAGACTTTAGACATTGGGAAGAATGCAGTTCAGCTAGTCCACAAGAGAATAAATTAGAAGACCTCAACTCAGTGCAAATGAGAAAGTATTATCTTAATAACCTGGAGATTTTTCTTGCATCTCTCAATCAGAATCACGCCATAGGATTCAATGTCCATTTTAAAACTTCTCTTACTTAAAAACTACAGTATGTTCACTAGCTGAAAATAATTTATCTGCAGATAAGTTCTGTTAAAAACTACTAAGAAGATGCTGACCTATGAAACCACTACTGTGTTTCATGAGTAATAAAATCAATGTAGGTTGTTTTTTGGATAAATTTATGTTCAGTGTTCCCTACTCTTCCGCCTGTGGTGCCATCAAAATATTCTTTTTGCTTCCTGTACTTCCTTGCAATACCCTCAGCTGCCTTCTGTATCTCGGATGCCTTTCTGCCACCATGATATTCCAGTCAGTTGTACGTTATTCTAGGTGCTATCTTTGACCTCTGTTTGCCCTTTTCCAGCCTGTTGCCTGGACTATGGTAGGAGAACGGCTTGACCCACTGATGAGGATGCAGCAACTTCTGCCAAATAGAGTAGAAGGCTCCTGAGTTCTCCTTCCTTTGCTATCAAGGGACATACTAGTGTCTGTCCCAAGTATCCTCATAGCAACTTTGAGACTTAATAACTGGCAGACCAACCTACTGCCAGCTTCATTTGAAATCGGACAATTAATTAAAAATATATCAGATGGGGACTAACCCTCTCTCCAAATCTTGTTTTCTTAGAAAATATGCGAAGGAAATATTAATAGAAATCCTATTAAAAACAGGAGTAAAATTGCAAAGTAGCTTTAGTGATGTTTCACACAGATAGTCTAATTAGTTTAATGTGAGATTTCTTGAACTCAGCACTCAGTACAAACGATTTTCAACCTTAGAAAACAAAAACTTAAAAAGAGGTTAAATGAGTTATGATATGAATAAGTTACTTAGAGTTAAAACTCTAAGAACTTAACTAAAAATTTCTGACATTTGCAAATGTTCTGGTGCTAATGTTTCTTGGCATTTTAAAATTACTGTGTTGCGAGCTGTAGTACCTATGCAGGGAGAGAGCAATTTGACATATATCTCTGTTTGGATTATATACTTCTGGCCCTGCAAAATGATGATTTTCTCATTTAATTAAACACTTAATTGAATAAAAAAATGTGTCTGTGCTTAACTGGTTGTCTGTTCTTAATTAATAGATGTCTTTATTTTATTGTTTAGGAAACAAACATAAATGTAGCATGACAACAACATGAAATTTTTGAGAAAGCTTTTTTGCAGTTTTCAGACCTTGCAAACTGAAGTTGAGAGTTAGAGTACCCTGCCATCATTAACTAAATTAAACCTTTCTTTAAAAGATGAGTGTAATAAAACTAGAGATGTTTTAAAGTCCAAGTGCATTATTCCTTTATCCAGAGGTCAAGCCTAAAAAGCCCCCCTCCCTCCCCCCAAATGTTATTCTTAAGAAACAGGAAATTAATGATACAGTACTCTAAGAAAAACAGGGAAAGAATCTGTAATATTTATGCTTTTTTTTTTAATTTATGCACTGTCTGTTGGGGAAGCATGATTAAGCAGTGATTAAATTCAGGGTGGGAAAAAAGGTTTTTATATGCACAGTTTACAACAAACTCACTATTGATCTAAAACAGTCTAAACTTTCTCAAGTCCAGTCTAAACTGCAAAGTGTTGTGCTGCACAATATACCCAAATATACCCTGGTTCCTTAGTTCCTCCACATTGAAGGCCAGACCAGAGCACAGCACAGCTGCTTTTGGCCTCATGCCCAGTTCTTTTTCCACCCATCAACACCAGGTGGTGGAGAAGGTCAAGCCTGGCTGGATTTCCTTTCAGTGTAAGCCTGAGAAATAGCTGGGGATTCTGGGTCCTGAATTTCAGATCGACTCAGTGATCCACAGGCCAACAAGACTGTAATGTATTGCTACATGGCAGAGTATAATTTAGGGCCTAAGATCACAGATACAGTTCTCAGCTCTGCAGATCCTGGGTAACTACAGATTGTATCAACAAATTTAAGCTTATTTAACTAGTTGGTTTGCATTTATCCAGAAGTATAGCCTGCTAATTTTCTAGGTTACTTATTCATTAATTCACTAATTTAGTGCAGAGTAGCCACAGGTCCCCAGTAATGGGATGCTGCTATAATATTCAGAGTAGCTCATTTAGAGCTAACATTGACCTGTTTACTGAAGTTGCACCTTGATCTTTGTCTGAAGTGGGCATTTAAAAAAAACTCGGGAAGGCATGTCTGTTCCTCACAACAAGAAACTAAAATAACTATGATAAAACTCTGAACCATTTCTTTTCAGAAAGCGGAAAAGTTAAGAGTTACACAAGGCTACTTATGTCCAAAAATAGGACAGGAGAGGAAGCATGGCTGATACTTTTATACCTTGCAATCTGTTCCTGAAAAAGTCATATTAGGAAATGTTCTTAAAGTCCCCTATATAGTGAAGTGGATAAATTAAAGTAATTCAGTATCCATTGCACCTATTTTGTGGTGTCAACCTGAATTACAGCATGTGCACTGTGAAATTATTCTGTGGCCCTGCAAAATTCAAGGCAACTTCTATTTTCATCTGTCTGCTTACTCATTTGTCATTTATCTCATGAGTATGAGGGACAAAACAGCAGTCTAAGTCCCCGTTTTCACATGACTTTCTCCATTTCTGTACAGCTATTTTGTTTAAGCAGTGAAAAAAGAGAGTATCTTGGACAGCTGTGTTCCAGCATGCTCTGAGCTAGCTGAAGACTTGCACAACCTTCTAGTGGTCCTTTGGGGTGAGCACAGCAAAAGATATTTCTGGATGGCAAACTCTTACAGGTAAACACTTTCTGTAAGTTTGAGAATGAAAGAATCAAGCAGGGAGTAAGTCAATGCCAGAAAATAAAATGAAGTACATCTACTTGTCCATTCATGCTGGAAAGCTTTTGAGACAGAAGAGTTTTACTCAGATTTTAGATTGGGGCAAAAATGGTCATACTGTAAGAAATTCCTGCAGCAGAGGTAGTGAAATGGTAGCCAAGATATGGAGCAGGCCTCAAAAACAATGAAATGGACAGAGACTGTAAATTTACCAAAGGACAGACTCACATAAAAGCAGAAGTGATGACAGAGCTACTGAATAAAAGGTCTGTTCTTTGTTGTGGATAGAATTACAGTATCACCACAGTTTAACCTCTGCAGGTATTAATTAGTGTGGGGGACAGCAGATGGCATAGTATGACTCTTCCTTTGGTCAAGGACAGGAGTTGTATCACCTCCTGTCTCCTTTTCCCCCTTGGGACTCTTATTCTATTGGGTATGTGCACATACAATCCAATAAAAATTCCAACTGTTGAAAATCTACCTATGCAAATAACTATTTTCTCTAGGCATGGTTTAACTGGTACCTATTAAACTTACTCAAAACTGATGCTTAGCAAGAACCAAGTGCCTATCTTTTTATCTATGCCTACTGAATTCTGTGAGTGTCACACAGGTACCAGCATTAAAGCACTTTTCCAGGGAGTGTCCATGTTAAGTCCCACTTGTTTTAAGTGAAGAAATAACTTTGTGTTTGCAGTGCTTGGTCTCTTGTCACCTTTATTTCACAGGATGCTTTCCAGCCAAAAAGGTAAGAATCAGATTTATTTTTAGCTAGCCTTAGCATCATAACTCAGGATCCTTTCAATGTTCAACTGTGTATTTTCCCTGTTCCTGCTCAATGAGTCTTACAAAAGACTGAAATATGAGAAAATCACAGTGGTCAGTGAAAGTGTTGGAGAGAACTCCCTGTTTGTGTTCTACAGCTCACTGTCTCTCTCCATTGAGAGGTTTGCTAATGGCCCACCAGGCTTTAATAGTCTTCTACCAGATACTGGGAAAAGTTGTTTCTTCTTCCAATCTGGGACCTCCAACTGATTAATATATTCTAATACCACTGCTGTTTCAAACCATAGCTGGTAAATATCACTTTTATCTGACAGCCCCAGTCCCTCAGCAGGGGCCTCCCTAACCATCACAACCTCTGTGTAAGAATGCATTAATATGAAATACTATAGGCTCTCTAGACTGGTAGCATGGGATACAACTGTTTCTGAACAGAAAAAAGAGACGAAATGAAAGCACAGTAGCACATAAAATATTAATTTAAGGCTTAGCATGGTACAAAGTGTTACAGGGTGACCCTGTTTTTCTTTCTTCCCTCTGTGGGCCAAATCAGATACCTATTTGGTGAAAAGGACTCTGATCCAGCAACAATTACAAAAACCTAACAAGACCAAAACAACAAAGATTCAAGGATAACCTGTTGCAAATAAGCCTTGGACACCACAGGGCCAAATGTGCCTCTCGAGTTTTTTGAAAAAGAAGCTGGGAAGAAGTGGTTACCAACAGTTTAAAAACCAACTGGCAAGTTAGAATACACATTACAAAATCAAGTGCAGTTTCTTGAGTTGCTCTTTCCCCTCATGTCCAATAAGCTGCAGCACCTATATTTTTACTAGATTGTATGTGATATACAGGGGACACATATTTCACATAATCAGGTTCCTCAGCTATCCAAGCAATTCCAGAATTTAAAGAGTAATAGCAAATAATTTTACCTCCTGGAAATGAAAGACCATCTGGACAGGTCTAACTCACTCACTTGAGGACCAGGCTGCCTCTAGAGAAAAGGAGAATAGTATGGTGACAATGCAGACTTCCACTACAATTGAGAGTAATTTCACTGCAAATAACACTTTTGCATAATTTTCTTATTTGCAGGTAGATTCTCAGTACTATTTCAGACAGTACTTTAATTTGCAACATAAGTCTTGATCTTGAACTATGTATTGTTTTGGGGGAAAGAAAGGACAGGGAGCCTTATTCAAAATTTTGAACAGCGCAGACAAAGATCATAGACTACTAGAATAGTTTAGTTTGGAAAAGTCTTTTTAGACTTGGTTGGTCTTTTTTAGACATCAAGACCAACCATTGGTATTACAACCAGAACAATCTTAAATAAATCGGTATGTGGACAAAACCATCATCTCAGATTTCCACATGGATTTCAACTACAATACAGAAAAGGCACACTGTTCCCCTGGATTTTCAGTTATAAGAGATATGCTGTGAGTGTATCAAGTCCACAGTATAATCTCTTGCTTCTGTCCTCAAATAAATGGTCCAGTGCATTGTTCCACTGAATGCAAATTGTGCCAAGCATACTGATAAGCAAGTAGATTTGGATGTATCCCACCATCAACTAATCAGACGCGCATTCTATCACCATTTTGCAATTGGTTCTTGCCATTCTGCTTTTTTTACTGTTTTCTAAAAATTGTGTTCTTACTTAAAGAATAATCCATAAGTTAGGACAGAGGAGGGGATTTTAGGAAATGGACATATATGCCTATTTTAGCCAGTGCTTGAAGGGAATAAAAGCCCTTATTTTCAAAACACGTTAAAGTCAGGTACCTGAACAAAAAAGAAAAGATTGTCCTATACTGGATTTCTACCTCACTGGAAACTGAAATAGCCATAATGCTTTAGTTTCATGGTTAACACCTCTGTACCAGGGCAGCTCAGCTAGTAAGGCACTGAGTGTTCTGGAAAATGGGTAAAAATCTTGATGGCTTAGAAGTTACTGTAACATATTTTGTGAATGCAGTTTAACAGTGTAGTGATTTTAGAGGCCTGGTTTGAGTAAATAGTGTAATATAATAGTGTAATGAAGACTCTTTGATGACAATATTTATATTCTTAATGTTTATCATAATCGTTTGCAGCTCTAAAGGCAAAAGCATGTGAATATTTCCTACCACAGTCATTTGTGTTACTACAATGAATGACAAAGTGGGCGTAAAACATGATTAAATCAAACCCAAAAAATCAAGCCCACGGAATTAATTTCTAAGAAACAATGTACAAGGCCAAATTGCACTAGATTAATTCTCTGTGCTTTGAGTGAATATAGCTGACTGCTTGTACTACTTTTACTGTGATTTGATGTTACGTATCTTATAGTAGGAGCACAGGGAATTTCCCATGCCTAGGGGTGGATAATCAGTCTTTATTCAGTTCTTTGAGGGTAAGTAGGTTCATTTATGAGTGTTCTTTGTGAAGGCTAATGAGGTTGGATAACAAGTCAAGCCATTTCTGCTTTTATTTTAACAATTACCTTTAACATTTTCTGCTTTTGAAAAATTCATGTTGCTGTTTTACATGGTATAGATGTGTTATATTTGTATCCACATAAAAAACTCAATGGCTAGTTCACATGTTATGAACCAGGTTGGTAATGCCTATGACTGTTGAAGCTGGCTGGCATTTCACTTTGTAAGATCCAGTTACTGTTAACTTGGTAAAACTTTAATCATATGAGATGAAATATCCTGTGCTGAGTAACACAGTAATTCATACTTTTAAAAGAATGCTGTTTTGACAGTACAAAAATAATCCTAAGCCACTCCTTGGAAATGCCCCTCTAGCACGATAGTTCCTTGGATGCAGTATGTAGTCAAGACTAATTAAGCAAAAGAGGCAAAGTGCTGTGCCACTAATGGCAAACAATAGTGTACTGATAACTGTAGCTGCTAATGCATGTTGTCTGTGTAACTGAACCACACTTTACCAAACAGTTGCTTCCTACAAAAGAGGACAAGCTTACTCTGCTGTCAAGATGAAGGTCTGGAAATACACCCAGACAAACTTGTTTGGCCAGTGCTTCCTTACTGGCCATTCCCCTCACAGCAGTTTATTTCAGAATGCATTGTAACCTGAAAGCTTGTAAAGGAACACTGGTCTTTACCAAAACGCAGTAGGGTAATGGCTGTTAATTTCACAGAAAGGTGCTGGCGAGGGCGTTGTAGCGATGTCACACTGAAGGATGTGTGAAGAAAGGACATTTGGGGTACTACTGACATAACATGGCATCATCCTACTAGTCAGCTGGTGTCTGATTTTTCTGAAGGCTGTGAAAACATCTTGTATCAAGTAAAAGTACAGGGGAGGTTATGGAGAAGAAAGAAGCTTTATTCTAGAGAAAATGATCCCATTTCTTCCTCTAACATTAAGCTTGAGCTTACAGTTCATCCCTTATTGTTTTCATTGTGATTGCTGTTTGCATAATCCAAGTCAAGAGAAAAGGAAACAGGGTAGTTCCGACATCTGATTTTTAATATATTTTCATCTCACTGGTTGGCAATCCCTACCTTTGAGTAGGAGGCTGAGATTTCATAGAAAGAGGCCTTAATATCAAAGATGTGCCATTGAAATCCCAAAGAAAATCTGCTTAAATTTGGCCAAGTTATGAGACTTCATAAAACAGCATTTTGCACATGTTGGAGACATGAGAGTTTAATATTTGAGTCTCAAAATATTCCATGCTTACTTAGCAGATAAATCTCTCACATGCATGACCAGACTGCATAGCTGCCATTCAGAAAGAAATAGTAGGACTGGGTCCAAAACACTGCTGCATCACTGCTGAAAAACTCCCTATAACTGCTTGTGTTAGGTTTGATCAGGAAACTGAAAGCCATTGCTAATCTTTCAGTCATCCTCTCTTCCCTTGATGACCTTTAATCAGCAGGAAGGAAGAAACCATTCAATTTAAACAGAATGAAAAAAAGGCAATTGGTTTGAAAAAGGAGATGACAGAGATCAAGATGAGAAGGGCAAGCTGGGTAAAGAGAAGGGACTAATGAAGAAATTTAAGACAAGGACCCAGGAAACTGGAGGAAGTTTAATTGAAGGGTCCAGGAGCCTGCTGGAAGTAATGGGGAAAGCCAGAATGAGTCATTCTGAAAATCTGAGTACTTCAACACTAGAAGAAATATTTTCATAAAAATATTGCCACAGTCTGTTTTATTCCTATTTCAGATCTGAGATAAGTCATGCCAGTTCATGCCCTATTTTAGACTACATATAATACATATCTGGGTTGATGGAGCTATTTATGGACACAGGTGAGTCTTTAATTTTATGTCAGATTGGCGTTAAACCAGTCTGCTTTGTCCTTTATGTCTTTCTTCTTTTATTAGTAATCCAAATTAACTTGATAAACAAGAGTGTTCTACCAATGTCAACTTTGTGCAGCTGGCATGCACTGTACTATTTTATAGATGAAGAAAATTACTCAGGTGAGTCATGTAATTTGCTTTAGGAAGAGCACAATGAATCCGTGAATGAGCCAGGAATCTCAGCTTGGGAATTTCTGACCTTTTTTTTTTTGGAAATCCCAACTCACGCTTCCTGCTATTTTTTCTCATTACAGTACCAAGATAAAAAGCCTACTTTTCTTGTTTAACGTGTGCATTGTTCCTATTAACAGGTCATATTCAAGCAGTGATGAGCCAACAGTCTTGACCTTACAGGCAAACCCAGCTTGTCAGTTACTGTTTCTTAGTACTTCCTATCTGTAACTTTGTTGTCTGTGTTGCTCAAAACCCAGCTGAAAACTGTCCTCTTTGCTTTATTTACATATTAGAGGAGGAAAAAACCCACGCTAGTGAACAGAAAATTCTTTATGTGAATAAGTGAAGGACAGACTCACTGTTTGTATGCCTACAGGGGTATATCACACTTAAAGAAACAGCAGAATGGGGGTGGGAACTCAAGGAACAAGAGACAACCATGAAAGGCGGGAGGATGAGAAGGCTGGACTTGCATGTTAATGAGAGCTCTCCTTTAATTGGGAATTTCCTTTCACTACATTTTCCTTTTTCCACCACCCATCGTTTTGTTGGTTTTTTTGTTTTCTTCCTCTGCCTTATGTGTTATTTCACATTTGTTCCATTCTGTGCAAGAGCAGCATGAAGTTGGCTCATATCCTGATTTCTGAGAAGTGCAGTCCAGAGACCATGTTACCACACAGTGGGAAAAGTAGTGCTGAAAGGAACTGGTCCAGAAATCAGGGCAAAATTTTCTAACATCCCTCTGCTGAAGGAAGAGTTTTGAATTATTCTCAGAAGGATGACAATATCATGTTTACAGGATTGCTGCTAGGTAGCTTTTTATTCTGTACAAATTAAAAAGTTAATGCCTTCTTGCATAAGGGGCATATTTCAAATCTAGGTCAAAAGGAAACAAACCAAACATCTGTGGGGTATCACGTGACTGGTCTAAACTATATTATAAACAGGTAAATGTACCATTGCATAGTTTGAAATTTAATTCTTCTTCTCCTCTGATGTTTGCACCTAAGTTCACCTAAATCTGCTGTTGCCCCTCCTTTTTGTGTAGGTCATGTCACTTGAATCTCATAGTGCCCTTCCCAGAGTGAGTAAGCTCTATGGAAATCCTTGCAACAAAGGACACCTGTTCCCATATAGTGTTCAGAGAGAGACAGGCAGAGTCAGACACACTCACCCTCAGTCCACCTTTCCGTTGTACATTGACTTTACAAATGCTACCTTTTGTTATTTAGTCTGTCTTCTCTCTTGAGTCATCATTTCTTTTTGAAAAAGTGAAGTTACACACAATAAGACATATATTTAAATAAAGATGGAGAATTTCAGTGAAATGAGCAGATTCAAATAAACAGGGTAGATCCATTCTTAACAACCACATACCTGAAATTACTTCTGTCATTTTTTAAAATTTCACTTATTATTTGTGTTCTCAGGGAGTTATTCTCTTACGTTTTCATAGGTTTTATGTTTGTTTATTTTTCTTTTCTTGAAATACATCTGGTCTCTACTGACCTTAATTTACTCTCCAGTCAGTTAATTGTACATGGTAAACCTCTCTCTCTATATATAAAGTAATTTTTTGCATAAGCATGTTCTGAGAGACTCTTGGTGGGGTAGGGGAGGAAGAAAACAACAAAACCCTGTAAGAATACAGACCCAAAATATGTGTCTATTAGAACTGAATGAAACTGAGTGTGTGGCATACACCCACCTGGTCCTAACATAATTCCTTCTTTGTGTGCTAGCAGATTGTTCCCTTGCCCTTATGATGTTGACGACATTATGCGCATAAGGGAAATTCCTCCCTGACTCCAGATCTGTTGAATTTATAATCCTGTTGATGTAAGCAAAGCTCCCTGTACGTCTAAGACCCAATTGTCCAATCAGTTCTACATATAAACCTCCTGTTGAAATAAATAGAATTGCACATGAGTAGCTGAAAACATGATGGGGACGCTGGTATGGTTTCTGCTCTAGAGTCATAGCTACAAGGTAACTTTAAGCCAGCACTGCCCTGACAAAGGAAAAAAGCACTCTCCTTACCTTCTCCATCATCAGCTGCTTGTCTTTGCCATTCTCTACACAGGAACAAGTGTTCATGCAGCGCCACAATTTAACCAATGAAGTTAAAATTAGCCTGGAAACAATGAGTAAATACATAATCTCCTTTTTTTAACATTCAACTATTATTAATTTTCATGCATCTTTCTCAGCAGAAAGCCTTCAAGATTTCAGTACAGCATTCTGTTGCCTAACCTATCCCACTGAATTGTCACTAAAAGACTAACCGCAACAAGGGAGAAATGTAACATGCCAACTTTGCACATTACTGGTAGTATACATTTGAAATGTTTTTTTCCTCTGTTCTTTTATGATGGAGGATGGGACACAGAAAATGTTTTGATTTAGAAATGCAGCTGGGGTCCCTCATGAGAGCTGCAGTTTAGAAACTTCATGGTCCTATTGTTTTCTGTTCACCAGGCTCTCTAGCCAGACAAAAAAAGTATTATACAGTGTGGTGCCTCCTCTTTGGGTTGTCTAACGTTATCTTTCTGTTCCTCTCCCACTACTGAGCTGAACTAACCAGAACTAGGGATTCAATTTTCTGTCTAGTTGAAATCTCAATGATCCAATTACTTAAAACCAGAGATTACTGCTAGTTCCCTTCACTCTCATAATGCCTTGACTGCAGCCGCTTTTAGATTTTCACCCTTATGGATTCTTTGTGTTACCATTTAGGGAGGCACTTCTGCCTCAAAATTTAATGACTATATTGCCTTTCAGTTACTGCGCCTTGGAATTCCAGTCCCACGCAAGGATAAACCAGCCAAGCCTCACACTCATACTGGAATTTCGGGAATGACCCAGATCATAATGTGCACCAGGCATTAAGGTGTAGATGGCCCAAAATTTCAGTCATAACACTGCCAAGGACAGGACACAGCACAAATAAGAAGGGAGAGTGTTCAGTGGGTCATGCCTAGGCCAAATCTGAGCAGTGCCAGCACCATGGACAACACGACATCGCCGGCATGAAAAAAACCCACAACAATTGCAAAGAGCTGTTCATCTTGATAATCAACAACTTAGTGAGAACCAGAATGAGGGAAACCTAATTTCCCTGGATTTGCCCACGAGGCTAATTGGTTCTGGCACCTCACCCCACAGGGGTCTCGGGCCACGCTAAAGCCGATCCCGCCCCAGCTGCTGCCGGGCCCTCCCTGCCCTTCGCGGTACTGCACACGAACAGGGCGCTGCTCCCTCCGCGGTACTCCGTGCAATCGGAATCCCCGTGTGTTCCCTCAGAGCCCTGCCCTCCCCTCCCTGAGGCGCTGACAGTACCACCTGCCCTGCCCTCCCCTCCCTGAGGCGCTGCCGATGCCACCTGCCGTGCCGTGCCCTGCCCTGCCCTGCCCTGCCCTCCCAGAGGCGGTGCCACCTGCCCTGCTCTCCCCTCCCAGAGGCGCTGCCGGTGCCACCTGCCNTGAACTCGCGCAAAGGTATCCCGCCGTGCCGGGCTGGCGGGCGGGGGTGCGGGGCGGGGTCCGGGGGTGCTGCGCGGCCGCCGCGCTCACGGCGCTCCCGCTGTTGTGTTCTCCCGGCAGTGCTGGCCCTGCAGGCCCGCAGGCGGCGGCCCAAGCAGTCCGCGGCGGCCGGCAGGAGGGACAAGCACCAGGCGCCCCACAAAAAGTGAGTACGGGCACCGCCGGGACCGAGCCCCCCCGCGCCCGCCCTGCCCCGAGCCGGGACCGTGCCCAGCCCGGGCTCGGCATCCCCGGGCAGCGCCGCCGGGGTGCCTGCACAGCCCGCCGGTGCCGCTCGGTCCTCCCGCCTCTTCTCGCATCCTCGTGGTCCTCTTTCCCTGTGCTTTCTGTGCAGAGGTCTCCTTCTGCAGGCGTTGTCCCGTCTGCGGGCAGCCCTGCTCTCATCCTGCTCGGTACCATCAGGTTATTTTCCCTCCGCAGATTTGTCTAATTGCCAGTGGCAGAAGTTGTGGTCTGTTTTCCCCTCCTTGTCTTCTGCTAGCCCTTCGTGTTCTTGTCACTGTCCAGTGGATCTTTTCTCCTTCTCATGGTACCTGTTTCACTGAACCACATAGAAACATTCTTCCATCTCTGTAGCCTTCACACTTTACTTTTCCGTAGCATAATGTGACTTTGGATTATTTTTTTTCTTTCTCATGGGACTACATGCTTCTGTCACTAACTTTGGCTGTGTTTTGTTCAGTGGGACTTTATTGGTGACTCATTAAGTTGCCAGTAGACTTGTCTTTAGTTTTGTTGCTTGGGGATCCAGTCTACCTGCTTTGGTCAGGCAGGGAAATGTCCTGATGTCACTCATTCTCTTCTCCTAGCCCTTAAAACTGGGAAGCACGGTGGGGGGATGGATGGATATATATGTGTGTGGGGGGTGGGGATGTTGTGATGTGCTATGGCAAATATGACAACTGATTCAAGGGGCAAGGTCTTTTTCTTTATGACTTCTGTTGAAAGAAAAAATAATACATCCCTGACTGTGGAGTGTTTGGGGATTTTTTTGTAGTTATGATGAATGGGCTTTCTTTTCCCCTTTTAAGATGGATAAAATAATATAGGTGAGGTGCTGGTATAGCAGTGATCAGACTTTGACAGCTAACTTCTGTTCACATCCTGTTTCACTACTGCTGTTTCCTCCAGCATCGCATGAATGCTGCATTATGGTTTTGATTATTTGAAGTTGCTGCAATGGAAACAAATTTTATGAGCAATGTATGTAGTCATTGATTCCCTTGTTTCCAAAAACCTTTTGGAAATTCAGTTTGTAATATTACATAGATTTGTTTTGGTGCTTTGAAAATGGAAACATTACATTTCATTGTAACTCTAGGTTCAGAATTATTTTTGCAGCTTTCAGTTAAGCCTTAACTACAAGGTTATTAATAAACTTCTGTTCTGCTTAGGTGATAGAGCATTTCATGCACTTCTTAGCGGGGCTGCTTTGGGATGTCTTGCTGAATGACTTTGTTAAAAGTTTGCTTTCACAGACACTTAATAAGCACAGAACTGGTACTCTTTGTGTTTGCCGAAGAAATTGGCCACTGTTAAGTCAGGGTGTACAGTCAGTAGCTGGCCATTTGCCTTACTGAGTCGGCATTTCCAGATGCAATGCCCCTATCTATTCAGTTGCCTCATGAAACAAGTGGTTTTGCTGCAGTAGACAAGAGCCATCATTTCTTTTCCGCTGTGTATGTTTTCTCTTCAAACCACTTTTATGCTATGGAGACGACCTACTCTTTTTCATGCTTCTTTGTGAAAGCAAAACTCCTTTCAAGTTTTTAAGTCTCCTTGCATATGGCTATATAGTTGAGGCCCCCAAACTGAAGTCAGCACTGGATGTTATTTCAGAAGACAATGTCAGCAAAAGTCTGTCTTTTGTGCTGTTCCTAGCTTTGCTTCAGATTCAACTGCTACAGCATACACCAGTGATTTACAGCCATATGGTATCTGTGATGCACATCAAATGCACAGTAACTGCAAATGAAAATGTTGATTTGAGGGGTGGAAATTCTATACCGCAAGTTTCCTGCAGTGAACTTGTTCCCTACATGAAAATTGGGACTTATTTTTGAATCCAGAGCTGAGTTTTTTTTAAGCTGTGGTTCTTAGGAAGACTCTTCTCTGCCAGCTCACATCTTTATGGAGCAACTTCCATTGTTGCTGCTAACAATGTGCTTCAAAGGAACTGCAGGATTCCTCATCTAGAATTGGCTAGGAGAGTTATATCGTATTGTAGCTTACTTGCAGGCCTTTGTCTGAAGAGTATTAAGATGATGACACTAGAAGAAGAAAAAATTACAGTGCTCTTTAACACTGAATAGCTTTTTGTCTGTTATGACCTTAATTGCTAAAGAAGGCTGTGAGTCTGGTCCTGTAACTGCTCAGTGTTGACTCCCTAAGCCAATAATGAGAACTAGTGGAGGTGAATCTGTATTTTTTGTGTAATAGGGTGGAAAAATAAGAAAGTAGAAGCTCAGTGTCATTCTGAAGAGAAAGCACTTTGTCTTAAATCAAGACTATATCTATAATTACATGTAATAATAAATCCTACTTGTTATGGCTTTACTGTGAATTCAAACATCCAGGCTACAGAAATAGAGTAATATCTCATTATATTAAGATAACAGCACTTGATTGTGGTTGTAATAGATGGACTTGAATGTGGTGTGTGCAAACTACTTATGTATTTTTTGAGTTGGACAAAAGATTAATCAAAATGGTTAATTTGGGTCCTCTGGGAATTATTTCTCTTTAAGTGAAGATGTGCATTGAGAGAGGTCTGTGAAATAGTGTTTTTGACAGATGCCTGAGTCTGTTCAGAAATAAATTTATTTACAGAGAGACAAGTCTGTTTACTGTCCTTTACTCAATGCTAGCAGGTGGCCTCTGGTGTGCCTACCTTTTGCATTCAGCAGAATGGTAGGCTCTTCTTTGTATTCAGTCTAGTACTGGCTTCAACTGGAGAAACTTGTATCTTGGATGGTTTTTTTTTTGTTTTGCTTGACCTTATTTCTAAATGAATGTGACAAAAACCAAGTGAATATCCAGTTAGAGATTCTTCATCTTTAACACATTAAGTATACATTTTTATCCAAAGTTAAACCATTTTGTATGTAAAAAAATCCAGATAGTGGTGTATGGACCTGTGGAGAGAGGCTTATGTATGTTGAGTACTTAAAATTAAAGTGCATAAATCCGGATACCAAGACCGACTTTTCAGAATTCAGTTTTCTTGTAGAGTATGTTTTTGGTTTTGTCTTTAAGCAGTACTATAGAACAGGTGGTAGAGACCATGTGATAGTACTTTGTAGTGGTGAAGTGTCTGTGTTGGGTAACGCAGGAAGTGCCAGATTTCTGTACTGTGCACTTCCACATGACTGGCTTCTTGGACCCACAAGTATTGTACAGCTATCAAGGTTTTGGATGTATGACATTACTGTGGAATCTTAAATGTGTGAAAATCGTTCTCCGCTTTTTTTTGTTAGTGTTTCTCTACCACAGTGTTTTTTAGCCTCTTTCAGTAAGTTTTTTTTTTTTCTTAAAAGCAGCATCTATTAAGTAGTTCCTGTGCCCATGGCTATTGACTGAATGTATTCTGTTCACTGACCAAGGGTTACAGGTATACCTCTGTGATTTCTATATGAGAATGATTGGAAACTATTGCGATCTGAGGTGGTATTGTATTTTTGTATTTGCCCCTCAAATTGTAATGTATGTGAGGTGGTGTGGTGGTTTTTGTTGGGGTGATTTACTGAAGAATGTCAGAGAAGCTGATTTTTAAAGCTTTTAAAGAGGAGGATTAGGAAAGGTGCAGAAGGATAGAACCCAAAGTTTTGCCAATATCTAATGAAAGTAAATGAGGTGACCTCAGTTCTCTACAGAAGAAAGGGATGGGACTGTTAAAAATGCAAATGTAAGTATATAGAAGCTGTATTCATAATGGTTCCCTTTTATTACTAGTTCCTTCTGTTGTGATTCTTCCAGACTCTTGCCTTTGTAATCTAGCCTATATTTTAATAATCAATAACTAATTCTGTTCTAATTGTCTATGGGAACTTTGGGAATGGCCCCTGTTTAACTAGGCTGTTTTAAAAAAGTCTTTTATTAATATTTGAAGGAACAAAAAATTTTCCTACCTGTCATTACACTTCCAGACATTCATATCTTTAACTACTGTTGGTCTCCTATATTTGAAATGATAGCCCTTGCTTCCTGGTTTTCCTGGCAACATTTTTTTTTTCTTTCATCTTTAAGACCCTTATCCTTGTTTTCTCATTTACCACTTTTAATCTGTTAACAATTATAGCACCTTGTAAGAATGGTGGTTCTGTTTGAAGCTGGCAAAGCTTTGGTAGCAGTCTTTTTCCTGTGTCTACCTTTCTAACCCTGTAATATGCCTCTTAGGATGAACTCTGCTTTAGGAAACTTGTGTACGGATGGATCTCTAAAACTGTGCAGAAGGTATGTGGAGAAGTGGCTGGACAAGTAAGCATAGTATAATAAAGCACATCTTACAGAACATAATTGCAGCAGTCTGTGTCTGAGCCTAAGATAACCATAGAAAAAGTTTTTGTATTTAAAGGAGAACATTCTGAACAAGCCTTTTGGTGGAAAAAGGTGGTCTAAATTTCAAAGTGAATCTTGGTAAAGGTACTAACTTTTTTGCATTTTCTGTGCACTGCCATTTATTTTAAGATGGACATTTGAAAATCCTATGATTAAAACAGTGTGTATGTCTGTATCACATATTCTGGTTTTGTTCAGCAAAGCAGCTGGCAGACTTTTGACTTTTCTATTGATGTCCTGCATAATGAAGTCATGTTCTGCTAGGGCAGACTCTCTGAGTGTTAATGCTAAAGGAATCTAATCTTGAGCTTGTTGGTTAAAGGCAATCTGCTGAATAGACCCTGGTGAAATAATGCTTCTTGACAGTATTGGTGCCTTACTGTTTTTTCCTCAACTGAAGCTAGTCGATGAAAAGTCAATCATTTGAATGTAGATTAAAAGAATCAAGGGCTTCAGTTGCCTTGGGCTATTGTCAATGCTTAGTTTGCAGTTTTCTAGACTGGAAGGGAGAATTCCATAGTTAGAGGTCAATTATATTTTCCTATCCCTGAGGAAAAAATTTAGTATCTCTCTTGTTCTTGTTGCAGTGATAAAGGTCAGAGCTGTCCAGCTACAGTATCTGTACCTTAAACTCTTGTATTAAAATCAATTGTTTACTGCTTTTCAAATGGTATTAAAATTGTATTGGTTTTGTATTCGTATTTCTAAAGAAAACTCTCAGGACATCTTTTTTCCCTCTGCATTGATCTGTTTCTTCTAATCGCACCTTTCACTCCAGGTGTTTCTCTGTTTTAACAATTATGTTTGTTTCCTGCTTGCTACCTTCCTGTTGCTGATCACCTGTATGTGATGTTACTCCTTCACCACAGACTAGAAGTATACATTTGTACAAAATCATTATAGAAGGGGTTCTTAGGCCATTGCATGGAGCCTGGAGATGGGTATGATGGAAGTGTTTGTTGTGTGGCTGATTGCTTGAAAGGCACAGTCAGGAGAGCAGGGTGACTCCTTCCTCATCTAGAGTGGTTAGGAAAGAAACAATTCCAAATTCCTTTCTTTGGCTCGGCTTCATCCTGCTCAGAGGTGGGCAGTTACATGGGCAGGGCCCACTGTGTCCTGCCTTGCAGGACTGTGGAAATGCATTCAGGCAGCTGGTTTTATTCCTTTCTCCTGTCAGAGTCTGAGTACTCAGTGGTCAGTGTGTCCTGTAGAAACCAAACAGTAAAACACTGAATCCTAGGGAAAAAAAAGGCTTAAGTTATTAAAATTCAAGTAGAAAGTAATGAAAAGAATGCCAGTTAAGCGCAGCTGATGCTTTAGTTAAGTAAAGTATTTGACTAAAATGTAATTAATAAACTTTTTTTAATGGCTATTTTAATGTTTGAAAGCTAATTTATAAAATGAATGGTGCTTCTCTGTAAACTGTGTTTTTTATTTATCATCATGTACGTAGTTCACATATTGCCATTTCAAAAATTACTAGAGCTAGAAGTTGCTCAAAGAAGGAGGGAGTAAAGGTGATTGAGGATTGTGGTTAAAGAAGCATTTGGACATGTCTGAAAAGTTATTCTAGGTATAAAATGGGAAGAACAAATAACTTCCCTTTATTTGTTACAAACAATGGTGTCCAAAGAGTGACTTCAGTGTTAAAAAACCCCCTTTTTATTGTACAGTACAAATGACAGAATGTGGCTTTGCAATATGTCATAGAGGCCAAGTTATAGGTGGGTTTAAGAAGGATAAGACTGGACACTAGAACCATTAGTAGTTTTCAAGTATGCTACTGTCAATGCAATTTGATTTTCCAAGCCTTGTCAGGTAAGTTTGTCCTAATACAGAATGACCCACTTGTGTAGTCATATCTAAACATATCTTTCTGGCACCCAGTGCTAGAATACTGGCTTAGGTGTGTGTTTGGTCTAAATTAGTGGGGCAGCTCTTAGATTTTTCAAGACCACCTCAGTAGATCTGTTGCAGCATCTGATAGCGTACATAAGCCTGACAGTGTCTGTGAGCCTAGAGCCACACAGGGTGACCTAAGGTGTGGCACTGCTGTACCTGGCTCAGGAAGGAGCCATGAAATGGAGTTAGCTACTAAATCCGGGTGTGCAGTGAATCAGTAAAGGTGTGTGTTTGAGAAGAGCTTTCATGAACCCAAGAACAGTAAGGTAATTACGACAGGGTGGGGAGTCATTCCAGGGAATGCAAAATACCGAGGGAACGGGCATGCCTGAAATGCTGCTTTTCTTGTAGACTTTGATGCCATCTGCAGGTCTAAGTTTGATGCCAAAATGAGTTGTGAACCTTAAGAATTCATATTATTTCCTCTGTTGCTGTGAACAAGCAGCTTTGTTTGAAGTTTTCTATTCTCATGCTTATGTAGTAGTTCAGTAGTCCACTCACCTGTGAAGTAAGAGTTAGCTGCCTGAGGAATTTTAAGCCTATTATTTCAACCTGCTATGTGCAAGTGTCAATCACAGGATTACAGGCCATGCTGGGCTTCGGTGTGTAAGGGCTGGCTGGAAGCTTTACATCTCTTTTGCAGAATAATAAGGAGCAACAGACTAATGGAGTTGGAAGGCGAGTGGTTAAAAGGGAAGCACTGCCTTTAGGTTTGGCTAATGCACAGGTATCAGCATGCTGGTTGACTGCTGCCAAGTAACTCTGAGTTGCAAAACAAACACATGGTGATTTGGTTGGAATGAGGCTGTCTGGGTCATTAAATGGTTTTTCTTTTTAGCATAGCAGTCACAATTCAGCAGTTTTATGAAAGAGGGAGCCCTGAGGAGATCAGAGGCTTAAGCTTTCTTTCAAGTTCGGTTTCCTGGTGTCACAAGGCACAGTATGACAGATCCCTGTTGCTAGAATCTATTCCCAGGTGAATGTTGTAAAATTTTAGCAGTGTCAGGGAAACCTGAGTAAGACCAGGAGCTTCATAATACTATTATGGGTTCTAGCTCAAGAGAATAAAAATCATCTTGACAGATAATAGTATCTGGACTTTTTTTAGGGCAGTCTATTGCTTGGCATAACCTGTTTTGTATATTAGTAACACTGTGTTTCAGCGCGTGTTGGTGTCCAAGTCCATAATACTGGTCCTAGACATTTAATTGAATTCTATTCCAATGCTCTTAGAGCATTGTCTCTCTATTTTTAATGCCAATTAGAGATTTTAGTTTTTTTGTTTGTTTGTTTCCCCAGAAATGTTTACTATATAGCAACTAAGTCTTGGATTGTGTCAGCCGTGTTAAGAAGATGACACAGTGATTTCAGGAGTTACTTCCAGCACTATGTATTTCATAGAGACACTCTTTAATCAGGAATGAGCAGTCCTGGGAACTGAGAGCTTTGTAATGAACTCAGTATTGCTGTTGTGGGCAGACATAATCTGGGCACACCAGGCAGTCGAGGCTCTTGAAGAAGCTGAATGTTAAAACACAATGTGTGAATCTCAAGTGGACTTAAAATGTGAGATAGAGTTATAAAGAACTGTGTGGGGGCTACTACTGTATTTTAAATCACCAGATACCTGTTACACTACTACTTTTGTCTTTTGTATAGATCAGTTGCTTGTAAGTATTGCATTCTCACTGCTAATCCAAGTTGTTCAGTAAGTCCAGCATCTAAAAACTAGGTTAAAACTATTTATTCAGTAATCAATACTTATTTTTCCCCAGTTGTCTAAAACAAGTATTGTTGAGAATTGATTAGTTTTATCTAAAAGTGTTGCTACAACGCTTGACAAATTTTCTGCATATTCTATGAGAAGCATTGTGCAGAAAATAAAGTTATTTTTCCTGTTCTTATTATTGAGAAATAGCATAACTGTATTCTCTAATGTTTATTTCTGAAGCCAGAAAAGTCAATTTTGTGTAATGAGAATATCTGTCAGGGGAATAAAGATGTTATTCTTTTAAAGTGATCATTTTGGTCTAATTTTGTGTTTCCAAAATAACTCTCCCTAGCTTGTGTCTCACAGGGTGCCATATCTTGTCCTAATTGTAGCATTGTGAAAACTTGCGATAAAGTGTAAGTAGATCAGACTCCCTTCTCCTCCACTTGTACCTTCTCTGTGATAGCTGCAACTAAAAGAAACATTAAAATAAGCCACAGCTGAATACATATATTGAAGTGAAAACACAAATTTATTTTGAAAGTTTTGTTGTTTTCTTTAGGGTTTTTTTCCATGCATTTGTGTCTGATGTGCAGAATTCATGCTATAGATAGATCACTGGTGTTTAACTTGGAATGTAGCTTGCATAGTAGATTTAGGAAAGATCAATGGAGTAAATTTATTTTGGGGATAATATTTCATTGAAACAAAGGTTTTGTTTTAATTTTCATTTGTTGTTTAAAATAAAGACACTTTTATGCAAAGTTTCATCTGTTTTGGAAGTACTTAGAGGAGAGAACATGGCAATCTAAGATTAATTGGATGTATGTCTAGTTTTAAGGCACACGTTTGTGGCCATTGTGTCCAAAGATGACAAGTTGTAAACACAGTATGGTTTGCAACTACCAGGTGAATTTGATAATGAAAATGATAGTGAAATTTTGGTTGTTAATTTGATCCATCATTTTTTGTGGTAAATGAGATGTTCTCTTTCTCTGTGTGTCCATTCAAAGGCTTGACCAGCAGCTGCACATCTGCATTGTGGACTTTGCCACTTCTTTTTGCTACTTTTTCAATATAGCAATTTCCAGACGTTGTTGACTAACCTTGTAAGAAGGCCTTGAGCCTTCCATTTAATTTTGGTGTTTTGCGTCTTTTGCCATCTTCTCTGGCTTTGGTTTAGCCACCACTGGTGCTGACCATTACAGCACGTCTAGAGGCGCAAAGAGAAGTGTGCCAGAGCTGCCATGGGGGGGTTGCAGGAAGACAAAAAAATGGATTCTGGAAATAAACAATACTTACAAGGAAAGCTCATTGCTTTGGAGGGAACAGGGCTGCAGTTTTGGAGAGTGCGGTGAAAGTGTATGGTACAACCAAAGCTCATCACCTGCATTAGAAGAGCATGAGTGAAATGAGGTTGTGAATTCAAAGTAGTTTAAAAAATGGAGAAGGGACATCACTCCCTGCCCCTGAAAACTGTTGACCTTGTATGTAATAATTCTTATATTTCATCATTTATAACTGTGTAACATGAGTTTTCTGAAGCTGCTTGTTTTAGGACAACTTCCTTAAATATTGAGATAGTATGACTGATTGTAGGGAATTTATAAATAAAGTATCTTCAGATGCTGTAAATGAGAGTTCATTAATATACCACAGCAAACTAAACACTTAAAGTATTTTAATATTTTTATAGGAGACTTTAATTCTGGCATATATTATGGTAGCATTGTTTACGTATGTATTGTGAAGATCTGAAAATAGTTAAAATTTTAGGCCTCTCTTAATGGCTTCAATATTCTGCCTCTGCAAATGAGGAAGAAGGAATGCATTAACTTGGGACATATACATGTATAAAGGAATAATTCAGTCTTCTAATTGTACCACAAGCGGAATCGAACAATTTGATGTATTTTCATTGTTATGCTATCTTCTTTCCCACTTTAAAACATTTAATCAACATTTTAGATAACTATCTCAAGCAGTAAAGTCCCTTTAGAAATAAAACTATGAAAAAGATAAAAGAAAGTCCTCTTATGATGGTTTTAACACCAAAAAGTTAAATGACAGCAAGTAATTATCTTTTCAGTTTATTTGTGAAATGCAAAGATTGCTAAAAATCACTTCATGTGATTTCTTCAAAGAAGTGGAATTTTTTTCTGGAGGACATACATTTAAGCAGAAGAACGTGACTGAAGTTTTTAAATTGGAAAGGGGCATTATTTATGCTGTCAGCGTGTCTCTTAATTCCAAACAAGTATGTTTGGGATTAATTATGGCAAAAAGAATGGAAATAATGCAAGAGTTAGCAAAAACTTCAAAAAGCAAACCAGATTACATGGGCCCTCTGAGAGTTGCTCCTTACCGTCAGGACATGATGGACGAAGTGCAGAGAGTGTGCTTGTCCTGTTAGGTTATTCAGAGTGTTTTTAAGGCACGGGGATGTTCATCTGCAAGGGCAATGGAACTAAATGTGTGCCAGCTTCTTCTAATTACAGTTCACAGCCTGAGGTAATAAGTTGAATTGAAACTGCACATGGTTTAAATTACCGTGTTAAACTCTGAACTTTGGTGCACCAGATGCTGGCATGTTTGATTTAGCAATGATTGCTGCAAAGCTGCAATCTCCAGCAGGAAGAAGTCTTAGTTTTCAGTCTGTTTTTCAAACCTTTTCTCAGATTTTGTTCCATGGCGATATTTCAGTTTTGATGCTGTAAAATTTACTTTGGTAATAAAGGAGCTATTTTAAAATAACGTTGCAGAGCTAAGAAAAAGATTTTATTGCTCCTTATTGTTTGTATCCTTAATAAATTTTTTCTCCATGGTTTGTGTCAATTGACAAAATTTTATTTTTGAGAAAATGTGTATGTTACAGTTCATATTTTGTAGTTGATTTGCACTGATATAGGTACTATTGGCTATGCATGTATGTGT
The DNA here is from genome assembly GCA_013396655.1 of Campylorhamphus procurvoides. Classification (NCBI taxonomy): domain Eukaryota; kingdom Metazoa; phylum Chordata; class Aves; order Passeriformes; family Dendrocolaptidae; genus Campylorhamphus; species Campylorhamphus procurvoides. The sequence goes on along the minus strand of WBMV01006311.1, from coordinate 633,722 downwards.
ACATAAAAAATTACCTTTAAGAAACTTAATTTGGGAGTCTTTAAATAGCCTTTAAACTCAGTACATAAAGTCCCTTAACACTCTAAAGAAGTAATTATTTCATAGCAGGGATGAAGTGTGTGATCCCTTAGTGTTCCAAGAGAGGCTGAAAAGAGCGAAGAGGGGGCCAATTTTTTTACTCACTTCTTTGCCTGGTTATTATCACCTTTCTTCACGGGTTTGCTTCTTATGGTGTTCTCATCAATGCATGACAGCCTTATAAGCAAGTGAAATGGAGCAAGCTGCCTTGCTTCTGTTTTAAGACTATATGGTTTCCTTGAAACTGAATTATCATAGATGATGTGAACATAAACCCTAATCAAGAATTAAAAGCACGTTAACCTCATTTCACAGCATAGAATTTAATCTGGGCTTTTATCAGCAGCAATGGAAAGCAGCAAAGCCTGGATTTGCTGCCAATAAATGTATACCCAGAATATCAGAATGAAAAGTCAATGAGTATATAGTGGCATTGCCTTATCTAAGCAGATGCACATGGATATGGTCATGGGTACTTGGAGGAAGGAAATAGAAGACAGGCAGAACCAGGGTAAGAGGACTATTACTTTACAAGAAGATGGAAAGACTGATTTACAATGTAGGGTTTCACTGATAGGGAAAAAATGTGCATGCGCTCCAGCTGATGTGAGCAAACACCCACAATGCTCAAATAAGTCTGAGAAAATTGGAAATGAGGACTTACTGAGGTGAAGAGTGCATGTCTCTGTATGTATGTATAAATAAAATGGCTTACTATTTCTCTTCCTAGGAGCACTGTGTCTTACTAATTCTGAACTCACTTTTTCCTTTATGGAGGCTGGGAGGGAGGGAATCCAGTGACTATTCTGGCTGTATGCTTTCTCAACCTGAAGTTCTTCTCTGCTCATCTCCTGTGTTTGCAGAATGATCCTCACCCACCAGCTGCTGAGGTATTTACTAATGCAGGTTGGACCTTTGTGTTTCTCCTCAGGCGAAGTAGCTACTAGTGCATCCGTTTGTATCTGCTCTTTCAAATCTCAGTCTCTCCTCACTGCTTTGTTGCATCCAGGTTTCAGAGAGGTTGCTATAAAGTCTTAAAGGTCCCATCACGTAATTATTTATAGTTGAGTTACAGTGATAATAGTATTTGTTTCAAATTGCTTACTGTCAAAATGATACATGCCATAACTTTATAGTGTGTGCTTCTTCTCTGGTGCTATGTCTGCCCTTGTGGAGTGGATGGTTTCATTTGGAGAAGGGAGGGATATGGCCAGTCATCAGCCTCTTGACCCCCACTGGGAGGTCTGTGAGGTTGATGTTGGTATCTTCTTCCTCCTCGTTCCAAAATCCACTTGAGTAATTTTTATGTGATTCTTCAAGTTGTTTCTGTGCTGCCTTGTAAATTCATGTTACAACCCACATCAAGCCATCCAAATTTACTGTGTAATTGTCTATTTTCCATCAGTTTGGTGTGTGTTCTTTGTTCCCTCTGAGTGGCTTTGCCCAGCTCCCGGGCTGCAGTTCTGTGGCCAACCACTGACCACTGGTGAGGTGTTTGTAGCTCCAGGTCTCTGTCATCCTGTGACTTTACAGTCCTCTACAGTTGCTCTGTATCTTTAATCCCTTCTACTGCATTTCAGCATGTTAAATAGTTCATTTACACAAAATAATTATTATTGCTATGTTAATTCTGGATACGTGTATAACAGGTGCTACACTACACAACTGTACAAAGCTAAGAGATAGCTTAAACAAAATAGGTAAGTACTTTGATGAGTAGGCTGTTGCTCTTCCCTGCTAAAACAGATCTTCAGGTGGGCCAAGACATGTTCAAACAGAGCCTCATAAGTCCCAAGGCTCCTGTTACCAGCTTAACACAAAGCCTGTGGCCCGTTATAAACAATGGCAACAACTTTTTTTATCAGCTCTCCGGTCTTGCTTTGCATGATCTGTGGTGAGGAGCAATCACTGTTCTTTGTTCGGGGAGCCTGGGTGCAAATACACTGAATACATAAAACTGGTGCCATTCTCTGAACCTCACTGCTGCTCAGGTGACTTTAAAGCTTGCAAGAGGCAGTTAGGAAGTAACCAGGCATAAATTTAGTGCTGACCTAGTGATGGCTGAGTGAAGGGGCATTCTGGATCTTTTTCCAGGAAGATGGGTGACCTTGGAATTCAAAAGATGGTACTTAAATCTGCACATCTGAGGAAACAATTTGCAGAAATTATAAGTAGAAATTTTATAAAAGAAAGGGGCTCTTTCTGTACCTTTGAAAAATTGTAAGAGGATTAGCTTTGAGTTGGTTCCAATACAATCTGCTTTGTTTTTAGAGAAAGTCTGTAAGGTCCTTGACTATTTTATTAACATTTCAAATTATTTCCTTTCTGGGAAGTGCAGCAGTAGCTAGTGGGAAAATCTGGGCTAGTGGAAAAGTTCTTATTTGCAAGCTGGCTTTGGAAAGACCTCTGAAGGCTGGATCTTGTTGAAGTAGTACCTTAAAATATTGGTGGTTTGCAGAGTAGCTTTTTATTTATATTTAACATGTAGTTATTCAGCACCTCATTAGAAAACTGTTACTTCTTCACTCAAAAGAACCTTTGTACCTGCTGTCATAAAAGAAACTCTAGGAGCTTTTAGGTATAAGAGGACAAAGCTGTGTAGCATTTTGTGTTGAACAGTCATTTTAACTAAAATAGCTGAAAGGGCTTGAGTGCATTTTCAAAGTATGATCTTTATTACAGAAATACTTTGTGTTCTAAGTTAGATCAGAAATGTGTCAGGAAATGATGGAGAGATCTTTTGAGTATTTTAGAGAATGATGTTATAAGCAAAAACTTTTGGTCTATCTATTACTTCAAGGTTAAGGAAAAAAAAATTTGCTTTTTTTCTTTCTTGACTATGACATCAGTAGGATTTTATATAAAGTGTGCTAAACCAAAAAAAGTGGAGTAATAATCAATCTCTCTTTCCATGTTTGTGTAAATATATACATTTATGAGATGTGCTCATAACAATACCAGTTAGATAAAGTTTGAAGAAGGTAATACAGATAAAAGAAGGTAAATGTAAAGCAGATAATTCAGTGTTGTTACATAAAGAAGCTAGATTAAAAATTGTTGTTGTGTATGCACCTTTAGAAATCTGTGATGATATCAAACATCTGTATTTCACCACCACAGTAGTCTTGACTCTTTTGCATGTGCTGTGGATATTCTTCTCTACTCTTCACCACAAGTGCCAAGTGTGTTGACTTCTCATTCCCTTGAAGTGGAGCTTCTCTCCCATTCTTCAGTGGCCCTTCTTCAATAAATATAACCTTGTTTCTGAACCTTGCCTAATGCCATACTGAACCTCCCTTGCTGAAACTGATGGCCATCTCCATGAGGATCTGAGCTTCTCCTGTAGCTACTGCCCACCTGTGTGTGATGTGCCAGCTGGGCAGGAGGTGTCGTGCTTGTGGTCACTGGTGTGGAGTTGGACTGGGGCTGGTTGCTCAGCTAGCAGCAGGCCCTCAGCAGCTGGATGAGCCAGGTGGAAATATAACAGCTGGACTACACTGACTCTGGTCTGTAACAGGTTGGTTTTTTTTCAGAGAATCACAGGATCAGTTAGGTTGGAAAAAGACCTCTGAGATCATAGAGTCCAATCTATGACTGAATATCACCTTATCAACCAGACCATGGCACTAAGTACCACATCCAGTCTTTCCTTAAATGCCTCCAGGAATGGTGATTCCACCACCTCCCTGGACAGCCCAGTTCCAGCATCAGTTCCAATGTCTAATCACCCTTTCTATGAAAAAATTCTTCCTAATGTCCAACCTAAACCTCCCCTTGTGCAGCTTAAGGCAATGTACTCTTGTCCTGTTGCTTGTTGCCTGGGAGAAGAGACCGACCCCCACCTGGCTACAACCTCCTCTCAGGTAGTTGTAGGGAGCGATAAGGGCTCCTCTGATCATCCATTTCTCCAGGCTAAATAACCCCAACTCCCTCAGCTGCTCCTTGTAGGATTTGTGCTCCAGACCCTTTGCCAGCTTTGTTGCCGTTCTCTGGACACTCTCCAGAACTGAACACAGGACTCGAGGTGTGACCTCACCAGTGCTGAGTACAGGGGGGATGATCACCTCCCTGTTCCTGCTGGCCCCACTATTGCTGATACAGGCCAGGATGCCATTGGCCTTCTTGGCCACCTGGGCACACACTGGCTCGTGTTCAGCTGTCTGTTGGCCAGCACTCCCAGGTCCTTTTCTGCTGGGCTGCTTTCCAGCCACTCTGTCCCCAGCATGTAGCACTGCATGGGATTGTCTTGACTGAAGTGTAGGAACTGGCACTTGGTCTTGTTGAACCTCACACCACTGGTCTTGGCCCAGCTATCTAGCCTGCCACAAAACTTGTAGAAATTTAATAGCTCAGAAGTCTCCATCCGTGTTTTCAAAAATAATTGTGTGTGTGTGTGTTCAAATTTGATTTTGCATGCATGTTTTATTTCCAAGAATACTAACATCACCACTGCAGAACAGTTTGGAAACACGACTGACAACTGTTTGAAAATATAAAATTTTCATTAAAATTTAATAAATATGTTTTTTTGTTCATTAGAAATATGGACACAGAAGCAGAAAGGATTAATATGACAGTCTTGTTAATCAGCTGCTCCTAATGCTGCAAAATAAGCACCTGAGTTTCCACAAGATACCTGGGATGGCTGTAATCTGAACAAAGAGCAGGGTTATCTGTAATTGTAGGATTCTTAGTTTGTGAGTATGTTAGTTTGGATCGGAACAAGCCAGTGTGTGCCCAGGTGGCCAAGAAGGCCAATGACATCCTGGTTTGTATCAGCAAAAGCATATCCAGCAGGACCAGGGCAGTGACTGACACCCTGTATTCAGCACTGGTGAGGCCACAGCTCAAATCCTGTGTTCAATTCTGGGCCCCTCACTATGAGAAAGACACTGAGGTGCTGGGGCATGTCCAGAGGAGGGCAACAAGGATGGTGAAGGGTTTGGAGCACAAGTTCTGTGAAGAGTGGCTGAGGGAGCTGGGGTTGTTTAGCCTGGAGGAAAGGAGGCTGGGGGGGACCTTATTTTCTACAACTACCTGAGAGGAGGTTGTATCCGGGGGCGGGGGGGGGGTGTTGATCTCTTCTCCCATGTAACAAGTGACAGGACTAGAGGAAGTGTCCTTAAGTTGGACCAGAAGAGGCTTAGATATTAGAAAAAGGGTGGTCAGGCTGCCCAGGGAACAGGCTGCCCAGCAAAGTGGTGGAATCACCATCCCTGGGAGTGTTCAGAAGGCATGTGGATGTGGCCCTTAGGTTTAGCAGTGAACATGGTGGTGCTAGGTTAGTGGTTTGAGTTGATGATCTTTCCCAACTTAAACAATTTTATTAGTATGTCAAATAGCAATGAAAAAGTTGTATAAATACTTCTTGTCTAATATGTTTCTTTTACAATTAAGCCAAACTTGCTAGCAGAAGTATTTTGAACGTTGATTTCCCTTATATTAGGACTTGTTCTGCATTTTATTTTCTGTATTTAGGGTACTCAGATCATCTTGACATTAATATAACAACAAATCTACAGTAAACTAAAGACCAGAGGGATGGGAAATACGTTCCAGTTCTTTATTTTGTAGTCAAGAAAGTGAAAGAAGTAAGCTTTATATAAAAATAGATTGTAGTAGTGGTACTTTTTCTGTGAAATTCTGTTTAGAGAGTTACTCAATATTGGGCTATTACATAACGTAAGTAAAATTATTTTATGGTATTGTTTTATTATTCCCATAGCAATAATTTTAAGGAGGATGTACTGCTTAATTCTATAAGTAGTCCTTGGACATTTCATTTTTTTTTTTGAGTAGAAAGCAGTATTTGATTTTTCTTTCCTGGGAAAAAACTGTATCTGGTGGGTTTTCAGAAACTTATTGTACATGCTGATGTTCTCGTGCTGGCTTTTATGATTATTGAAACAAGCCACTAGGTGGCAATATCAATTAAAAGAATTCCAAGGCATCCAATTAAAGTTGTCATCTAAAATGGGGCACTAAGCAGTAGGTTTGATTACATTACAATTTGTCCTATGTAAAATTGTCTTGATGTAGAGAGGTGGTATTCTGCCAAGGCACTTGGTGTGGGTGATTGGTGACTGAGCACAGCTGGGTGTATTTCCCCTGGATACAGGGGAAGCACTGTTTTCTATGGCTGCAATATTTGTTACACATTTAAAAAGGTGAACTATTCCCATACTACTTCTTGATGAAACTTGTTTTAACCTACCAGTTAGAATAAATTGTGTTATATCTGTGTTGCTTGAGAAACAAATCCTCACTGGTGTGGACATAAAACATTTGAAGCTAGTTAATGTAACATCAGTATGAATTTACTTACGGCTGTAATTGGACTTATGAAATATTTAATGTGTCTGTTATAATTAGACACTTTTTAATGGATATGTTGATTGTATCTTCTTTGGTGTAGGTGCCACTGCACAGCACACAGGCTGAGTTTGTATGCGAGATAGAAGATTGAAGAGGCTTGTCATTAAATAGCGTGTGAATGTAGCTTAACACCTACAGAAACTGTATCCTTATGTCACAGGGCTTGTCTTATCAGAGATACCTGGTCCTTTTACTTAGATCTATATATCCTGAGGGTTTTTTCTGCATGTTTATTGAAGATGCTGTTGCTGATGTTCCTGCGTAGGAGCTGTTTAAGCTCATATTGCAGTCCTGCTTGGGTTATTACTTTGGGAATACATATAATGAAATTGTTGGCATGCAGTGACAGTGGCATTTCTGCTTGAGTGCCGTTTTACTGGACCTCCTGTCTGCCTGCTCCATCCTCACTGTACCACTCCATGTGCATTTTTGAAACATCTGTGTAGTATGCTGTTCTCTTGTTATATTTCACTGGAGTGTGGTAGCTTATCTTCCTTCCTGGAGCTTTAATTCTTTGAGATTTATTCCCAATGCTTTATGCTGTCAGTAATGGGTAAGTTCCTAACCCTGCTATGGTTCTTGGGTATTTTTGAGGAGGTAGAACTGTTTTAATACTTGGTATTTATTTTGTTAGGATTTATAATCATTTTATCAGGCAGTGGCTAGAGGAACTAATTAATCTTGGAGTGATTTATGTTTTGCCTTTCTCTGTTCTTTTTGTCTGCTGTGTATTAGGGTTTTGCAGTGGCTGTGCCTCTCAGTCCTTATGTCATGCAATTTCTCCTGATCTATTTCTGGTGTGGATGATAGAGCAGAGGCATTCCCTTGAAGTGCTGTTTTTCAAGAGGAGTTGAAAATGCTTAATTAGGTGGTCTTTGTGCCCAGTGAACTCTCTCATAGAGCAGAGTGGGCTGCCTGTTAAAGAGATGGTGAATGGTGCCTCTTAAAGTCAGTGGTAGTGTTCCCATAAATTGCTATGTCTCGGTGTATGAGGTCTAGGCAAATAAGGATTGTGCCCCTTGGATTTTTTTTTGTTGTTTCCTTATTCGTCTTTCTTTTTTACAGGTGTGATTTAAATTCAGTTCCTTTTCCATTTTCTTTTAAAGATAAGTGATTATCTGGCATATGGTGGTATCGTCACCGTAATGTAATTCTGTGCAAGCACTACCTCTGAAGGTGTAGATAGTTTAATCTTGTAGTATTGCAGTAAACATTTGAACGCTACTGGGACAAAAGGAAAATAGTTCCAAAATTTTATTTTGTAGTAAAACCTATGCCTGTGGAGTCTGCTGCTATTAAGGTTTTTATTAAGTTTAATAATTTATAGTTTATGCACTGTACTCTCAGAGGCTGTATAGAAAGTGCTTCATGGTCATGGGCTGTCTTAGACAGAAGGAACAGTAAAGCCACATCAATACTCTATCTGGCATAACTGAGCAGGGAATGTAAACGCTAAAATTCACTTAGGAGTGGGACAGGAGGCAAAATGAGTTGGGAAATGCTGTTAAAGGTTTTTACACTCTGACCCAGAGTCCAGTGCTGACTTTCTTGTGATGTTTTTCCTGTTTATTGATATTCACTGTTGCATGTTTCTGTAGGTGAAGTATTCTGCTTATGTTCTAGGTGGCCTATCTTAGTGTAAGGCAGAAACATGCCTGTGTTAATATATTAAGGTCTATTTTCTATGATGGTGTCAAATTTGAATCCTGGTGGTATTTCTTCTTCTATTACAAAGAAACACCTATAATTCTTTTAGCCATCCTTTTTCTCAGGGTGTGTTGTAGCCAAAAAAAATGTTGTAATTTCTGCTTAAGTTTTTCTTCCAGGTGTGGCATGTACTTTGCCCAGTGGGTGTCCGTGCTCTTCTGGCATTTTTGTTCTGAGTGCTTTGCTTTCTATGATGTGATGGTGTCTGTGTTGCTGTGTCTGAGCCTTTCCGAATGGTTCTCCTCTAACAGTTTCCTGACACTTTCCTGTGATCTTTGACGTTGTTGTCTCTCTTTCCTCTTCTGGCGACTCCTGGTTCTATAAGGACCAGGACAGACTTGACACAAACTGAACATTCCTTGTGCTTCAGTGTCCATCATGCTTTTCTTGTTGGGATTTTTTTTCTGGTATTTGAATGGTCCCTTGTTGGAAATTTTTTGTTTTGTTTTGTTTTTTGCTTCTGAGGTGATCCAATTAAGAATGAGTCCTGAATGCCTTTGTACCTGTAAAAGCTATGTTTTCTGTTACTGACTTCAGCTGGGTTAATCACTGGACAGGTCCTTAGTCGCAGTCATGTCTGGGAGGGCTCTTTTTCCTTTGGAATAAGTTTAAAAAAACCAAAACCAAACAACGAACAACGAAACCCACAGTGAAACCCAGCAGAGGGACTGCTTGAACTACTTGCCTCAGCAAGTATCCTGTCAGGATTGGTGCTCTGTATACAGCCTTTTATTTTTGTCTAAGGCACATCGGAAAATGGGGTGTTTTGTGGGGTGTCCCTTTTTTTTAACTTCCCTCACATGCTGCAAATGTTAGCTCTGTTAAATCCTTTCATTGAAGCCAATTGTAACATTTTTTTTGCAATGCTTTCCAGTATGAAGTTTCTATTCTTCTTCTATGCAAATAAGTTTTGTTATTTTCCCTTCTGCTTCTTGAAGAGAGAGAAAAATCTGTTGCTGTGCACTTGATGTGTGTCCCAGTGATGCAGCAGAACAGCACCTGGTTTCGTGTCCAGCAGCAATGCAGCCCTGGGAAGCAGGGACTGAGGCTGCTTCTGTGCTGGGGGAGCTGAGGGTTCCTGGAGAGGAGGAGATTGAACACTCAGTATCCAAGCTAATCGATTTGTTGTTTCTTTAAAATCACCAGAAGTGCTTAAAATAGTGTACTGCTTCTTCCTGTACCTGATGATTTGTGCTCTGGAGGCTCTGCCAGTATGTGTGTGTTTGTAGTCCCTAAAGTAAAAAAGTCTTTGTGGTTCACGTGTTTTCCAGTGGCTCCTTAACTGTGACCTGACAGGCAGGGAAAAACGATTTGCAGTGATTTTGCAGAGCTACAATAAACACAAAGTTGACAGTAAGTATTGGTGGTGGACTGAGAAATTTTGAAGGATGGCAGTGGTCTTTGCTCCAAAATCTTCTGAGTCCATCTGCTGCTTGTGGGTTTTAATTCCTCTTCAGTATTGCATGCTTTGGAGAAATGGGATCAGCAAAGCCTGCATCTATTTTTGGTAGCTGCAATACAAAACCATTTCTTTATGTGTAGAATTATTTTCTTTACTTGTTTTCTTATTAATTTTAAAAGAAAAGCAAATGCAATGCAGTTTGACTGCAGGGAGTTATATGGCTCATTTATTTAAATACTGAGTACAAACTAAAATAGTATTTCTATTTTATTGTGGTTTTCTCCTGTATGTTTCTGCTGTCTCAGATTTTAATAGGCAAATTATCCAAGTAGCCTAGGCCCAAGGTCTTGCCTTGAAAGATAACCAATTTGTAGGCTACACAATCTATGTGTTCCCATTAAAATTTGGTTCCACTTGTATTCAAGTACTTATTTGTTTACATGTTACATGTTGAATTTTACTTAATTTCTCCTGCAATAAAAGGTGACTGCTCTGTCAAGCATGAATGAAGTTTGACATATAAAGAGCTGTATAAATGATAGGCAGCGTTCGCAGGGTTAAAACTGAATTTTTAGCTGGCAAAACAGCCAGTTACCTGTGTGCTTATGAATAATTTGAACATAAAGACTAACTGAAATAGTAAAGAGAAGACAGTTTCCACCATTGCAAAAAAAAAAAAAAAGCTGCTTCTTTTAGTACTCTTCAGAACATTTTAAATGTTTTTTTAATTTCTGTTTAATCTTTCCACAAAGGTTTGGCAGTCCTATGGGAGCAAGAAGAACACTGGCCATCAGTTAGTATTACAACTCCAACTGAACACTTGGGTTGACTTTTTCCTACTTCTCTTTGTATTGCATGATAAACAAAATCAGTCAAAAATGCATTATTTAAAATGTTTCACAGAAGGAGATATTTAGTAGTTTGTTATTAGGATCATGGGGAGTATATAATAAAAATGTAGCTGTCCCTGGAACGGCTGTGATATAGTACACAGCCTGTTTTTTCTCACTTGAAGAAAGGAACTTAAGTAATATCCTACTCTGAGATGGGTGAAAGGTCCCACCTATTGTCTTGTTCAGATTCTCTGTGAGCGCTGTCCTCCTCTGCAGTGAGGTTTTCTTTGAACAAAACTTTTCTTTTTATTCTTTGGTATAGAAATTACATTTTGGTTTGGTGGATTTAAGAGCCAAGACCACACTGGCTTATTTTTTTGTCTGCGAAGCAGAAGAGGTCTCACTTCTATATGCTGTGGTAGGTTTAAAATTCTATTCTAATTCTCTTTAAACTGCATCAGCTAATATAACTGATCTCTATGTGAGCGTGTTGAGGGGCTAAGATGAGCTTTACATGTTAATAAATCCCTTGATATGCATATAAATCAGGCATAGCTAAAAATAGCAGTGAATGCTCAAATACCTATTTTTGTTACTAAATACAGGTAGTATTCCAGAGAAGTCAAGAGAACATCAAGATCTTCTAGGGACCTAACTGGTTTTGCAAGCAACTACCTTTTCTAGACCAGTCTTTGAGCCAGATCAGAGAGAAATGCACGAAAATGCTTTGAGATTGCCTACTGGGCAGGCAGGGTTGGATTAACCCTCCTGCTCTGGGCAGGTGTCCTGTGTCAGGAAGGGGAGTATGGGCAAAGCTTGCAGTAACTGAAGGGAGAAAGTGGTGGGGAAAAAAGGTTCATGTCATAGGAAATCAGGATCTGTTAATCATGCAATTTGTTTATGACAGTGTTCTTGTGATTCGTTATTGTTCAAGTATTTCTACCCAATTCATTTAGTGAATATACTGAAAATCTTCATATATTAACAATTAAAAATGTAATTCAAACTGATTTTAATAAATATTATTAAATGTGAAATGTAGTGTGGAAAAGAAGGGAAAATGGTTTTTCTGTCTTATTTAAATTGTGGACATGGTTAAATTTTTATTAAATCAGTGTAAATACTATTCAGAATTGTCAGTAAGAAAAATGCACTCCTGGATAACTTTATTAACTCATTTCCCACTGAAAGTGCGCTTTGTGCATAACACATTTTGCTTTTTTATACTTCCCAAGGAATGGGGAAAATTTGAATTACATTTTATAGCAAAAGTTAAGTTCCCTGTATTACAATGCTATTACAATATTACAATTTGAAATTTTGAGATTTTTGGGTAAAGTCGAATTACAATGCTATTACAGTACTCTTTATAGTGCTGTTGTTTATTTTTACATTTCAGTGAGGAGGTGTGAAACCTATTACATAACATAAATATGTATTTTGAGCATTCAACGAAGTTTTCTTGGAACATGAGATTTTTTTATGATTTTCATATTCTTGAGTGTGAAGCAGTTGTGCCTGCTTTGAGAACTGCTTTGTACTTGGCCTGTGTGACTTCAGTTAATATTGTTTGAAGAAATTATGTGGCTTTTTTTCTTCATTTTTCAGTCTAAAGGGAATTATGTGGTGGCCCCATTAGGCTGCAAGACTTTTTGCTAAAATTGGGGATGACTTGTCAGACTTGAGATGCTACTTTTTGGTTTGCGTTGTATTTGCTATTTCATGAATGAAAGCCTTTTTTAGCACTGCAGCTTACCAATATGCAATTTTTAATGGAGAATTTGAATTTACCTTCTACAAAACCCTGAAAGAATGCTGAGGGAGCTGGTTTTGATGAACAGTGGATCAGTACCCATGCAGTGAGTGTCTGACCTAGAGTTTTGCTGTTGGGTTGCAGTACAGCTTTGACCCAGCTGTACTGTGGATTTGCCTTGTGCTTGAGAGGGAGCTGTGCTCTTGTGAAGATTATTCCTGTGCTGTGCTTGAGATCTGCTGCTTTGAAAAATAGCTTTTGTGTTCTGCAGACCTGGAGCTTGTGTCTCACAGGGATTTGTGACTGCATTTGTTGACTCACTGCCAGGCTGGGGTGGAATGGCTGTAGAAAGCAAAGTTTATGGAAACCGTCATCGCTGTGTTTTTAAAACTGAAACTTAAAGGTATTCCTATGCTGGTTTCTTTTTGACTTTAAACTACAAGTCTATCTGAATATCTTAACTGCAGTAATCAGGAGTGTGGATTTGTCTACAGATGTGGTGTTTCAGGACTGCAATATGTACCTTTTAGTCCATTGTGGTTATAATTTCAAAGAGAGAATGGTAGGTATGAATTTTGTGCCGCTCTTTAGCTTGGTGTGGTATTATTTAATAGTGCACGGAGAAATGACTAGTGTGAGTGAAGCTAATAGGGTCTTATTTAAATTTTTGAATACCATTAGGATGATGTAATTGCCTTAGGTGTGGCATTTTGCACTTGGCACTGAGGTGAAAAGTGTGGAGTGGGCAGAAGTGGTTGAAAGGCTTATATTCAGTTGTGTGAGAAGAGCAAAGTGCTAGTTAAGCTTACTATATCAAATTAAAACACCAAAAAATACAATGGGATACAGCTTAATTTTAATACCAGAAGAACAGGGAGAGAAAGCTAATTTTACTTTAAATAAATTAGATCACTGAGGAGGCTGCTTGGGAATTATTTAAAAAAAGAAATCATATAAATTGGCATATTAAGTTTTTCTGGGTCAGATTTTGGGGAATGAATTTTTAAGGCAGGCATTAGGGCATTTATTCATATTTGTGAAGACTTCTGTGGAAATATAAACCCAAAGCAACTAGGAATACTTAGCTACTTATTTAGGCACTGATGGGAGGAAAAAAAAAGTCTGACTTGTAAAGGAAAACCTTACAGTAGCTTATAGTAGGCTGAAACATGAGTAATTAAAATACTAAGTCATGGTGGATTATTCCAGCATGAGCCTACTTCTGAATTTGCTTCATTATTTGATTGTGCTGCTGCTGGTGATGAACTGAAAGCAAGACCTTTGGTAATTTAATAAATCCATATAAGGAGATGAATATGATTAGGTTTATAATCTCAGTGTTGTTGTACTGATTTTTAGGTACTTGCAGCAGTGCATATATTTGAATCAAGTGTTCTTAAATCACTGTTTGAAAGACATCAGTAAACCAAACTATTTTATTTTGCAGGAGACCTGCATTTAATTTTGTTTTGGACTCTTCATGTTGTTAATTTTTGATGTTACTTGTAGCACATTGATATTCTAGATGGAACAGTCTGGGTTTTTTTGTAATAACTTATGCTGGGTAAATTCAAAGCCTTTAGCAAAGGTCACAGAGGAATACAACCTCAGATTCATGAAAGCTTCAGGCTCCTACTTTCAGTTTAAGTGACATGCCAGAGATCACTTGGAAAAGCATGTTTTAGGTAGACAAAGGAGGCCTTTCATTCTCATCTCAGACATCAGCTGGTGGGGCTCTCCAAACAAGTTCTTTGTTTGTGTGCATTTCATTTACAGTTATTAAATTAACAAGTGAAAGTTAAATATTAGGCACTCAGAATATTCGTACAGTCAAATTCTCCATCAAAGCAGGAATTACTTGTCAGATCTAAAGCAGATCAAAAATAAGAGAGTGGGTTTAACACCTGTGATGTTTTAAACAGGACAAATGTTATTTTTTTTATGCCTTCAGGTGATGTATCTGTGTACTGACTGTCAGACTCATCTGTGGACTGACAAATCTGCTATGTATCTTTTACTATGTGAGTTTTAGAAATTATTTGCTCATTTTGCCTGCTCTTGATACTTTTATTAGAGATGACTAAAGATGTTAGAAGTTCTTCTGTATAGCAGTATCTTTACATTAACTGTATGGTTATAAACCTGAAGCCATAATACATCATGGGTGAAACCAAGCTCTTCCAGTGCTTTGGTAAGAAAATAATTAACTAACTAATAGCTTGTAAGTAAATGGAAGAGATAAATTCTTATACATGTTCTTAAGGTGTTTAAATTTGGAGTATTTGATTTCAAATCTCTCTTTCAAGGGGAAAAAAAATTGGTTTGAACCTCATTACTTCAAAGCTTTATCTGAAAGGTCTCCCTGCTGGCATTGATTTCAGCTTTTGGAACATGGGCTGCTGGTACAAGGAAGAGCCAGTTGTGCAAGGGCTGCTTGGTGTTACACATGTGGCTGAAGTCCCTTTGGCAAAGGATTCTGAAATGCTCTCGAGCAGATGCACTTTTATCTGCTCTTAGCTTCCTCCTACCCCTCACTGTTCCTTTGCAAAGGCAAAAATATGTGAAAGCCAAAACCAAAATAAACTCTTCAGGTGAATCAGCAGTTAGCAATGCAAAATCATGCACACTCTTAGAAATTCTTCATCTTAGTTGTGGCTGAATTGGTCATAGAATCACAGAATGGGTCAGGCTGGAAAGGACCACAGTGAGGCATCTGGTCAAACCTCCCTGCTCAAGCAGGATCACCCCTAGAGCACATTGAGCAGGGTTTTATGCAGAGATTTATTAAGCTGTCATAGTGTATATCTGTCTTGTTTTAACATGGAGAGTGATGTCTTTTTTTGTTTCATTTTTCTTCCTATACATGTATTGCGTTTTGCAGGAATTTAAACCTGATGTAGTGACTTATCTTTCAGATAATGATAAGCTTTGTAATTGTTTTCTGGTAATAATAGTGAACATTATGATAGCTCACCATCTGTCAGCTCTCCAACAGAGAAAAATAGCTTGCATTCTCTAAAATTGCCCTTTTAGTAGGTTTTATATTCTTTCATTTGTCTCGTTCTTGAAAATAATTTTGGACTGAGGGCTCTTGAAGCCCTGTTAGACATTTCTCACTCAGGCTGACTCATGAAATACCTCATCAATATCAGTAGTTTTCAGTGTTGAGATGTATCTTTTTCGTATGAAAAAATACCTCAAGCACAAACCCAAGTCTGAGGATTGCTTGTGATATATTAATTCAAAGAGAATTATAATTTTTCTACATTATTGTCTTCTTCTACTGTAATGACTAAATGTACAAGGGTCAGTTTATTTTTAAGTAATTGCAAGAAGTATTGCTATGAAAATGTATTCCCTTAAATGTGGCCGTGCATATTTTGATTAGTGATCTACAAATATTAAAGCATTATCCTGTAAAACCATGTCCCATTAGGTTTCAGAAGTTATATTCTGCCTTTTTACTTACTTTCTTTGTTTTTAATGGGATATGGGTTAAATACACTGGTCAGTTAAGAGCTCATTGAAGAGGTAGGACATTCTGATATTCAGGGTTGTTTGCAGATTTCCATTCTAAACCATTAGAATCTACATAAATGCTGCACATGTCCCTAAAACTTTGATGTCTCTGACAGCTGCACTTAAAAATCAGCAGCTTGAATAATTTCATTCTATGTTATTTTTCTTACTTCTAGATTTAGCTTCTTAGAACTTATTTTAATTTAGTGCCTTGATGCCAGAAAAGCAAGGATCTTGAATTTTATTGCCCTGATGATATGCACTCATCCGTGTGTTGATGACTGTTGCAATTTGAAGTCTTCAGAGACCCTTCTCAGTGAGCGGGTAGTGCTTATAACAGTGATAATGCTGCAAGATCATTACACTTAATTAACATAATTTGACTTAAAATAGGACTTTCTGCTCAAAATTGAGAAGGCAAGCAATTGATAGACAAAAAAGGTTTCCATCTTTGTTTATTAAGTGGTATTTGTTTACAGAAAGCCATTAGGTGTATGCCCTTCTATTTGTATATAGTTATGAGTAAAGCTGTTGTTTAACCTTTCTCTCGCATGACTTGGCAAGCCACAAGCGGTTAGAAATTCTGCATGCTAAGTTTGTCCTTGAAGTGGTGCTTAGAGCCCTCTTAGGTACAGGAGTTTATTGTAACACTGGATGTTGAGAGTAGATTCAGTGAAAACTGTAGTGGGCAGAGGCTACCTTGGTTTGTATAGTGTCAGTGAAGAATCTGGGGGGGAGACCTGTGATCATCTTTTGGAGATCTAGGTGGGTAATTTAGCATCAGCCATAGGAAGGAAATGTTGACTGGTTGTGTGACACTGATAACAATTACTAGGAGTCAGTGACACTGTGCAGTTGCCCACTTCATGATACAGAAGTGTGTGATTCAAGAAGAGCATTTGAATATAAATGGACTGTAGCATTCTCTCAATATTGCTCCATACTTAGAGACACATGTAGTGTTAAACGTATGCACCAGTGTTTTAAAGGTTAAACATAATCCTGAGTATCCTACCATTAAGGCATATAATTCAGTAAATACAAAATTCAGCTGAGATTTAAGGAAATAAACATTTATTTAAGAGATCAATGTAGTTTTGTTGTCCTAGTGAAGTCATACAACCAATAACAGGAAGGTATTTTAAAGTAGGTGGTTCAAGAAGACACAGTCATTCAATTTCTAGTATTTTCATATTCCTGCTCTCAGCAGCATTACAGCAAGATTATTACCAATCCCTTCTCCTTTAAATTATGTATTTTGCATAACATTAATCCCATATGTTAAAGAACACTGTGCTGCTAAAGATACAATATTGATGAAATTGTGTTAGACTACCAGTTTGTTTCATATGAAGTTAGTATAGAATCATGAGAGCTCCTAAAAAAGAAAAAAAAAAAAAAAACAACCCTAAACCTAAAAAGCAACCCCCCCCCAAAAACCAAACCCTGGAGTGCTTGATGTTGTGCTGTGACTTAAGATGCAAAATGCAGAAGAGCATCTTAATTGAGGCTGGACACAATAAAATATATTTATATGCTAAAAGGCAGCTTCTCATGTGGGTAGAACCAATTTATGCGAGAAAGAAAATATGTATGCCTTATCCACCAACTTGATCACTGCAGGATCATCCCTTTGAGTTCTTCCCAGAAGAATGCACAATGAATTTTTATTTTGACTGAAGTATCCTTTTAAAATTTCTTCATCAACATTTGCTGTTAAGCTGATCCAGCTTATTTTTTTCCCTGTTATCTGCACTTCACTGTGTTCCTCCCTCATGTGCAAATCTGATTGCATCATCTGTCTCTTCATAGCTGACAGCATTGTAAGCCTTGCCCACTCATTCCTTATCTCCTGTAAATGCTCCATTCTTCTTGCTGTGCTGTTCCTTTCCTATAAATACCCTTCATCACCAGCATTTGTAGCTGCTGCACTCATCTTTTTCAACCTCCTTACCATTTCTGCCATCATACCCATCAGGAGTTGAGGGGATGATGGATATGGTTAGCAATTGCATTACTTGAACGATAGATGTTGTCTGTGTAGATGCATTTATAAATGCTTTTATCTTCCCATGCCTGCCTTGTCTTCCCCCATGGTGTCCTCCTTGTGTTCTTAGCCTGTAAGCACTTCATTCAGGGCAGCAGTCTTGTCTCTGTGTTTGTATATGGAACAGTATGCTCTAACCCTAATTGAGGGTAATGTAATGTAAACTCTATAAGAATCCTTCATTATTATGTAAGATGTTCTGGCTGGTGTAAACAGGATCCTCAGTGTTTGCTGTGAATTCTGTCTCTGATGGCAGTGTTGGAGCTAGAATATGGAAAACCGGGGTCTTAGTAGGCTTTGAGGTCTGTCCCAAATGCTCCATGGCTGTAATGCTGGAGGACATAAAAATAAGGCCTTAGCATGAAAGGATCTCCAAAAGGCTTCAATACCATAAGGTAGATACGTATTCGAAGCACGGTTATCCTAGCATTTCTTTGTGAAAATACAAAAAGTACTTACTAATGTGCAGAGAAAAAAGTGATTTTAATTGGAAGGAAATGTAACAGCTCTCAAAAGGGAGACTTGTCTGGCATCTCCCCGACAGTTGGCACCCTCCACAGTCACTGGAAAAATGTGCATTTTGGATTTTGATTGAACTTTTGCTACAATGCTGTGTCAATAAAACGCAAATGTATCCTGTTACTTATTGGGCACGATCATATTTTTTTGAGGAACTGTGTACAGTGCAGCTGTCTCTGAGATGAAAGGAAAGCATGCTTCAACAGCATCATCAGTGCCAGGTGTCCTCTACAGCATTTTGCTTACAAAGAGAGAGAAGACACTATTGTAATCAGTCTGCCTTGAGGAAAAAGATGGCTAATTATTTTTTTAAAAAATAGCAGTAAAACAAACTGCTGAGTAACAGATATTACTAGAGGGATTTAAACAGGGGCTGTAATAAAATATTGATTTCAACCCCTTTTTCACTCTGCTACACTAATGGAAGTTTTCACTGTACTGTGTCAAAATGAATCTTACAGGCTAGAACTTGGGTCAGTGATAAACACGTTCTCTTCCAGAGAGCTGGACTATCTCCACTGATATGGCAGGGCTGAAATTGTTCATGTCTTGACATTGGAAACCTGTGGTGAAACCTGCTGTGACATCTTCAAACCTGGAAAACACCGAACTGATCGAGGGTCAGGTTAATTGAAGTGAACATTACTTAATCAGTGGCAACACTTTCAGGTAGCTGTGGGATATATCTTTGTGTTTAGAAATGGAAAACACAGCTATTCACCATGTTTGTTTTCCAAATTCATACATAAAAATGTACATATTCTTTTCACATTCAGTAGAAAGTTGCTGCTTTCTTGAGCCAGTCACAGCTTAATAAAGCTATTTAGTAAAATGAACTCACCCTGATAGAAGTTGCCTGCTGAAAAAAAATTTGCATTGTTTTTAATCCGTATTTTTGATTTTTCTCCAGGATTTACTAACAGGTGGATCTTCACGTCCAGTGTTCATATACAATTTTGGCAGAAGTGTGTTGCTAATTTTATACTGCTGTCGCACGCAGTGTATTTATATTCCATACAATGTAAAGGAGACTGGTAGTCTAAACCAGTTTTCTCTGAGCACATTCTCTCTGAGTGGATGTTAAGAGGTTAACATACAGCTTTAAATATATTAATAGTCTGTCTGATGTACAAAAATAGTCTAAGGACAAGGCATTAAAAACAAAAAGGAATCCTTGACATGGTTCAAGACCACGTACTCACAACTGAGCACAGAAAGGCAAGTAAAGGCCTGCCAGAGGGCTTAAACTGGGATTGTGGCTAATGACACCACATGTGAGTAAATACATGCAGATCACAGGCTGGCTTTTGGTGTGTGTTAGCACCTAATGATATGCAGGGTTTTATCTGTCCTTGTAACACCCTGCATGCGGTTTCATTTCAGTCTAGTGTCACTTTTAGTCTTGCAAAACCCCTTTAACTGGCAAAGAGGGCCAAATCTTGGCTGTAAACTTTTGAACATTTAGGACAAAATTTGCGAATCTGCAATATTTGCTTGTGGTGACTGTCCAAGGGTAAGAGGGAGAAGGAAGGTCCTCTTCCAGCGTCCTGACAAAAGTGAGAGCTCTGCATGACAAGCAGTTTTGAAAAGCCAGTTCAAGCCCAAAGCTCTTGCTTGAGAAGAGGTCTTAACAACAAAGAAATAGAACTCTAAACAGTTACAAAGAACGTGTAAATGTTGCCCTGGCTTTCAAGCAAAGTAGTCAATAAAGGAAGCTTTCCTGACAGGCAAAAATAGGCTCTGCCCCAGTTGCACATGCACAGTGCTGTACAAGTAGGGCCAAATGATCCAAGTCAGGCACTTCTGGTATTTTGTAAAGACTAAATGACTTTGGGTGACTGAAAATCTCACACCTGTGTGAACCCTGTGCTGTTTCAGGCTATTTTGCAAAACACTGATGCTACCATCTCAGAGGAGAATTTAAAAACAAAAAGAGAAAAAAATAGTAGAGGGAAACAAATCATTGAGTCATCCTCCAGGGGATTGTTTTTTGTGGGTTCTCTGCCAGAAATACACAGAAAGTAGTTGGAGTGTGGTTGTATTTTATGTATGTTTGTTTTTAAAATGCAGTTATTTAATCTCATGCAACTGTACTTGCTTGGACACTCCGTATGCATATAGTGTTGCCAGGAGTGTAACACAGAGGTAATTGAAGCTGGCTGTGGTGCCAATCTGTATGCATGGCAGTATGCAAGACATGAGCCAGCCCTCCCTGTGCCATCCCTAGACAGCCTCTCCTTAGCTTCTTTGAAGATATTTCTCTGTTCTGACACTGTAGGTTAATTGGCAGAATAAAATCGTTTGTACCTTGTGACATGGTTTAATAATAAAAGCTAGCTACAATTTAGGTAATATTTTCACTTTAATATCACACTTCTGGTTTGAATTTTAATTGTATCTTTATATTTTACAGCATTGCATTATTTATTTTAATCTAAACATAATAAAAGTGATAAGTCAGAACCAAAAAAACACTACATGTCAGCACTCTGGGATAGATTTTGCTACACAGCAAAAGATGACATCTTTGTGGATTGACCTATTTCTCTTTTGCCTGTTACTTGGACTGTGAAATATTCATTTTTAATCTATCATTCGTCTGCCTACTAGTAGATTTGTTAAGTTAAAACCTTAGTTCACAGAATGATTACAGGACTAAGTCTTCTATTGTTTAACTTTTCTGTTCAGTCACTTTTCAACTGATGTTTGCTAAAATGTGCCCTACTGTAAGATATGTCAGTCTTTCCAGTGAGGATTCTGTTTCTTGAACCTGCTGTGTGTCTAAAACCTCATCTTCTCACAGGAATTCACATGTTCATACATGAATTTATAGTGTAGTATTAGCTTAGAAGTTTTTAAAAAAAATATAAAATGCACAACTGAGTTGCAAATGGTCATTAATAGTTGCTATCACTGTGGCAGTTTCCAGAGTCTTTCAGTCTGGCTGTGGCACTCAAACTCTGGAAATGAGAGGGCTACCTTGGCAATTCTTTTATGCTCGCAACAGTAGAAATACAATTATTCCCCACTGAAATTTTAAATTCTCTAGGCCAGTGAATAAAAATACTGATTCAGCAATAGCCTTTACTGTACCCATCACAGATTATCAGTTTGGTTTGATAACCAGGAGTTTCCTACACATGGGGATTTGGAGCATTATAGGGCTGAAAATGTTCTTATAGTCCTGTATGTGTCTCTTAATCCACAAATACATCTGCTTAGTTATATCCCATTTAACTTTATCAGCCTGAGTGCAGCTGCATCACTGTTTAAATTTCCCCGTGCTGTTGTGTACCTCCTCGTTTATCTTGCCATTGTACTCTGGAAAAAAAAAGTAGCCCATGTTCTTTGCATAAATATAAGAATAATAAATGAAGGAAATACAGCAGAAATTCGTTTTTCCTTTTGAAAAATTATTTTTCTCAGCCAACATCCTTGTGCACTCTTTCCTTTTTTTTTTTTTACTTTTGTGTTTAGCTTTTTCTCCACCGATATTCTCCCTGATTTGTTGTGCCTTTCCTTTCTTCAAACTTTGTTATATCCATGTTGTTGTCTTTTTCAAGGAAGAATAAATGTTAATGTGATTGATGGCTTGTCTCTAGTGGGATTTATGTGCTAATGGAGCTATGTTAGTACCTATTCCTAACCTTTTATCATATGTGGATTGCAATGAATAACAGCAATTTAAAAACCAATTTTTAAATATCTGAGTGATCCCGCTGTTCAACAAACTAAAAAAAAAATTGAAGCCATAGCCTTCCTTCTCTGTTTATACTTTATGAAAGGAAAGTGAATCAGTGGAATTAATACACAAAGAAGGGTGATGTTAAGTGGTATTTTAATCCCATGTTAAATCACAACTGGAGTTGGTAACTAAATAGGTGACAGTTATATGCATTGATAGAACTACCTGGATCCATATGGTAAGGGTGGGATTCACATGACCTCATGTGAATGTCTTCAGTGTAGGCATCCACAGCTGATCTGACTACCCAGACTTACTGGTGGAGAGGCACTGGCATTTGCAATGATTCAGCCTGTTTGGAATCACATTAATCAAGTCATGAGTTGAACTCTGTACTGAGTTTGCCATTTTCCCACCTATGATAAAAGGGGTTTGATAGGTAGAATTCATTTAATCTGGCTGAAAGTTCGTAGTTGAGCATTGTCATCATGCCTCTTCAGTCAGTGGAACAAGTTAGCATAGGAAAGCAATTTTTTCTCTCTTAAAAATAATGCTGATATCCTCAGTGATCTCTATAGTACACTAGGGATTTATACTCAACAGATGCTGGGTTTGGTAGCTGTTAAAACTGTTCCAGCTAGGTTTTTAAGAGGGCCTTTGGACACAGCCAAGTGTAACGTAAAATAATTTAATTTGCACTTTTTTATGTACTTCTTCGGAATTTTGGCCTTTTCTTTATCTAGTCACCTTATGTGCTTTCTCAAGCAGATTATCAGAGGAATGAAATAATTGTAATAAATATCCTTGAGGGATAAAGCAAGTCTGAATATTTTATCCCTTTCAATCAGTTTTCCTGGTGATATTTCTAAGTGAAAATAAACCAGGGCAATGTTAAGCCTTGTCTTTTTTCTTTATTCTTGTTGGAGGAATGCTTTGCTGACTCGTGTTGATTGGGAGTTTTTCCAATTTTAACATATCAATTTGGGGGTGTTGCATATTTAAGAAAAAAAAAAAGAGCAAGCTTTTCTCCCTTGTCTTCTAGTAAAATATGCATGAAAAATAACAGTGAAAACTAATCAAAACTCTGAAAGAGATATAATTTTTAAATGCACATTTTACTTTCTGTGTCCCTGATGTTATTCTACTGCCTTATTCACAAGTCTTTAATGGACAAAAGCTTAATTTCTAATTTAAAAAAGCAGATGCTGCTGGTTCTCTGAATGTACTTTGGACTCTCTTGAAGTAAGTTTAAATTGTAATTAAAATGTCATATTTTCTGGTATATAGGAACCTCCAAAATATTATTTTAAATGTAAGGTGCTGGGTACAACTTGTGGACCTGCCACATCCTCAGCTGCTCTGGTCATTGCTTAGTTGCTTGTTTGAGTAGGAGCAGTGCAGGCTTGGGGTCTGTAGTGATGTCTTTAGTGTCATGTCCTTGGGGGAAAGGAAGGATGTGTTATTTTAGAGTACATATTCTGGGGTATTGCGTAGACAGGGCATACAAGAGCACACATCAATCTTCCCCAGAATATTCAAAATACTCTTGCTGTCCTTTCCCTAAACAACCTCATATTGGCTCCCTTAAGTTGAACATATTTACTGCATTCAGTGTTTTCCCTTGTAAGATTTAGTCCTCATCTTTTTTTAGTTTGCTCTTCTTCCTACACTCTCCTGAGCTTTCTCATTCTTCTTTGTCTACTGTGTTCAGCTATCTATTTTCGCCTTGGCAACATACCTTTTCTCCCTGTCAATGTTCCTCCCTTCTCATTCTCCCAGAAATTTTGCTGTATTTTTCTCCTGCTTAATTTTTCTCTACTCGCAGTGATTTCTGCTCATTTTATTTTGCTCCCTATATTTCCCAACAGTCTCATTACTCTCTTTCGTATGCTTTTCTTCGTGTAGTTATTAATTAACATTTGAAGGTAAATTGGTGATTCATATGACAACAAAATGACATTGTTTAGAATCAACTTGTAAGATGTTCTCTTTTTCTGATGTTTATTCATAGTTTCTCATTAGGAGTGTTAAATACCAGGAGCAAATAAAGATTATATAAACCTATTCATGTTCCATGTTTCCTAAAAGTAGGGTGAAGTACTAGTGGCATTTAAAAATATATAATCTTTGAAGTGTATTTCCTTCCGTGTAAGGGAGCCAGATGATCATAAATGAGGTTTGCCTGGGCTAGACTTGCCATTCCTGTTGAAACTTGAATGATCTGATTTTTGAGCACGTATCTTCTATGACTGTAAACTTAGATACTTCAGGCAATGGTGAGTAGGGTAGTGAAACTAGAAGAGAATTCAGATAATTTAACTTCCCATGCTCTTTCATCAAGTTTTTTTTCAACTTTATTTAACAAAGTTTTCGGTTCTTTCCCCTGTATTTATAAAAAGGGAAATGCTCTAAGGATGGGATGCACCCTTTCTCTGAGCCCTCAGCAAAACCTAAAATTGGAGGTAGAATGTGTTACCTGCCAATCTGTTTTTCCTTCCCATTTTCTTTTTTCTTTTGATGTCTTTATGATTATCTGCATTGGTCTGTTTTTAAAACAACGTTTCTTTTAGTTCAATAGGGTTTTATTTTTATGAGAGACGTAACCGACACTGCTGGCAGTCTGTTCAACATTCTATATTGTTTAAATGTTGCTGCAACAACTGCCAGAATTAGGGCTGTGTTGTTGAAAGCTTGTCTTGCCAACAGTGAAGCCTCTGCTCACGTATGCAGGAAAAGCCTAGTATGAATAGGAGTTCTGACTGCCTGGTTTGAAGATGCATGGGCTGGTTATGGACTTGTGGCAGTGATGTCATTTTCTGACTGGCTGGCTGCCACCACCAGGGCTGGGACCTCGAGGGAGCAGGGCGATGAGTGGAGGTTCACGGGAGGAGAAGGCTGGGTGATGTCCTTCTGGACCTGTAGCAGCATCACTCCATAAAATCTGCTTCATGCAATGTGGGAGAGGATGGGAGGTACCAGGGGGCCATGAAGAGGTACTGAATGACATCAGCACACATTGCAGACTTGCCACCTACATCACTGCAGAAGAAACTATTTGTAGCCAGGTTTTAGACAAGACAATACCAGGTTTCTCATGTGATTGCTGAATAAGTGTTGGGGAAGTCAGATGGAGAAGGGGAGAGGGTGTGAAGGGAAAAAAGGTAGAGCTAAAAAAAATAACCTCAAAAGTCTTAATGTTTAAGAGATAGGCTTGCAGACCGGAAAAGCACACTTGTTATTTTTCATCAGCAATGCCTGATTATGATATACTTTGGATAAGATTTTAATAAATAACAACAAAGGGCAAGCAGCAGATATGTAAATAACTTTACCAAGTGTAAGATCAGATCTCATGTCTGCACATACCTCTGCTTTATATAAATGCTTCCATTGTTGTGGTTACTTTTAACTCCTTTTTTTCCTATGAAAATACTTTAGCAGCCAGAATTTTTTCTAATTCAGATTTTTTAAAATTTCTTATACTTCTTTTCTTACATCTTGCACATATAGATGTTTCTTTAGATTCCTTTGCAATAATTTATTTTTGCATACATATAAGATTACTTAAAAAAAAGATTCTTCAAAGAACAGAGGAAAAACATAGCAATGGTTTTGATATGTATTTGCATGCATGTATGTTTTATCTACAAAATTAAAAATACTCATAATGAAAGTCCTTCAGGACTAGAAGACTTTCATAGCACTTCCTTAGCTGGAAGCACCTTGTATTTTTGTCTTTCAATATTTGTGAATATAGTATGTTCTTTTCCTATATATTCAGTTATAGATATTCAATACATGTATGTATTATACTGTAATTACACTCAGCCTTCACAAAGACAGGCATCTGAAGAATGAAAGGTATTGCTGTTCCTTGCAAAAAAAGGAAGTATATGTTGGCTGAAAGCCAAGTTATCAGTGTTGGGGTGTTTAACATTTGTATCAGTTTAAATAAATGCTGTCCTGTGTAACTGCTATGTCTAGTAGGTAGGGAGAAGCCCAGTAGAAAAATCCCTGGTGTCTTTTCATGTTGCTGTGTAAATCCAGGGCACTGGCAATTAAAGAGTGAAAATGCTGTATGTGAGAAAAACACGTGAAATATAATTAGAAGGTTCCTCCCTTTGTGGGCACTGCATGTGTGTTCAAAGTTTGTCATACAATTTTATCTCCAGCAATGATTTTGAAATTTAATTTTTCTGTATTATAGCAGTAATAACAATACTGTTTCCAAAAGCTTAAACTTGATTAAGATGCAGTTTAAGAATAGGTAGATCCATTTACTTAACTAAAATATTATAAGATAATAAAAAGCTGCTGTATTAACAGAGAATCATATTTGTTCTCGGGTACCATCATTGCAGCTTTATTGCTGTTAGTGGGTGTGTATGTTTTAAAGTAGACACCGATTTCCTTCTGTGTGGTCTCTCCAGGTTTTTTTGCTTTCCCTGTAGGGGGCAGGAATGGTTACAGTTAGTGCAGGTGCATTTTGGATGACTGGAACGTGGTGGGGCTTTCATGTAAAGTTTCTTCTGCCAGTTGTGTGCTTTGCCTCAGAGATAGCAAAGGTGTGTGCAGGTGCCACGATCCAAAGCCTTTTCCTTGCAGTAATTGATGTTGGTCTGACAGGCTCTAACAGGATTTCAGTGTTCTTCAAGGGTCTGCACTGGCCCTTACGTTGTCTTATCAACAAGAGACAGGCTGCCAGGAACATGCTGAAGGATGGCTGACTGGTCAGATACAGAATTTCAAGGTTTCTTGTAATGGGAATGTTGTTATGAGACAAATTCTTAATATTGCATTCACTGGTGACTGATATACTACTTAGTGGAGGTGCTCAGGCTTATTTACACAGGAGTTGTCCTGTGTCCAAATAGAGGAACTAGAGGTAAACCCAGGAGTATTGGATGTTATGTGGTGAGTGTGGCATGGTACAGCTGGCATCAGTGTCTAGGTTTGGGTGCTTTTAATAGCTGCTCAGGATGTTCCTCTTGCTCTTTTTCCTTCTTCATGTAAAAACACTTTTTGTTTCTCTCTTCTCCTTGTCTCCTTCCTTCATTGTAAACAATAAGGAACATCTCATATGAAGTTTGACAGAGACAACTCTATAACCTGCCCGGTGTTCCTGAAGAGTTACACTTTGCGTACTGATCACCACGTGGTCTTATGTCTCTGTGGGGCACAAATCACTGCTAAAATGGAGAGGGTTTTGGCTTGCTTTGTGCTTGGGATGGCGTGTTTTTTGATGGAGCTTTTTCTGAGAACTGCTTGTACACTTATGAGGCCAGGAAAGGTGAAACAAATCCTGTCTCCTCCTCATGTTCTAAAGGAACTGAGCTGAGAACGTCCCCTTTGCATCCGATAATTCAAGGAGTGTAAGAGCCCGATGATCCACTGGGTAAGAAATGTCAGAAACCTCACAAGAATATTTGGAAAAGCCAGTTATGTAGATACTGGGGTGATCATCACAATACAAAAACCCACGAAAAACATTCAGTGAATATCATGTCAAAATATCTCAATTTAAAAATATTTCTACTTGTAAGGATTTCTAACTGTAAAATTTGTAACAAAAAGTAGAAAATATAAAGCAGTGACTGATAATAAAAAGTAAGACTTAGGAGAAATTCTAACCTGAAGTTTAAGGTTATAACATGTATTCAATAATTGTGACCCTGTTTAATCCTTTGGCGTAAGTCATGTAGACTCATCTCCTAGGAGAGGTAGGAATCTGTGTGCAAGATTTTATGAGTCATTGCTTTAGTCTTTATAAGGTAACATACGCTTGACTCAATCTGGATGAACAGAAACATGTTTTTTCTTTGACTGGAATTTAATTTGTCATTCTGATACTTTAGAACAATTGATTTTTTTCTTGAATTTTGAAGAACAAATGAGTGGAAAAATAATTGTAGTTCAAAGTTTGAACAGCACTTAAGGCATTTAGGTAAATTATAGACCACAAAGAAAATGCTGTTATCAGAAGGATCCTAACACAGTAACAAGTTTACATTAGATTATGAAAGGAATAAATAAATATTTTTGATTAGAAATCAGAAATTATTGATGTTGTCTAGTGAGTTAAGATAGTAAAGATATTAGAAGTGATGTAATTTGAGGGTGTCTAACACTCCATTATTTTGCTGGAAGTTGAATTTCTTTCAGCTTTGGCAGAAAAGCTCTTCATGCACCCTCAGCAAACCATTTGCCTTGGTCTAGACAAGGTTTAGAAAAATTCAGCTAATGACTTGCTGTGTTTTAAATAAAAGAGTAATAACTTCTTAAAGCACTCTGTCTCTAGCTACCTAATGTCCAGCTGTTTCCATATGGAGATGTTTTTTGCCTAGTAATAGAAAGCAATTGGCAGCTGATTTTAAAGGACAGGAGGATACATTTCAACATACTTAAAATATTTTGGGTTGGGTTCCCCCCCTCCCAAAATGGATAAACTCATAGGAATAAGCTTTCTGTTTTCCAGCAGCTCTAAGAAATTTTGTCAACTCTGTCCTTGTCTCCTCCAAACACCTCTCTCATGAAGATTAAATACATATAAATAATAAAGTTCAATATATAAATAATTAGGAAATAATAAGCATAGTCATGTTTGGGGTTAGTAGTGCTTTCTTTGGAGTGCTTTACTGGTATTTAATGTGACAAATAGTTACGCAAAGAGAAGTTTCATTTTTTTTCCTTTGCAGAATGGCTTTTTGTACAACCACAGATTTTCAAACAAACTTTTGGCAGAGTTGGTTATTGGCCTGAGATAGGAGGAGAGAGGGAAAAGCAACAACTTGGTGCTGGGCATACGTCTGGTACAGCAAATGCTGCCAGACCCAGCAGAACTACCAGAATGAAGAATTCCTCTTACTGTCATCTTTGTGTTTCAGTAAGCACTTTATTAATGAGTTGTAGAGTCTGGCAAAAGATCAAATGCCAGATTATGTCAACAAGGCTTAGTTATGTGGGTGACTAAAAGAAATTCAAATTCATTGTTAGGCTTAACTGCAATTCTTCTTCCCTGTGTTCATAATGGGCCATTTGTAGAGTAACTGTAGCGTATCGTAATGCTTTTCTTCTTAAACACCTAATGTTTCCTCAGATTTATCTACAAACTTCCTCCAAAGATTTTCATGTATAATTTAACTCTGTAAAAATTATTCAGAGGCATTACTTATGTCATTTACATTCTCTATTTATATATTTGGAAAATAATTATTTAAACAAATAAAAGGCAAATTCATTTGTGTATTTTCTATTCTTTCTTCCTTATTGGAGAAGCAGAAACAAACTTGTCTGTATTGTGGATATTCTCAAGCTCCTCCTTTCTAATCTTGTGATCTGCAGTGTCTGTTTCCTTCCTACCATGTTTCATCCCTTTCTGTATCCTGCATTTTTTCAGGTCCTTCTTATGATGAAGATTTAGTGAAATTAAGTTTTAAAATAATGGTACTGTTGTTGCTACTTTTCTTGAATTAAGTACCATTTTTAAGTAAGTCCTCAGTGAGCGATCTTCCATGTTCCTCTGCAAAAACAAGGCAGTGACTACTATTAAAGATATACAGAGGTATCTATCTGTCTTTCAGATTAGCTCTGGCTTCTATTCATGTTGAGGAGAATAGTGAATTAGGTAACTTCAGAGTGGTGACCTGTCACTAGTGGGGTTCTGCAGGGCTCCCTTTGGGGCCCTGTGCTCTTCAACATCTTCATAAATGACTTGGACGGAACTGGGAGGGATACTGAGCCGGTTTGCAGATGGCACAAAACTGGGAGGAGCTGTTGACTCTCTCAAAGGCTGGGAGGTCCTACAGAGAGACCTGGACAAATTAGAAGACTGGGCAATCACCAACCATATGAAGTTCAGTAAGGAAAAGTGCTGGATTCTGCCCCTGAGATAGATGTATGGACAGACTGGGGAATGAGATGCTGAAAGGTAGTGCTGTAGAAAGGGAGCTGATAGTCCTGGTCAATGGCAAGTTGAACATGAGTCAGTAGTGTGTCCTGGCAGCCAGGAGGGACAAGTCTGTCCTGAGGGGCATCAGGCAAAGCATCACCAGCCAGGCGAGGGAGGGGATTGTCCCACTCTGCTCTGCACTGGGACAGCCTCACCTGGAATATTGTGGGCAGTTTGGGGCACCATAATATAAGGAACACTTTAAGCTGTTAGAGAGTGTCCAGAGGAGGGCAATGAAGATGGTGAAGGGAAGCCATATGAGGAGCAGCTGAGGGCACTTGGTCTGTTCAGCCCGGAGAAGAGGTGACTGAGGGGAGACCTCACTGTAGGTACAAGTTCCTTGTGATGAGGGGCAGGCACTGATTTCTGCTCTGTGGTGACCAGTGACAGAACCCCTGGGAATGGCCTGAAGTTGTCAGGGGAGGTTTAGGTTGGATATTAGGGAAAGGTTTTTCCCCCAGAGGGTGGTTGGGCACTGAACAGGCTCCCCAGGGCAGTGTCACAGCACCAAACCTGACAGAGCTCAAGAAGTATTTGGAAAATGCTCTCAGGCACATGGTGTGACTCTTGGGGATGATCCTGTGCAGGGCTAAGGGTTGGACCTGATGATCCTTATGGGTCCCTTCCAACTAAGCATATTCTGTGATTGTTTTTTTGGGGTTAGTTTGGTTTTTGTTTGCTTGTTTGGATTTTTTAGTTCTGTATTTTTTTTCCTCTTCATAGATATTGACTCCTATTATGTGTGCCCACCCAGCTGATCATGAGCAGGACCCAGCTGCAGTTCGATTTGTGCAGTGTGTAGAAAAAGAGGATCTGTACTTCCCTTTGTATCTTTTATCCAGTCACTATGACTTGTGTGTGGGATGAGAGTGTGTTTTTTTAAAACACACTTTACATTCAGAGCAGTAACTAAAACCTGACTCTTACAAAAATATTTAAAATGCTGTACATTTCATTCTTACTGACTTTTTCTTCTGGGAAAGGAGAGAGTTTGATTTATCATTTTGAAGTAAACAGTTTCTTAAAATGGTGATTTTAATATTTTCAGTATAGCATAACCTTAAAAGTTCTGTTGTAATTTCCTCATGCCCTGAGCAGAAATATGATTTAGGATAGTGAAGAGGAATAATCCTAAAAATATTAATGTAATCTCCCCAACAGGAGATTGCAAACAGCTGGTTTTCTGTTGCGTGTTCTTCAGTGAGGCAGTCCCTGGCTTGTGTATCAGCATTGCTGTCAATGTTATGCATGAGAGACCTGAAGACATCGGTAAAGCTACTTTTTTTTTTCTCACTTCAAAAGCTTAATAACATCTGGAGGAACCGTTTTAGGGCAATTATACTCTTTATGTTTCCATACTACACCATTCAGAATTCTTATGTTTGTCACATTTAGGCTTGCTCTGTGCTTGTGCCATTTTGAAACCCCTGGTGCCAGAGCCTGTGATTCCAGCAGTCTTTTAGAACTATTTATTTTAAAGTCACATGACCTAAAACACATCAATGGGTGAACCTCTCAAGTTGTGTGTAAATCTGTCTAATTTTGTCTAGTGATACCCAGTGCTTCATCAGGAGAACTTTAATTTATTGCCACCTTCTGTACTGTTTAACATGTCACTTGCACAACAGTTATCACAGCTCAAAACACAGATTTGTCCACAGAGAATCACACTAGTGGTACCAAAGTTGCTGATGCACTTCATGACTTCAAGGCTGAAAATTTACTGAGAACAGGTTGTTTGATTAATTTTCTTTGTGTAATATTTTCAGGTCTGTCTTTATATATTGATTTGGGAAGCAGGATTATTTCTTTTAACAGTAACACTGGAGGTAGCATGAGGGTTTTATAGGCAAATTGTAAGATCCAAGCAGTTGTGGCACTAATGTGACATAAGGATGGAAAAGACAGTGGAGAATAGACTGGAATGCATATTGCTAGGGAAGGAGATGTTTGAAGACAGTGTAGAAGAAAGACTTAAAAGCGCCTTGAGCTTGTGTCCTAATGTGTATATCACACAGAAAATGGAAGAAAAGCACTAAACCTGTTAGTTTATCATCAACTTAGACTAATAAAGTAGGCTCATGTGAATGAGCCTACTTATTAATTAAAAAGTATATTTTTCTTGCATCTGTTAAGTATAATGTTAATTTAAAAAAGTATGCATGGAAATTCGGGTGCCAGGGGTTTACATCGCAAAAAATTGAAGGTACTTATGTTTAGCTGCCACTCTGTCTTTTCCCTTACTCTCAGAGGGAGGGCAGGGAGAAGCTGTGTTAGTTGAGTTCTGCAGCTGTGGATCTCTGCCCTGGATAAATTTAATACATGCACTGTCAGTAAGATATTTTAATCTTGACTGATGAACATGTTGTAGACCATTGAGATAATCTGTTTGCGGTAGACATGATTAAATTTTTAGTGAAACAGTGACTTCTGTCAGTTGACTTTGAAATTGTGGTGACTCTGATATCTACCCATATGTCGTAGGGAACAGTTTGTGCAGTGTCATATACCTTGTCCGCACTTTTCCATCTGTTCTTGAGCAGCAGTTAGGGGTTTTATTCCCTTTCTTTTGTTGTGGAGAGCTCTGTGGTTTTTTTATTGGTAAAAATGAATAAACAAAACTCCAGGCTAGTTCTGCTCCCCTGTTCTTTTTTCCAGATCATTTATATATACCTCAGAGATTCCTAGTTCTCCCATATCTGATTTTTTTTTTCTTTTTCACATTATTGAGATAAAAGAACTTCTCTTCTTTGTCTTGCATGAAGAGTTTCTTCCCTTACCCTTTTTGAGGTGAGTGGTTCTAGATTTGCTGTGGAAACTTCAGGTTTCTTGGAGCCTTTGGCATGATGCTCTCTGACAAGTCCCCTGTGAGTTTAGAAACTGCCAGCATGTCTTTGCTCTCCTCTCAGTTTTTCCAAGCCTTTGGTCTCTTACTTTTAGACAAAGCAAATGATCTTTCTGTGAAAGGAGATCCCTTCCTGTTTTAACTTAATGTGGTGTCTTTTTCTCTGGTCTAACACAAAACTTACACCTGAACGTCTCAGAGGAGACAAACATCTAGGCTGGGAAAAAAAAAATCCAAGCACAGATTCCCCCTAAGTGGCCAGTTTTTGCTTTGCTTTGCTTTAGTTTAAAAAAATAAAAATCCTGATGTTTATGAAGTCATTTTGGGCAGTGCAGAGCCTTTCTGTCTTTTGTTTTCATTCAATCACAGCTTGAATAGTATGGCTTTAGAGACTTAGTGTATCTGCTTTGCTCAGGCCTTGGCTGAGAGCCAGTGGTCTGCCACTCAATTTGTACACAGTGCAAAATTAATCAAAGTGGGCTGATAAAGTGCATGGAATGACTGAGGAGTTGGTGACAATGATACTGTCCAATCGTTTATATAATAATTTATGAAAATAATGTATTGTTGCTCTGTAACTGGAGAAATCAGTTGTATTAACTGCTGCTTTGAGATTTGCAAGCATTAATTTTCATTCAGCTTCATCTTTTTCAGCCAGTGTTATGATCTGTTCTTCTGGGTGTGGTTCAACTTACAGTGGCCTCTGAAATTAGGACAGTACCAAAATCAGTGAGAACTTAAGTGGTTGCTCACTAAGCAGAGGTTCACTGTTCACTACAGTTACCTAATTAACTGGTGAAAGCCATTAAAGGTGTGGTTCTTTGGATCTGTAACAGGTGCTGGTGCTGAAGAGCCCAGCAGTTACCTCTGTGCCACAGCAGGTGAGATCAACCAAAAGTGACAGTGCTACTTCTGGGTGTCAGGTTGGAGGGTCTTGAATCAAGAGGCCTTCAGGAAGAGTTGCTGAATGAAAAACTTTCAATTTTCTTGTCTCTTTCTCTTTTTTTTTTGTTACTTTGAGTTTAACAAATATTACTGTAATTTGCATTCTTCTGGGCATGAAGACTTGAGTGGGTGCCACAGAAACCACAATTTGAAGGATTTTTTTTTTCTATTTTTTTTTATTTGGACTTGAGATGCAATTTATATGTTCTAATAAATTCTGTAAATGAGCCCAGATTTTTGGATGTGTAAGGTATAAAAGATCAAAATAAGCAATTATTCTCTTAGCATAAAGGCACTCAGTGTAAAACTCCTCTGTCTTAATTTTGGGAATATTATTTCCAGGATCAGTTTTATATCAGGAGAGATATTTATGGTATGAGCCTGACCATGATGGTGCAGTGTGGATGTGTAAAGGTGCAGATTTGCTTTTAAAAATGAACAAAATGGGTCCACTTGCAAAAGTCTTAGATAGCAGATAGGTAGATAATTTAGATAGGTAAATCCCAAATAAAAAAATATTTCTAGTTGACAGCAGAGAAATAGGGTAAAGAAAGAAAGAAAAACCCCAAAACCTCGTGATGGAAGTTTTATCAACTTATGGAGTGCTCATTAATACACTAGAATTTTCTTTTTCCTATGAAATTTCATTTTATTTAAATATTTTTAAAGCTGTATTAAATATATCTTTGTTGACACTTGGTTACCAAAAGTAAAACTATATTATGTGCTAAAATACCATTGGGAAGAAATGGTTTTGAATCTCTCGGAGCACCCAGAGACTTAAAGTTTGCAGTGAAGTAGCTTGTATTTTGGATTTTGTTTTTAACATCTTGTAGTGTATTGTTTGCAATAAAGTCTTAAGTGTAATAATCTCTAGACATCCATTGAAAAGCCTATGTGGAAGCTTGATTCCAGAATGGATCAGTTGATCACTTTATTTCAAACTGTGGATTTTGTTTTGCCATAAAATTCTGCCTTGTTAATATCCGTTTATGTAATCAAGTTTCAGTTTTAGCAGGGCTAAGCATCTTCAGAAGGAATTAAAAAAAGTTGGATTATGAGTGATGAATATATTTATTGTCAGTCAGTGTCAAAGATCTGTGGTAGGCGAAATCAGCTTTCGTTTGCATCTCAAAATTCTCAACTTTATCTCCGTCCAAAAGTGAGGGTAAGCAACAGAGATCACTGCCTTCTAACATTCCTTCATAAAAAAGGTTGGGGGAGGAAAAGTCTAAAGGGATAAGCTTTCTCCACAAAGTTCTTGAAACTTTCGACTTCTCCATCCTACAAAAAATTCTGTGAGTAGTTTTTAGCTTTTAGTACTGACAACACAGATGTGTTATCACAATGGGTAATGAAAGCATCCCGTTCTTGTTGAACCATATTGGGTCAGAGTATGAAGAGAAAATACATAAAGAATTGCAGGTGTGCTGGTCCTTAAAAAATAAAAATCTGTAGATGTACTTTCCTTTAACCTGTGTAATACAAAGTAGTGTATATTCAGAGACTCATCACAGTAATTTTTTTCTGAATTTTCTTAAAAGCAGTGTCTTTCTGAGAAGTATTTTTGCAGTGTTCTGAATACCTACCTGGTTGAGTCCCGCAGTACGTCTTTTTGATCCCACTGTGCCACTGTTCTTTGGTCTGTTTGATCTTGTGCACTGCCTTCATGCAGTTTAAACATAAAAAATACTGTATTATGATAACGCTAATATTACACTTGTTCAAAACGATAATTAAGTAGCCATATATCCAGTGCATTTCATAATTTGTGTGATCAACACCAATGTCCTGTGCTGCACTAGAAATCTGTTTTAAAGTAACAGCGTGATTGTATAGTTGAAAATGAAGAGGTATTGAAGCTGTTTCTGGAGCCTTTATGCAGTACAGCATAATTCTTAACACGTTGGAAGTTTTTTTTACTGTAACGTGAGTGGGTCTTTCACTGATCAAGTGGCTATTCAGTGTTTTTACTTCTTAACCACCATGTGGTTCTAAGTTGTACTTAGTAGCTATATTTGAGTACATAAGTAGGTAATTTGGTGTTGGGGGTGCTCACTGGTGTTTTATCATAGGTTATTGGGTTGTTTTCTAATTGGAAAAAGCCCAAATAGTACCCCAGGGAATTTAGATGATGCTGTCATTCGATTTTGTTAACTGGAGAACTGAGGCACAGAGGGAAAGATCCATATGGCCTAAATGAGAACGGCTATGGACCTTTGGTAGTGAGGTCCAAGATATTAGAGCAGCAAGCTTATTCTTTATCAGGTTGCAGTTCTGGAGCTGCCCAGAACCTGGGAGGTTTTCTGGCTTCAGCCTGGACATTCCTGCAGCAGCTGGACTTCTGCCTGGGTTGGGATGTGAGTGTGGGTATGCAGAGAGGTCTCCTGGTAGCTGTGACCATAGGAACACCTGCTGCCTGGGATGGACAGTGTTGTAAAGGAAGGCTTTTACAGCCTGTGTGTCCTTGCAGTCACACAGAGGAGCCAGTTGTGGACGTACTGAAATGTCACAGACACCTCTTCGGAGGTCTGAGAAGCATGTACTTCGGATGTGAGAACTGAGATACTTCTTGGATTTCCTCTGATCAATATCTTTTGGGAAGAACAAGTGCCATATGCTTAATGAGGTGATGATCACTGCTGGCTTGCAACCCTTCCACCAGAGCATGAGGGTGGTAAACTCATTCAAGCAGAAATAATATTTTTGTAACTTTGGTTAAAAAAAAAAATCTAGTTATCCAGTTTCTCCTCTTCTGTTTTCAGAAATTTCTGAGGCTTGGTGCCTGAGGTATATGTAAAGGGAGGGAGAGCAGTCAGATTAAAGCTCTTCCATCATGGAATGGTTACTCGCAAACAGCTGAAGCTTTCTGTGGCTGTAAAAAATGGACATAGTCGTATTGTTGCACAGGTCTTACCAGCATTTCCATGGGTGGCATTACGGCCTCTGGTGGGAATAGGGTCTTAAAATGATGCTCACATCCATGGTTCTTTGGGCTTTTTGGGTCAGAAACCTCTTGACTCAGAGCTCCTGGTGAGTTCACTTTCCAGCAGACTCCGTTCTGCTCGGACAGGACCTTGTGCTCCAGTGGCAGGGTGCATCTCCCCGTGGGGACAGCCGCTCCCGGTGTCCTGCCAGGCGTTTTGGGAACAGCGTGCCAGCCCCGGCCTTACCCGTGCCGGGTTGGTGATTGCAGGGTCACAGAACACGCCGAGCTGGGAGGGATGCAGAGGGATGCCGGAGTCCAGCTCAGCTCCTGGCCCCGCACGGCACCATTCCCGAGGGACCATTCCCACGGGGCTGGGAGTGGTGTCCAAACACCTTCTAGACTCTGCCAGCCTCGGGGCTGTGACCGCTGCCCAGGGAGCCTGGTCGGCGCCCAGTGGATTAATAGCTATTTGAAAAAAGGAAGAACAATGAAACATCACTTTGTGCCGTATATTAGTAGGACACAGCGGCAGAGCGCGACACCCCCAAACCCCAGCTATGCCCGGCACCCCAGCAGCGACTGCATGCCTGCTCTTTGTGACGACTCACGAAGCCACCCTGCTGTGGCCTGGCGGGTCTGCGGGATGTGCGGGGGTCCCTCCGCTGCCCCGGCCCTGGCTCCCCCCGTGCCGCGATGGTCGCGCCCGCCGTGCGCGCTCCCGTGTGCGGGCGCGGCCTCGCTCAGCGCCGCGTCCCGGGCCTGCCTCTCTCCCTCCCTTCATCCCTCCCCGCATCCCTCCCTCCTTCCCCGCATCCCGCCCTCCCTGCCTCCCGCCGGCGGACAAAAGGGCGCAGGGAAGCGGCTCCTCCGGAAGAGCCAGCCAGCCAGCCAGGCGGCGGTGGTGGTGGCAGTGGTGGTGAACGTTTTCTGATTTTTCCAGAAATCAAGCAGAAGACTGAGCTGCTGATGTCAGTTAACTCTGAGAAGTCGTCCTCTCCAGAAAGGTACGGCCGCGTCCCCGCCCGCATGGAAGCGCCGGGGGGCTTCTCCCTTCCTTCCTTTCTCCCTTCCTTCCCTTCTCCTTTCCCTTCTCCCTTTTCTCCCTTCCCTTCTCCGTGCCCTCCTCCCTCTCCCCGGTGGTGCTGGCATTGTCCCCTGCCGCATGCTGGTGCTGGCAGCCCCGGGGGCTCCTCCTGCCCCGGCCATGCGGGCCGCGCCGGGCCGGGCCGAGCGCACCCCTTGTGGGTCACCCACCGACCCACCCACCGACCGAGGCACCCCCGACCCTCTGGGAGAGGGAGTGCCCTCCGTAAAAGTGGCTCAGGAATCACAAAACCCCCCCCCCCCCTAAAATTAGTCACGTTCTGTGTAAGATAGATGCGATCGCTGCTTCAAGCCTGTGCTAGGAAATGGAGCAGTCGCTGCATGCAGTAATGCTTCATGCCCGCAGGTAAGGACAAAATGACTCAGAAGTGTTTTTAAAGCAATCATTTTGTCTGTCAATCAGATTAGTGCAGTTTCAAGTAAAGAAATCCTTAAGAGGTGCTAAATGAACGTTAAGTTTTCTGACATGAAATAGCCTCTTGGTGATTATTTTGTTGATTTTAAATAATCCAGCCTTGCTCACTTCTGTTTTCCTTGCAAGTGAATTTTAGGGGTTTTTTATTTTCGAAGCTGCTTAAATCCAGAGGATCACATCGTATTTCCCCCCAGATTATTTGCAGGAATCATTCAGCAGTATGCAAAAGACCCCCCTCCCAAATGTTGTATTTTCACGATTTTAATATTGGACATTGGCAAAAAATATTATTAATTTTAAGCACTCAAACTGTGTGTTAGGCTGAAGTTATTACCTAAAATGTATTTTATTGAATGGCTCAGCGTAGAATAATGTGATAAGGCACTGAATGCTATCTTAAGGAAACAGACTAAAACACATCTTTCAAAATGAACGAGTGCTGTGTGGCATGCAGGGTTTTAAAAGCCAAAATGAGCAATTTAATTTGATTTATGTTTGTGTAAGATACGTGGAAGCAAAACTGAATTGCTTTTCACCAGCTGTAGTTATAACAAAATAACAGCAATGAGAGATACAGAAAATGGTGGGGGGGAATGGGATGTTAAGTCACCTTTCCAAAATGGAGAAATATAAGAAGAGCTTTGAGAGTGATTTTGTTATTTAGTTGTTCAGAATGAAGAATGATGAGAGAAAATATGAATGCTTATTTGTTAACCTTTATCACATCCTTATGCCTGAAATTTTTGAAGACACGACTCATAAAATGGTGGTGATAAGAGAGAGGATGATGGAGTGAAAATAGTAAAGGAAACAGGTGCTAACTTGATTTTTGGAAAGACTTTTGTTGGCATTGCTGTGGGGGAATTTGGTATAGAATACAGACATTTATTTTATCAATATGAATATTATGCAGTACCCTACAACTGATAGGTCTGGTTTTGAGCAGAACATGCTCATAGTTGAACTGATGTTAGTCCTACATGAAGAGGTCCTTGTAAAGGATCATAACACATAATTAGAAAAAGATGCATTTGCCTGAGATTAATTTGAAAGCCATTCATTACAGAGTAAGATTTTTTTTTTAATAGCGTGATGTGTTACTTTAAAACAGAGATTAAAATGTGAATATTATATATGCACATAAATTTATTTTAAGGATTTAAATATGTGATACTGTTCACTTGGAGATATCAACTGTGTGGTCAGTTATAAATAAATGAAAACAACTTTATATGTTATAGGAGATTGATTTTTTTATTTTAAAGAAAATAACCACATTCTTTTCACCTGTCTAAAAATAGATTGAATTTTTTTGCAAGCTGTTATGAAACAGCTCTGGCTATCCTATTAGCTGCCAGTTCCTTTCAAGACCCTTTGAAATTGATACGTAAGAATTTATTTAAAAAAAATAATAATTATAATATTGTCTCAACTGCTGAACTGTCCTTAATTTGCTCTGTAGAAGAATTGCAGTGTGTGCTTGTACCATACAGACATGAGAATATGCATGTTTTTGACAAACATGGAAAGGGAGTTCATACTTGCATAATTATTTATTGCCAGTTTTTACCCTTGCTCCTAGTGGTTGGGCTATTTGAGAAGCTTGAGTTCTCTGTGTGGGAATGCTGGGTGGAAGATCTGAAAGAGTCCATGGCTTGTTTCTTGTTTTCCACGCTAGCAGAGTCTGCTAGACAGCGCTTGCATAGCTGGAGGGGAGGGGAGAGAAGATGCTCTGTGCACTTACAGAAACCGATGAAATGGGAATAGAGAAGCCCATTACTTGCCTCTTTCTTTGGTTGGTCTTTGTTTTTACCAGACAGTTTAGTGTTTGTAGGTTTTCCTGCTCATTTGGCAAGTTCAACATGCTGTCACGTCCTAATGATGAGAAGGAAGCTGGAATATAATGGATGGTTTGGCTGTTGTGGAACCTCAGCATTTTAGAAATCCTGCAGTGCTCTCTTAGGATAGTTGTTTGTTGTATTTTCAAGAGGATTTTAGGAGACATTAGCAAGAAAGATGAACCTTTTTGTTGAGGAACCTCTGAAATGTTAAAGAACACTGGCAGCCTTGAAAAGTAAATTAATACAAACCTGAAATATTTTTCATAGATTCATCCTGCTTTTCCCTTCTCCGTAGGAATGAGAGAAAAGTAGTTGCAGATGTGAGGGGGTGAGATGTGTGTTATGGGATATTTCATTAAGCTGGCACAATCAGGCAGCATCTCTAGGTCCCAAATTTCCAAGCAGTTAATGCAGCCTGTGTATATGTTAACAGCCTGTGACAAAGTCCTTGTTCCTTGTTGATAAGGTAACCCAGGTAACTCTGGATGTGTGTGTGCACACGAACGGGTACGGTGGATCAGGTAACCTGCTGCAGCCTGTGTCACTGAATTGATTTGTTTGGATGTCTGAGCTTTAAGTAGACCATGGAAATGTGTGCCTACGGCGTGCTTATGATGTGGCACGCACCTGATTTCTTTATCTAATAGTCAGTAATTTAACTACTCTGTGTTCCTTACCTTTCACTGGAGGCTGCGTGAGGTTACTGGTCCAAGCCTTGCAAATGTCATGAGGAAGCAGGTAGCAGCACCCAGATGAAGGAGGATGGTCTTTCAGGAGCCCTTCAAGAAAGCAAAAACACTTCAATTTCTGTTGCATGAGTTATGCACTCAATCTACAGTACAGTGAACCCTTTGAGCTGCACAGATTTTCTTCTTTGCCTTTTTAAGGGCTATGTGGAACTGTTGGCAAGTTTCTGTTTCATTTTGAGAAAAGTCAATCCTTCCACCTGGATTATTTTCTTCTCTTTAGAATGCAAACCTAGCATATGTGTTATTTTTCTTATTTATGTTTTAGGATGAAGAACTTGGTATTTTTTAGGTCTGATTTCAAATTCTAAATTTACGTCATCTTAGCAATGCAGTTTGACTATGGGGTAGTTCCTGGTAAAGATTATTAGCAAGGCTGATCAGTCTCAAGTGTTTGACCTGCTCTTGTTACCTCTTTCTGCAAAGGCTGCATATGCATGTTTCTTTGAAATGAGTTCCTACTTCAGTGTTTTTCAAAAAAATTAATAGCAGCCACTCATGAGCAGTCTTAAAATAAATAACTGGTGTGTGTATAATTCAATTTTCATGATTTTGAGTGGTTTTATAAATATAACAGTAAAGGGAAGGTACTTTCAGGTGACAGTAGGACAGCCAAGTTTGTGTTAATCAATGTGTAGAAGCATTTGGGGTGGGGTGGTGCAGGCAACGTTTAAGGAATGATGGTTTTGGTTTGGGTTTTGGTTTTTTTTTAGCCTTGGGCTATATATACCCCTCTCTCTTTGTAATTTATCTTTGCAAAGCAAATTAATGTATTTCTCAGTGCTTTTATGTGGTTTCTTCACCAGATCATGCCAAGAATCCAGTCAGGGATAAAGTAAAGGAGGAAGAAATCTAAAATAATGAGGAGGAAGAAAAAAGATGGAGACTGAGTAGTGTCTGCTTCCTTTTCTAAGAGACCTAATGTTAGTTGTTAGATCAGGCGTTGTGAAACAAGTTACAATGCTGAAAGATTCCTTCAGGTGTAGGAACATGAGGGAATTTTTTTGTTCTGCTTTTGTGTGTGGTTTTGTTTTTTTAATTTAATTGTGAATGCACTGCTTCTCCTAAGGCAGAAGTGTAACTTGTAATAAAATGTAGAAATAATACTTCAAAGTAGAAGAACCATCAGCTCACAACATTCAGGATGAGCTGACATTGGTGTGTGTCAGATAAATATTTTGGAATAATTATTAGGTAATAGAGAATTGTAGAGAATTATTTATGTAACTAACATTGAAACAAAAAGTAAGTATCAGAATAATGGAACTATTTAATCAGTTCCAGTAAATTTTAAATACGTTTTCAAAATACCTTATTTTCTTTAGCTTTCTTTCTGCTTCACTTGTTCTTTTTTATAGGGTAAGAGAAGTACTGTGTAACTTCCATTTCAGGACAGTTCAAATTTATTTGTAGTTGTCATACAAGTTTCCTCCTTTGTTTAATATATGGTAACAGTGAACAGTGTGTATTTTTCCCTTTTTTTTTTTTTTTAATTACCATCTAACACTATTTGTTTTATCTCGGAAGTAGAAAGAAAATTATCCTATGTGGTCCTTAAGCTGTTTGGCCAGGGAGGAACTTTATTCCACCACCAACTCTGTTGGGTGACAGTGTGCTATATAGCTCTCTTAGGCTACATGCTTAATTTTAAATTACCAGTCCTAGACTAGAATAAATCCCATGTTTTTTGTGTTTTTTGTATCAAAGGCTTCATACTCTCATTGTTTTAGTATGCAAGGCTTTTAAGTGAAGTATGAAAGGGATGTAGAGGCAAGAAATGCTGCTACATGCCATTGTCCTTGTGTAGGAAAAAATGGAAATAGCCTATGTAGAAGCAGCTGCTTGTGGAACATCTTTTTCACTTGAGGTGATATTTTCGGGGGACACTACACTCTTTTTAGAGCTTGTAGTACCTCTATCAGTTTATCAGTAGGCTTTGAAAAGATTGAGAATTTGAAGTGTATTTTGGTTTTCAGTGAGACTTTATTTTTGTATGCCTGGAATTTCTGCTATAAGTAAGAAAATGGTATACTTTGATATTTAATCACAAATGAAATATATCATTAGTATCCCTTCTATTCAGATGGTTTGTGCAGTACTTAATTTTTTTTGTCTTTAACAACTTTTCATCATGCAGGTATTTGTGAGGCATTTATTACAGGGAAGTTTCTAAAATACCCTGTGAAAACTAAAATCTCATGTTTTATCACTTCCTGTTGATTCTGGGAGGTTGTACAAGGTTTTCCTGTCTGAGAACTGGCTCGAGTAATCCAGTAATGATTAGAACACAGTTATTTAGTAGTTAAAAAAAAGTAAAACATTTGAAAACTGTGACTTGCACAATATACTTTCTAAGGTATTTTATATATTCTGATTCTGTTTCAGGGTAAAATGTCAGGAATA
This sequence comes from Campylorhamphus procurvoides, assembly GCA_013396655.1. Classification (NCBI taxonomy): domain Eukaryota; kingdom Metazoa; phylum Chordata; class Aves; order Passeriformes; family Dendrocolaptidae; genus Campylorhamphus; species Campylorhamphus procurvoides. The sequence continues at coordinate 590,628 of WBMV01006311.1, read as the reverse complement.
AAAAGTAAGGGGTCATTTTAAGCAAAGGATTGCAAATTCAGTCTATTTCATGACTTGAAACTTTTTGCCTTATCACTCTGAGTCATGCCTTCAATAAAATGTCCACTCCAGGCCCCTAGACAGATGGTAAGGGAGTATTACCTGATAGATGACATAAACCAGTGTATAACTGTGCCCAGTGATTGCATTTGTGTTGTTGCTATGGTGTCTTACAGGATAAACTAATTTGTGATTTTCTGCCTCTTTATGTTATATACACATTCCTATTATGTACTTATAAATCAATAATAACGTATTTAGACATTCATATAATTCAATAAATTTATTGTGTTGTGATATTTGTGTTTTCATTGATCTGCAATTGATGCAGTTACCAAGGCATGCTAGCAACAGATTAAGCAAATGGATGCCAATGCAAGCATTCCATTTTGTTGCATATTTTGTGTATTATAAGCATAATATTAGGAAATTATGGCATCTCAGAGCTTCTGACTTGATGTGAATCCTGCTGTACAGTTTGGAGGATATCCAGACTTTACAGTTGACTGCAAAGTACCTTTTCTGTACAGAGGGTGTTATGACCAGAAGGTCTTTTGCTAGTCCTGTCTTCAAGAATTTTACACCCCTGACCAGTATCTGCCCTAGGTGCTTCTGTATTTTCTTCAAAACTCACCTTTAGTCTTGGGTATACTGACAAAATCTAAACAATCGCAGTTACCTTAAAAACAAATCTGAAATTTATCTCATTTAGGATGCCTGCCAAAGTGATGCTGATGTTTGTGACTAGATAGTGAATTGCTGTTTCCTTTTCTTTTGCTTCACTCTTTCTCTCCTTTTATTCTTTAAAGCTCCAGTTATGAAGCAAATGTGTTCAGGTCCAAGCTCTGCCTACGAATGTGTCCTATGTGCTACAAATGAAGGAATGCCAGTTCTTTACCAAGTTTGTCTACACAGCTTTCCTTGTCTGATTATAGCTTTATGTCAGCCAGGCTGTTTCATTGCTTCTCTTTCTTGACTGGACAGTGTTCAAAACACATCCCATGTAGATGTTCTATTTGTGTGAAATTTTGGCCATTATGTTTAATAGGATGTTCAGAAGGCACTTTAAATAACCTCTCTGTACTGATAAAATGTCCTAATTCTGTCTTGATGTCTGCTAAAACAACAAATAACTATTGGTCCCCTCATTTACTGAAAAATTGTATTTTCTTCCCTTGAGACATTTTGAACCATCTGTGTTTTAGTGTTGTGCTGGTTAATCTTGGAAGACTTCTTTTCCAAAACTTGGAGCATAATTCTGTGGAAAGGAGGAGAATTTCTTAAATGTACCTCTTATGTGGTAAAATGTCATTGGAGTAACATGAAACCTTCTAAGAATTCAGTGTCTTGTATTCATGAAGCAACTTCCAATGCCCGAATCTACTGGGATGTTCACACCCTTCCTAAGAAGGCAAAGACTTGTCCTTACTTCTGTTGCTCAGTACTGCTGTGCATGGTGATAGTGTATATCTTTTCTGGGGGCAAAGAAGGTCATATTAGTGCAGAAACTCCTATTAAACTATGTGTTTTGTGTTGTCAAAGCCGAAGTTTTGGCAGAAACTGGGAGAATTGTTTTTGTCATTAATACTACTAGAAAGAGGTGGTATTATTTTCTTTTGTAACTGCTGTGTCAGACTATCCAGCAGTGATTTTTTTTGTGGAGGTAGAAAGGCAGTCTGAAATTCCTGTGGGTTTCAGTGGGCAGCTGTTCTGTTATTCTGTATCCAGCATCAGGACCTGCAGATTCTCCTTGTCTGTCGGCTTCAGCTGCTATAGCCACTGTCCACAGCGGCATTCAGTTCCTGCAATGCCTGCATACCAGACAGACATATATCCACTTCTATTTATTTCATGGCATGAACTAGAATGGAAGATGTTTGGAATTAGCTCAGCTCCTTATGAATCCTTCTATAAAAGGATTACCTTGCCCCTAGAAGACCACGTGTGGTGGTTTCCTCTGAGTGGTGCTTTGTCATCCCCAGTATGACAGTGTAAAGCCTTTCTGACAGATCCTGTTGCGTATGTGACAAGAATCAGGAATTTCCACTGCTGCTGGGTGTCTTAGCTATGAGAAGTGCCTGCTTCCGAGAAGACTAATAAAGCTTTGGTCCAAGGCTTCCCTAAGATATGAAAAAGATGAGCAACTGCAGTGATTCTGAAGTATATTTTTGTCAATTAAAACCTTCCATTCTTGTTATAAATAAGAGTACAAACAGTCTTCATGGACTTAGTTAGAAGTCTCACTTGGCTTCTTTCCAGGTAATTAATGTTTCAGAGTATTAGTCTAGAAAGCCAAATAAAAAAAGATACAGCCTTCCTCAGAGTGCTTTTACAACAGACGTTAAAGAACACAGAACTTAAAAGAAATTACTTACTCTTTCTGACAAGTACTCTTGGTATCTGTGGGTGGCTTACAGTATGATGCGTTAGCTTAAACCCCCTTCCTTGGGCACCCCAACTGTAGTATGCTGCCAGAGGGAATGCTTGCCTTTTTTATTTTTTTTTCTTTTGTGCAGACCACTAATCCTTCAAGGTGTTGCATTTTATGGAAATCTGTTTACAGGTTTTTCCAAAGCAAACTTATATGTCCCCATAGATCTACCTTGTTGCAGCTGTATTTTTGCTTTATTTATGTTGCTCTTCTATTACGGTGGTGTACAGTTGAATCCTGACTTGAAAAGAGAACATACAGGAAAGAGCTGGTCAAGATGCTTTTCTGACGTGTTTAGCACATAGGAATTTCAAAGGCTATTAAAAGAATCAGAGGTCATCCAGTTGAAGTAGAACGGTGTCCAAGAATGCCAATACATTTTTTGACTATCATTTAAATACTCAGGGGTTTACAAAATGCTGTAGCAGAATTGCATGGAGTGTGTTCCGGTAGATGCCAGAACAGCTTAAGCTGCTTAGTAAAAGACTTAAGACCACCCCAAACTTGAATGTAAGGTTTAGCTACTTCACCTTCCAAGTGTCAGTGATAGCTAAGAAACTCGCTAAAGGTATGTGTCCTTTTAGCCATGCCAGTTGTCAGAGGTCGCCAAACATGGAGGGCTCTGGGTCCCAGGGGCAGTACCTCCTGTCAGAGCTAAATGGGTAAGTGCGAGAGCGCTGTCGTTGTGTGTCCCCAGAGCCAGGCGGGAAGGAGCACTATTCCCAGTAGGAGCGTGTGCATGCACACACGCTCACGTACGGAAAATGCATACACAGCTGTCCATGCACATCAACAGAGACTCAAACCAGTGCTGTTATTGGCACCCACATAAACACACAAAGCATTCAAGTAAGAACTGCACAGACAGCCCCATCCTTTTCCTCCCTTCCAACTCCTCATGATGGAAGTCCACTAGTGGAATATTCACTGAAACACACGTGCGCTCTGGGTACTCCCAGTAGCTGGTTTTAATTGGTCTGTGAAGTTGCTGAAGCCTTGACCATTGACTGGCCAGTCTGGCTTGAAGTTGAGTTCACACTTATGCCTCAAAATAGAAATTGCGTCCACAAAGAAGACAGATAGAGGGTTTAATGACAGTGTAGGATAGACTGTCATGATCAAGAGCAGGGCTTAGTTAAACAACTGCACTGACCAGCCACTCCCTTGCACTGGACTGCCTCCATTAATCCTTTCTCCCTGCTGTTTTCCAATACTTACTTTTACCCTATCTATCTTTATACCTGTCTTTCTCCACCTCTAGTGCTTCACCTAAACAATATTGCGGTGTTTCACAACCCCAAAATGTCTTTCCTCCCTGCATCCTCTAAGAAATCCCATATCTCTTAATAACCTATAGTTTTCCAGGTGTTTTCTGGAGAGAGAGTTTGCTCCTTGACTCATCTTGGTGGGTTTCACACTGGGGGACTGTGGTCTAATTGGTGGTTGTGGGAGTAGCTGATTCATGTGCTCCATTTTTACTGTCGAGGTTGTTAGGGTTTACCTGTTGTTTTTCTGCTGATCCTTGCTGAATCTGTTTCTATCCTGATTAGCTTTTAATCAGATAACCTAACACTGGTCTCCCAGGGGCCTGGTAGCACCTGTCAAAACTGGATCTAGGTCTGTTTGGGTTTTTGGCCATCTGATACGGGCATCCAAAAGATTGACATCAGCTGAGGATACAAAATGCACAAATGCTTTGGTACTAGTTCTCAGTCCCCTGGAAGTTTAATATTGCAGAGTTTTGTCTACTGTTAATTAACTCCTATTCAGTTTATAGACCTGTATTTCTGAAAAGGAAAAGTAAAGTATCTTTTTACCATGTGCTAGATATATACTCTGAGCTTTGGACTCAGAGCTGCTCTCTGTGTTAGATTCACACATCTAATGAAGGCAAAGCTCACCAGTGACCAAAAGCTAGTAGTGCTCCTTACTCTACTGAAGCGGTATCTGTGCTTGTTACAAAATGCATTTGAGGTAACACAGCACAAGGATGAATAATAGCAGTAAGCAGCTCTGAAGCATAAACCATCTCAGACTGGACATCCTGCCTCTCTGCGTTCTGATCCAGAAAAGAGCTGTCTGATAATAGCAGTCAAAAAGTGGCAGTTTAAAAAAAAAGGCAAAAAGCAGTCATATTACTCCCATTCTAAACAAAGCTGTGTCTCCAAGGTAGGCTGGAAGGCCAGTAGTTAATTTCACCTGCAAGCATCAAGAGATTGCTCAATTCCTTTGCAAGGCAGTTGAGCAGGCAAAAGATATGGTGCCACAATGTGTGCTAGCCAGTCTCTGGCTATCTGACATCTGTATCCAGAAAACTTGGCATGTATTATTTCTGCTCTCAGAGCCCAGGAGATAGGTGAGACTTGAGGCTTTGCCAAGTTGCCCCTCTTTGGATGAGAAATAATTATGTGATTTGAAGGTTGTGAGATTTTGTGTGTGTCTGTATGTGCAGTGCTATTTATTTACACAAAACATGTAAACAGAGCTCTATTTGCTTGAGCAGAGTAGAAACAAAGCGCAACAAGCAGCTATTTTGCTGATGTTTTCAAGTCTGCCTGTCTAGCAAGTACTGTACTAAAAAACCCCCCTTAAAAATGGAAAAAAACCCAAACCAAACCAACCAAACCCCACCCCCCCAACTCTCTCCTGGAATCACAGGCACAGCATTTTTTGCTAGGTTTTTTTTCCCTGCTTTTTCAGCTGTTTTGTAAAAGACCTAATGTTCCTTTTTTACTGAGACTGAAAGGAGGGTTATTCAGCCCAACCATCAGCCTTGATTGCAGCCAAATACTGAATACTTTAGAGAGTAGCTTGATCACAGACATCAATTTTTTAGGATAACAATGCCATACTTTAAAATACAATTTTTATAAAAAGTCTTTATGCACACTGTAATACCTTTATTAACTTTCTGAACACTGCAGCTTGTTCTCAGGTCGTATTGTGTGGCATCTGAGGACTCCTGCCCTTTACTGCAAATTGCCCTTGTCAGACCCTTCCCATGGACAGGTGTGAGCTCTTTTAAGATCTGTCTTCCAGGGCTTCTGTCAGGCTTTCACTGGATTTCTCTATGGCTAGAGTGTTTAGATTTAGTCCACTCTGGGTTTTGGTTGTAGCATTTTTTCCCCCTTTTAAATGATTGCTTTTCTTGTAGAAACTGACTAGGTTATTGCCTGGTGCTTCATCACCTTGCTCGGTTTGTCTAAGTGAGTCAGCTGGAGCTGTCATACATACTGTCTTCCTTGGCTACTGAAAATTTCCAAGACTTAAGAACTTCTTGGCTCTCCAAACTACTTCTAAGACTTTGTTGTTTTGTCCATGATTAGCTGTTTGTGTGCGTACTGTTGCCTACAAAATGTAATCTGAGATTGAATTGCAGTGGAGTTTTATGTGCAAATAATATAATAGAAGGTTTATCCTAGAGTTTTCCCTTTACCTCCCACCCCAGTCTTTATTCTTGTCTGTTGTTCAGGTACCACCTGTTCACAATCCTTTCTTACCAGTTTGTTTTGTTACTTCATACTTTTGATTTTGTGATGGTGATTTGAACATTTATTTTAGAGTACTGATGCATTGAAAAAATTGCAGTATATATGAAGTGAAAGGCAGAGACATGAAAATAGAGCAGGAGTTCACTTTTTGCATATATATATATATAGATGTTTGATAATTCAGTTATCAGCATGTAATGGTTAGAGTTCACACGAGGAAATAATATAATTTACTGTGATACAGCAAAAAAATGGTCTAAGTATATAGTGAAGGACAAAAATGTTGTGATTCTTAAATTATATTTAACTTTGCTGAGGAGGCACTCTGTCCTTTCATCCGGGTCGATGAGTAAGTTAAACAAGACTGGACCCTCTGACCCCTGGGAAACACCACTGGCTACAGACCTCCAGCTAAACTGTGGCCCCTGTCACAACTCTCTGCCATTCAGCCAGTTCTCAGTCCACCTCACTGTCCACTCATCTCACCCACACTCCCTGAGCTTTCCTGTGAGGGTGTTACGGGAGTCAGTGTCAAAAGCCTTGCAGAAGTCAAGATAATTGATATCCACTGTTCTGCCCTCATCAGCCCACTCAGGCACGCCATCCTAAGAGGGTATCATGTCAGTCACACATGATTTATCCTTGGTGAATCAATGTTGACTTCTAGTAACCTTTTTTTCCTCCACATACTTAGAGATGCTCTAGATATCAGTGCACAAGGATTTGCTTGTAAGATATATAGCACTGTGGTTTTGTTAGGATGGGCACATTATAATAATTGGTGGACTATAGCTATTTTGATGCAACTATAAACATCAGTATTTATATTGTGCATAGTGCCACATTAAATGGATCCTGGTGAGTAGTTTAGTTGATTAGAGGAAGGAATGTATTGATCTGTCTAATCTTATTTTTTGTTCCCAAGTAGTCTAGTGCTTTTTTAACCAAGTCTTCCAGAGTTAGAAATCAGAATTTTGTAGTTTAAAATATAAGGGAAGACTGGTAGTCTCCAAGTTTCTTTCTAACTATTTTTGGCATGTTTGGTGCAGTTTTTAGCATTCAATTCTGTAATTCCGTAGCAATGCAAAAGTCTGCTTTCAATTACAATGTTATTTCACAGAAGGTAATAGAAATTACTAAACTCCTGTGAAATACAGGTTGGCTTCCTTATGCCAGATTGGAAGATTTAAGTCTCTGTTGTGTAAAGGTGTGGGCGATGTCAACAAAATGTCAATGGAGGTGATTTGTTTGGAGTGAGTCACTAACTTGATAGGAAGGTGTAAACTTGAGAGTTTGTAAGTCATCCTTTTTTGTGTGTGTGTATGTCTTGATTTGACTTCAAAATGTGAATGACTAGGAATCATGAAGTACACTATTTATGTTAAACAAAGGGGAAAAAGTGAAATACAGGGGAGAGACTAATATTTCATGGTATCATAAAATGCTTTGCATTGGAAGGGACGTTCAAGGCCATCTCGCTCCACCACTCTGCCATGGGCAGGGACACTTCCCACCAAACTAGGTTGCTCAAAAATCTTACCCAACTTGGCCTTGAACACTTTCAGGGATGGGACATCCACAGCTTCTCAGGGCAACCTGTTCCAGTGCATGAAGACCTTCACAGTGAAGAATTTCTTCTTAATGTTAACCTGCCCTGCTTTTTGAATTCATTTCCCCTTGTCCTGTCACAGACCCACCTCTCAAGCCTGCCAAGCTCCCCCTGGATGGCATCTCATCCTTCAGGAGTGTCAGCTGTACCACTCAGGTTGGTATCATCTGCATCTTGCTGAGGGTGCACTCAGTCCACGTTGCTGACAAAGGTGGTAAACAGCATCCATCCCAATACTGACCCCTGAGGAACACCAGTCCTCACTGGGCTCCACTTGGGTGTGGAGATGTTGACCACAGCTCTTTAAATGCATCCAGCCAGTTCGTTATCCAAAGAGTGGTCCATCTGTCAAATCCATGTCTCTCTAGAGGTGAGGATGTTGTGTGGGGCAGTGTCAAATGTTTTGTACGAGTCCATGTAGATGATGTGAGTCATTTTACTATTGTTATAAATATTTCATTTGTCACTATCTTTTTTTCGTAATTTTATGGGCTTTCTGCTAGTTAACTTTGACAAATATGCCTAGATATTACTAATTACTGTTCCAGTGTTACTGACATTAGTAGCTTAGTTTTTCCAAAATCTGTTGAATGTGTGTTTGCATAAGTCATGTTGTGCATTTCATAGGGTTTCTTTTTTAACTTATTGGAGTTTTTGTTGGGTTTTTTTTAAGAGTTTTAGTAAATTGCACATTGTTGTATCTGCATATTTCAGAACAGTCCAGCCTCTTGTTGAACTGGAATCTGTAAACATAATTAAGATGGTGGTGGTGTTATGATGTAACTAGGTTCGTTAACAATATAAACACAAAAGGAGTGTTTCATTCACAGGAGATGCTAACACTTCTTTAATTGTATAATTGTGGTGTGTCTATTTTAAAGTTTTCTTTCAAGTGATTTGATTTTTCTAAAAGACTTAGGGATTCTTAGTGTGAAAGATGCATATATAGGTTACTTCCAAACAAAGATGGAGAGATGGGGCATACATATGCTCTGAAGAGAAGGATTTTTTTTCCCCAGTTTTTGCTTTTTAGAGAGAATGCTATTTCAGCTTTGAGAAATTGTTTAATGGGTTCCTGTAAAACATAAGTGTAAAGGCATATGTAAATGCAATATGTGTTTAAAATTTTGTTATGTGTTTAACTTAGTTAAGTATCTCTTGCCTTTTTTAAAAACAATTGAAAAATTAACCTGGGCTTCTCTTGCACTTGTGTTTTAAGTCAGTCTTAACACCACAGCATTGTTTTGGTGACTTTTTATCTTGTCCCCAACAGTTGCTACCCTAACAGTTTGCAAACATTAAAGAATGAGCTAAAAGAAACAGATGCTGACTGAAGCCAAACTCTGCTTTCAGTGAGCATTATCAGTTTATACCCTCATTGATAGAAAGTACCTATCTCCATCTTCTACTTGTGTGTCTAGCTTGCTTTTACCTAGGTTGATGATAAGAACATCCTTGCCCAGGGAAAGGTTGATGTATCTCCCTCCAGGGCTCATCAATAACTGTATTTATTTGGATTGTCCTTAGGGTTTAAACAGAGCACCAGAAGTCATTGCTGTCCCTCAGGATCTGATTGTGCTGTGGCTGAAGTGCTGCCAGTCTGTGACAGGCAAAGCAAAAGGCCTGTGTTTCATTATCTAGTGCTGTTGTATTTATGTGTGCTTTAACTTCTGGACCATTTTGATCATTCTTTCTACCAGTACCATTTTTATTTCTCCATGTTGTTTGAGGTCATAGAGAGGAACTAAGTCATGCTTGTGACAATTCCTTATTGGTTTTAACATGTTTTGATTTACTGTTTGATGAAGCTTGTGCTTTCTTGGAATTTTTTGTTACAAGAGGAAACAACAGTTGTTCTGAAGGTTTTGGCAGGTGCTCGCTGTGTGTCTGCACACCCGTACGGAGCTGAGCAGGCAAGTGTGGGGATGGCTTAGTTACTGTGGCAGTGCTGCTGGCCTCCTTGGACCTGCATAGGATTATTAGGGAATCAGCCTCTGGGAGTACTGGGATTAATGGCTAATTAATTATGGGTATAGCATTAGTTCCCTCTTCTGTTTGCTTTCCTCCAGGAAAGCTGATTTCTGGCACAGGAACAAGTATCTAGAGAGCTAGTGATATCTTACACTGTCCCTGCTGTCTTCTAGGTGGATAGTTCCTGGATTTCCATTGGCAAATCCTGTAACAGGATTTTGGTACTGGTGACATGACAGGCTTACCCAGATTCCTTATGCTTCTCACTGAACTACAGGGGATAAAAACCTGTTCTGTATGGTTCTGTGAGGACTGACCTCAGGCCAAGGGTTTTGCAGCTGAAATGGGTGGTCCTGCCACAGCTTTCCTCACTAGTGCCAGCATTCCTGAAGTCCCCCCTGCCCCTACAAGTTTTCCACCACAGTGAGCTGAGTTAGTTCACTGGGGCATCAGGTAAGTGCCAGAGCCGGAATGCTGGGTGGGAGCATAACATTCATATTTAGGTTTTAAAACTTCACCTGGGATTTTCTTTTGATTGTTCTAAGTCAGTCCTAGCACTTCACCATTATTTTGTGGATTTCTTTTGTTGTAGTCCCCACCACTATAGATGCAATTGGAAAACATAAAAGCATTAGCTAAAAGAAAATATTGCAGTTGAAATGTTAGGATTTAACTGAAATCCATGCAAAAAGGAATATGATGATCTAGATGAAAACTCATTTGTTTAAGAATATGGAATGTCTTCCAGCATATTGAGTAATCAAATGCCTAAAAGAGTTTATGCATAGTTCCACGTAACTGAGCTATTTAGTAATCCTTCAATGTCTACCTGCTGTGTAGGCAGACGCTTCTTTTATCTTAATAATCAGATAGTGAGATTTTCACCTTCACATACTGCATGGGTATTTTTGGGTTTAAGGTACATTAAAATGAAACAGCAGGAAGAAAACCCATGAAATAATCTTGGGTATATGGTTCCCACTTAGGAATTAAAAAGTCAGCCTCTACATGAAGGTTGATGTGGAAGAAGATCTCACCTACAAAACACAGGCTCATTTGGTCTTGTAGATGCTTATCACCCAATTCCTTCCAATTTGAAGGGAATGAAAGTTGAGACTTTCATGGGTTTCTCTGTATCCTGGTTGTCTGATAGGAACATGAGGAGCATGACATTTTATCACCTTTCTCCAAAAGTGTCTGGATATCCATGCATTTTGATGGTTTCTATTTTTACAGTCTCTTTTCAGTATTCATTAATCCAGCATTTTTCTTATCTTCTAGCTCACAAATGAACAGCAGCCTGTGTGGTATAAGGCATTTAATTTCTTGTCTCAGCAGTAGAACTGTTATGCCTTTAAAGCATTCTATTTCTGTTTGGCAAAGTTTTGACAAGGTATTGATTCTTAAACTGTGTAAAATGCAACAGTGCCATCACTGTTTGGGGACACATTGAATATTTGGGGAACAATAATTGTAATCCTCCAGAACAGGGACTTCATTTGTGAAAGGAAGGAACGTGATGTTAACATCTATGGTCTCATGATGGCTGTGGAAGTTAAGTGAGGTTTTGGTAGTTTAGTTTCCCCGTAGACGAGTTACTAGTATAGCATTTTGATGTGTGAAGGTTGCATGTTCAATACACCTGTCTTGCATTTCTGTATTTCTAAAAAGGAAAATATTGGTAAGGCAAGAATTGGCAGTTCTGCTAGAATTTATGTCATGTAACAATGTGTTTGCAGTGTAACATCCTCCTGAGTGTATCATGCATGGCAACAAATAGTTATTTGTGGAATGAGTAAAGTTTCTCATCTGTAATCAATACTATAGCTTTTTTAGACCAGTCTTGGAAAATTTTTGTAATTTCTAACCTTAGTTTAGTAGTAACACTTTAGAAAAGTTTTCTGATTTGGAAGGTAAGGAAACCCACCAAAATACCCTAGAGAATTATCTTACACATGTTTTTGCCCATTTCAGTGGCGTGGGTACATTGGGCAGAAGCTGGAGATAGAAGTGCTGTCAGAGACTCATATGAACTGTGACAGTACCCATTATAGGCCGTGACAACTCTTTCCAGTTCACTGTGTCCAAAATGTTACGTTTTTGTTGCAGGAAAGATACTTAAGCTTTAAAGTTAGAACAGTACGTAGCTAAATCACGTTAGTGTGAAAAGGCATTTGATCTAAGGTTTAATAACCACAGGAGACAGGCCTGCCTTGTTAATAGCCCTGTACAGAGGTAGAAGAATATTTGCAATTCACTGAGCCTTTGACAAGGTGACTTAGGGAGGGTGATGGCATTTGCCCTCTCTGGAGCAGTTTAAAAGGAGGGACCATCAAAGATCAGTGACTAAAAATATTGCACGATTTAGTTTCATTCTGGAAATAAAGGCAGCAGCTCACAAAGGAATCCGGTTAATAGACTAAGAGGTAAGACCTTTCTAGCTCCGGCAAACCTCTCTGCTCAAAATACATATGATACCTATCATAAAATTTTCACTCATTTATGTACTCTGAACATTATTCAATATCTGTTCAAAATGCTTTGTTTCTTCTTATCATTTACAATGCAGAAGGCCAAAGTAATCTGGCCAATAAGGCTTAGTTAAGATGATACTGAAGCCTACGTAGAATTCTAATGGTTTTTCAACACAAGGTCATCCACGCTGCACAGATTGAGAATATAAAGAGATTTGTCTGTGTGTGTATATATATTATATATATATATATATATATGCTTGTTTCAGTATTGTTACAAGAGGAATGTTGTGGTGAATCACACAGCTCACTTGAGTTTCGTTCTTCATGAGAAGTCCATTATGAACCATGTTTATTTACTCCTTAAGCCATTTGTATGTATGTGTTACTGCATAGTTTTTAAGGTTCTATGTAAAATTTCCCAGAGGAGATAATCCTTACTGAAAATAACGTAGCAAGGCCAGAGTTTCACCGTTGGCTTAAGCCCACATTTAAAGTCTTACCTTATCTCCAGCGTTTGCTTCTTCTGTTTGTGTTTAGTGCTGGCACTGATACTTCTGATTTAGCTATTTGGATCAAGGTTTGATCAGCCTGAAAATTGCCACCGGGGATAGGAGGAGGTTTTCATCTGGATTAGGAATGTGCATGGCATGTGTGAACACAAACACAGGCAGAGGAAATGCCTGAAAGTAAGCATAACACAGGAAAGGCCCTTTCACTCATCAAGCTGGATGCAAGTGAATTGTGCAGATTCTAAAGTGGTAATACTAATAAATATCACTCAGAAGATACACCAAATAACAGCAAATCCAAGAGCTCATTACCACTGAAATAACTGATCCATCCTCTGTGTAGTGTTGTCCACATCACCCTATCCCTGCATCTGCACTTAATTAGCAAATTGCCTGTTACGCTTCAGCTTGTTAGAACAACTTCCAAAAGACAGATAAATGAATGTTAGAGTGGGTGCACTGGGCAGGGCTGTATCCCCATGACTGAGGGAGAGGAGCAAACTGCCTCTTTAACATCAAGTGCAGGTCGACATTGTACTTATGACTGAACCACAAACCCACTCTCAGCCCCAGAAATGGAAGAGGGGAGATTAATTTCCAGCCACCAAAAACTAGAAGGAAGAGAAAGTGATTATTTATTCCTTTTTCAGCTGTGCCTGTTCCTCTGCTGTTGTTTATTCTGTGCCCTATCTTGCATCAGCTCAGTCACTCGTAGCTCTTCTAGGCACTGCATTTAACTTGTGAGACAGGAAGTTATTTGGTTTTGCTTTGGGGGATTTTTTTGTGGATTTAGCAGAAGGAGGAGGCAGGTGAAAAAAATTGGAGTAGGGAGTGTGACTTCCTGCTGTTGTAATGTTAGTACTAATTATACTGATTTGTGCTAGATAGTAAAATGGAAGGATTGCTGAAAAACTTCAGAAAAAAATGCTACAAGAGGGAAATAATGTACATAAAAGTATAAGAAATGTAAAATACAGCTCATGGGGGAAAAGCCTTTACATCTACTGATGGGATCTACTGCAATTATTATTATACTGGAAGAGTACTGGGTCCACAGAAGTCACAGCTCAGTTCTGTAATAGGACTGTAAGGAGGATGTTAGGGAGTGTCAGCAAAGGAAATAATGGTCAGTGGATGAATAAGCAATGTCTCCAGCCTCAAATATATGGTTCTCATCTCAGAAAGAATAAATGATTGAGAGAAATTACATGGGGAATACAAAATGGTGAGTGAGATGAAAAGAGTAAGTAAGAAATATTTTTACCATTTTTTCCCAGAGAGGAATGTTGAAGGCAGTTTCTGAACAAACAAAAAGGAAATTATTCTTCAAATGTGGGCAGTTAAGAGTGTAGAAGTTCTTGCCACAGGATGTTAATGTTAAGCTTGATCGGTTCAAGAGGTGACTGAGCAAGTTTTTAGAACAATACTTCAGTGAAGACTGATAAATACAAAGATTTTATTTGTGGCCCCTGTAGGAAATGGTTGCAGACTTGCCCAGTGTTGGACTGTTGTTTGATTGTTCCTGTGCTCTTCCCAAGATGTCCACTTCCAGCCACTGTCAGGAATAGATAATGGACGAGGTAGATGCAACTTTGATGTGACTCGCTGTGACTTTTCCTGCTAGCAGAACTCAAAAGTGGATTGTCAAGATAAGTTTTGCTTTTGAGAAGATTAAGCTGTAGCATGAAAATGGCCCAAGTAAATCTAGACTTTTTCTTACTGGCCGCTAATGGACCATACATGGCAATGATAATGTTTGAATTCTTCAGGGAAGAAAAATGCTTATTTGAAGTTAAAAATATACAACTTGATGATTACATCTCAAAAAGTAGAATAACTGTTGTGCTGTTTTATATTAAAATCATAGATTGTAGATTAAGTCACATATACAAGTAATCAGTGTTGCAAAGTCATGCAAAGTTTTTGAATAACTTGGTCATTGTAAGTCACTGAATAAAATACCATATCTGAACATAAGAAAAATTAATATGTGTGTGTTTGAAAGTGATCAGTAGTATATAGTAAAGATCACAGACTTGGTGTTCTTTTTCTAGAAAATATTTCTGTACTAGTCCTTCATTGTGAAGACCATTTTGAAATGGTGAACAGTAAGCTGTTGAAGCCATTTCAGGTGCTAAGCAAAAGGCTGTAGCTGTTCTCTAATTATTGGTTTGAACATGCCATATACAGAATAAAGAATAAACTTGATATTTTTTGAAATGTATACAGAATTCATGAAGGTGTTCTGAACTGTTTTCCTCCTACTCTCAAAAACGTTTCTGATACTCTTATCCAGATCTGTACATCTTTTAAATAGAATTTCTAGTCTGGTATCTTCTCTGTTTTGCATGAGTCAGATGTGCATTAGTAGTTCTCTCTGTTTTAATTAAAATGGCAGAGTTGTTGAATTCTTTTCAAGGCAGACTGAAGTGGAGGGGACAAAACAGAACAAAACCTCACATCTCATCTTCATTTTTGGGTTAATCATCCAGAGTGTCTAAAGTCATAATCACAGCATTCTTTTAACCACCTACAGAATCTTCTAACATTGATGGTAGTTTTATGTCTAAAGTAAGGAAAAGCAAAAAGAATACCTAAATTCCAAAAGGCAAATGTATGGCTTTTCAAGCTTCATAAAGAACTTGTGAACGGAGAGTATGTAACCCTACATCTTCTTGTGTTCTAAAGTTGTTCTTTTTGGGGGCATCTGTGTATTTTTTAAGGAACGAACTGGTAAGCAAGCGCAAGACAATTTTTGGTGGCAGTAATAATGTTGTTACAACACATGTGAGATAGATGCAAAGTCATGGGGTTCACACAAAACTGGACAGACCTCTTCAGTTACTTACATGTTTTTGTTGTTGCTTTATGTATGCATGGTGTACATTTTATGTGAATTTTTATAGAAATAGAAAGACTGGAAGTACGTGCAGAATCAGTGAAGTCATGGCAGTCTTTTGCAGTCCTCCTTTAATGTTCAGAGAACCAAAGCCAGGACTTTTTGTAGTAAGAAGAATATTAATTCTTGGAAAATTGGAGTTCTGTTGTCTTCCTAATTTGAACAGGAATGTAACCTCAGGGCTTAATGACTTTAGGTTGCAGTTCTGTTTTAAGTTGACCTAAGAATTCAAAACTGAAAAAGTTTAGCAGTTCTCTTTTAGTTTTATTTGATTTTTCTGCATCTGTTACAGTTGAGACATCTTCATGTTGCCCTATAGCCTGTTCCTACAGAAAAATGGGGTCCATTTTAAGTCTAAATAGTTTTAACTGCTGCTTTTCCGGGGGTGCAAATTCCATTCTTTGGTGCATGCATGTGGGAGCTGTGGGATCACATTAATCTTGTCATTTGTGTGTTCATCAGATCTCTTTTGATTTCCCAACTTAGTTTCGGTCTTACAGAAATTTGCCTCTAGCCTTGCAAGAGAACTTCAGTCTTCATTTGCCATAGTACTGCCATAACATTTTTGGTTGCGCTCACACTCTGATTTATTTACTGAAAGCTACAAGCCATGTTCTCTTAAACTGCATTTGTCTAGAGCATCCGCAATGCTGAAAATCATCCTTGTATAAAAGTATGTTACACCTCTGTCTTTTTTGTAGCAAAATGAGAAGGCGCGTCTCTACAGTTAGTAATGAAATTTTTGACACTGTCACTTAGAGACCCTAATTATATTTTACATCGAAAATGCTGGTTTGTTCTGCTCACTTATCTTTTCTGGAGCTCCTCATAAAATCTCTTTGCAGAAAAGACAAGTTTTTAATACTCTGTATACTTTCTTTCTTAAAGAAATATAGTATTAATGCATCTCATTTTTAGGGTCTGTAAAGACAAAACCAGTATCTCAAAAATGATGATGGTGTGACTTTATAAATGCTTTCTTGGACCCAGGCTTGTTTGGAAATCTGGGTTTAAAACATATATAAATGAGACATAGCTGACTAAAAGGAGGTCTCTGTGAGGCTGTGTAGAAATCATCATGCAAAGCTTTGTTATTTGGCGTGTCCCTGACTTTGGGAATTGTGTGAATGCCAGCTGTGCCTCTTGCACTCTTTATCTACACTTAATAGATGCAAAAATAAGGGCTTTTTTTTATTTCTGGGAAAGGGGAGTCAAAGTATAGCAGAAGTCAGTTGTAATTAGAAACTAGAAATAAATATTAAGCAAATCATTGTCTTGCACGTTACATCCATTTTTCTCAAGTCTGAATTTTTGTAGATGTTAATAGTGCCTTGTAGACTGCTGAGAGTTAGAGTTCCCTTTCACCACTGTGTACGTGTAGCACATGCTGCCTGAATATTACACCCACATGGCCGTATTTTTTCACTTTTTGAAAACCTGAATGGCAGTTCATGAGCAGTGCTGAAGAGTAAGATTGTACTCAGCCAGACCCACTTGCAATTTTGAAGGCAGGTGGTGTGACTTTGGATTTTGGGTACTATATAAATTGTGTAACTCTGAACTGCAGTTTCTTTCTTTTGCAAGAAGGGAGAAAAAATCCTCAAAAAATACAATTTAATTTGTTGTGTTTCATTAGACTCTTTTTCTCGCAAAATTCAAGGTTATTTTTAGCTTGGGTTTTACACAGACTGTTCTACAGTGTTGTTACAATCAGCCTGTTGACTGTCAGGCTCAGCAAGTGATGCTCAGTTTTAACAAGAACTCTGATTTTTGGAGAGAGAGTGTAATATATTGGCAAATGACTTAAACTCCAGGCTTTTTTTTTTGTATCAGTGTACATTCAGTAATTGTATTAGTGTCCAGAAAATGCAGTGATCCTGTTTCTTACAAGAACATTTTTTTAATTTAAGTATGAGAGTCTGAATTGGATGCCATCACATTATATTTCTTTGCTACAACAGTTTCTCCTCTCTCATTTCTTAATTTAAGAAGGGAAGGCATCCATAATACAAGGAGTAGGTCCTTCAAAAGCCCTCAGCTTTTTATGTTTAAAGGTGGCACCTCCACTTTTCTCTTCCAAAATTCCTGGGACGCAGTACCAGCGAGGAGTGTGGACATGTCTCCCTGCAGAAGGAGGAGGATGTGCTGGGAAGCAGGAAACAGAGCTGAGCCCCTGGGCAGCAGAGGAAGCCTGGCAGCCAGTCTGCTGCAGGGGCTTCCTGTGGTGAGCATGGTGCTATTGTTCTGGGATGCTTGGCGCTCAGGAGGTGCTGCAAGGCACCTAAGGGAGAAATGAAGTCAAATCTGTGCATCTTTATTTGTGTTTGTGTGTGCAGAAAGATTGTTAGAACTACACCTTAGTTATAGTGTTAGAAATACACACCATCATCTGGGTGGATACAGGATTATCAAGAGAGTGGCTTTCTGAAATACTTTGCAATGCGAACTGTTAACATTATGGAAAACCTTATGCTTTTATTAGATCAAATTATTTAGAAAAAGTGAATGTGTCTTTGAGCTTAGAGCTTTTTCTTCAGCTCTAACAGGGCCCAGTTTGTGGTCAATTTTGTTGAGCAGCTCTGAGCTTGAATGCTAGCTTGCTTCTCATTCCCAATATTAGGAACTGTTTGTTAAAAGACTGTTGCTGTTCTTACCTTCAGGCCACAACAATTTTAATACCACCATAGTGCACTTGAAGGTGAAGGCTGAGTCCTGTAACAAAGGATGAGTGACTTTGTTTTGAGGTTTGACTGTCCATTTAAAGCTTTCGTAAAATATTTCTTCATCCTACCATTCAGGTAATTTCTCCTTTTTAAATTATCTGATTATTTGCTATGCTTCCAAATTATCATAGAAGATAATAAGGCGGGAAGAGAAAAGGAGATAAAAGTTTGAGAGCTGTTTGTGTTTTGAGTTAATTTAAGTCTTTTTGATGTACAGCCTATCGTGGCTTTTGAAGTTAAGTTGGTAGAAGAGTGTGCCCACATCTATAAGCTTTCAGTGTGAATTAGACCCTGTATTCAGAGTTGTTTTAACTACAGTCCCTATCCTGGAAGGATTGAGGGCAGATTCTCCTGTTTTGAAAGCAGACTTCTAAAACTGTCACTTGCTGTTCTATTCATACACTCTTGCAGCAGTAGTTTTTAAAATTTCTTGTCCTTTTTGCATGCCTATTTTAGAAGGCTAGTTCTGTAAAGCGTGGCCTCCTTGGGTTTGAACTGGTTATTGAGCTGTAAAAATGGGATCTGCAGAGTGTATTTTTAAGAAAATATTTTTTATAAGTTAGTTGCTATTTTCAGTTTTATTTTTTTAATTATTTTGATTCGGAGGGAAAACGTGGAAGAACACTTTGTTCATAGCCACATTCTCTCTTTCTGACCTTAAGCACTTAACTTCTCACAGAGGAATTTGTCCAGTCTTTGTAGTCACTTATGCTGTAATATACTTAACGGCACTACTATTAAGTGCTCTTTTAATTTCACTTATGGTGATTTTTAGCTTGTAGAAGATGAAATTAAGAAGATGAATTAAGTTTTACTTAAGCTCATGCAATTGTACAGTAAAGAAAAAAGTTCTGCAAAGTTTTAGGTTTAGCCGGTTGTTGTGGATCATTTGGGTGTAGTTCCTAATCTTCATTTGATTTGAGGTAGAAGTAAGCAGACAGAAGAACTGTTGTTTTATTTTCAGCCATAGGCTAAATAAAACTACTGTGTTTCTAGTACCTACACTTTTAGGTAGGTTGCCTGGTAAATCTGGGGGTTTTAGCAAGGGGTTTAACAGTTTAGGCACTCTGTTAATTTTCAGAACTGATCCTTCCCATGAGAGAATTACTTACCATTAGTGAATTTCTTCCACTGTCTTTCAAAGAGCAGTGTAATTCAAGTTAAAAACCCAAAACTTCAGAGTATTGCAGGGATTTCTCTAAGTCTATATCCATAAACCATTTTTAGGCATGGAATCATATGCTCGGTTATTTAGCCTTGCAGAACTGTCAGAAGCTGAGAAAAAAAAAATCTAGCAACCTTTCACATGAGTTGTCACAGCAGGTTTCTCTCCTGCATTTGAAGAAGGTGTGGCTTTGCAGACTTCACCCCTTCCCTTGTTTCTGTCCTGGCTCCTCCACCACTGGGAATGGAGACAGGGCAGACTGCAGCTGCCTCTCAGGTGATAGCTCAGTTTACACTTGTATATTTGAGTAGGAAAATGCTGTAGTTGAGCTGTCTCTGAGACGTAGTCACGTGCACTAAGACTACATAAATCCAAGTTCTGATTTTCTCACTAATGTTGTTTTATTTCACTGTGGAGTCCATCCACATATGTTTTGCACTCCACATGAATTGCAATGCAAATTACTGCCATATATTTTTAAAAGTGTAGCAGCAGTTTTGCTCACATCATTTCTGGTTCCTAAGAACTCCCTGAACCTGAGTAAAATTTTGTTGAAAAATTTTGTCATTACAAAATCAGTATGATTATCTTTTGCTTTTGTTATGTCTGACAGAACTGTGCTAAAATGCATCTAGAGCTTAGAAATCTTGTGATGACTGTGTATCAAATCTGGTTTTTGAAAAGGAAGATCCCCCCAGATTATGTATCTTTTGAAGCATCTGTGTTGGTATCGTGTGTGCCTGTTCCCTTTGCTTGTATATGTGTGTATTCTTGACATTTTCATTTCATTGCAGTACCCACAGTGATACTGCATTTGGATCCTTCCTTTACATAGAGGAGTTGAGGGTTTTAAGAACCATGTTTTGCAAATTACTTTTTCCTAGGCCATTGTTGAGAAACAATAAATAAATAAAGTTCTAAAGGTTTGGTCTCCTGTGCAGTCATAGTTGAGTGCAATGGATATTGAAAAAATGGAGTGTTTCCTGAAGCAATTTATCCCTGGCTAGAGTTTACTAAATTTTCACTCAAAGAACTTTGAGCATAGTATGTGCCACTATTTTGGTTTCTTTTTGATTTGCATGCTCTGATGTAAATGCAAGGAGTGTCTCTGGTGGGTGACATAGGTGCAACCATTAACCCAAGTGAAAGAAAAATAAGAGATAGAATGCTGCAAGGGGAAGATGCCTTGGCCATCTTGACAATCAGTAAGTGTGTTTTGTAGCTCTGAAACAGCAGCATCACAGTAAAGGTGCTGAAAGAATCTGTAGTGCTGTAGAAAATGCCAGAGGAGAAGCTCTGCTGCTGGTGGCAGTGTCTGCTCTACTGGTCCTTGTCACAGCTGACACTGCACCCTCCCTTCTCTGGTTTCACTCTCTGAATATGTGACATGGATGAATTAATGTCATTCACAGTTGCATTTTATTCTATGAAAACAATTTTGTATATGTTACAACACTGTTCAGCAAACCAAGTATTTGTGTAACTTAACCAGCCCATACCTTGCAGAAGGGGAGTACTTAATTAACTCCTGACCCTTTGGAAGATTGTGGTTTATGTTCATGGGGTAGTGTATCACTCAACTAGGTATTAGACACTTACCTTAGGTAAAAGCCTGGAATAAATAGAAAAAAAGGAGGAGCAGAGGCTGAAGGGGCAAAACGGTGTAGATTTTTTTGCCTCTCAACTAATGCAAAATCTTTGTGCTTACACACTGCTCTTACTGGTATCTTCACTCTTGAACCAAAAGCCTTTCTTTGGGTGAAGGCCATGGAAACTGCAGTTCTCAGTCACAGTTCAAAACCAGGCAAGAAAACATGGGCTAAGTCACATTTTTGACATCTCTGTTTCCCTTTAATTGATCTAAACACTTACCAGAGTCAGAAAATACACAGGAAATAAATGAATCTATCTTCCTGTTTATGTATGGTGACTGTTTTGTGCTCTTGCTGGGCTGAGTCAGCCTATAACTCACTTCATAATAACAATCTTGCTTCTGGTCATTTAAGATCTGATTATCAGACAATGTCTTTTGAAACCATTTCAACTGCATATAATTGAGCATGTGTTAGCACATAAGATAGTGTGATGCTATTTCCAGTGGGATCTGACAGTAAGAAAAGTAACTTTAAAGCAAAGTCAGAGCAAACCTCTTGAGGTTTACCATGAAATTTAAGTGCAAACTAATGTTTTATATTTAAAAAGCAGTTTTCACTGCATTCCTGTTTGTTTAGTTATATTTATTACAGTGGTCTTATCTTTTTGCCTAGAGTAGATCTTAAAATTCCTGAGAGTATTGATGAATATGCAGTGGAAGGTACAGCTCAGTATGCTGTTGCATGTCAGACTATCTGAACAATGATCACTCTGAGTGATCATTTGCACAAAGAAGCAGCTGCTTTAAAACTAGAATTGCTTCATTATTCATTTTTATAGATCTTTGCGATTCATAAAGATATTTTACTTTTTATTCAATGATAGACCTGGGTAAATAACAGGCTCTCTGAGAACAGCAGTATGTACAGAAACAGCTAAAGGGAAAATTACTTTTTTATGTTACTGGATTGAGTTGCAGCTTGCTATTGTTTTGTAGAATATTTTTATTTGAATATATTCTGATCAGCTGAAAAATAATAAATAATTGTAAAGTCCAGACCTCCTTGCAATCATAACAGTGAAATAATAAAGCATACTGTGCTGCAAAACTTAAACTTTTCAATGTACTGTCTTGCTACAAACTTGTAGAAGACTTCTACTTATTTATAAATTACCTGAAGCTACTGCGATCTTCTCTAGACTGCTTGTCTAAAATCTGCTCTAAGCTTGGAGCTGTCTGGCCTGCACTGATTTTAGGCTGCTGCAAACAGATAACAACGAAGCCCCTGTGACTGATCTTAAAATTGTTCTTGATTACCTTTACCTATTGTTACTATGGTATTTTTAGTGCAGCTGTTTTCAGAGAAATGTTTTTTTCTTGATCAAAACTTAATTTTGTAAGGTTTGGTTCATTTTATTAACGTTCTGGGAGTGTGAACGGTTATCACTGTAAGTAGCTCTGTTTCTCAATTGTTATAATCTCCCCACAAAAAAAGCCATATTATTTTTAATGAAGTGTGTTCATTTATTAATATAGCACTCATTATTAATTCAAAATTAAATACCTTTTTTTTACTGCCCACCTAACGTGTGAATTGCCTCTTTTTTCTGCCATTGAAAGTCAACTAGGTTTCTAATGGTCTTGCCACCTTTCTGAATTAGGTAGGTACATTTTATCTTTCTGGCATATGGCTTCAGAGTTGCAGTGATGAACACTGTTCTACTCTAGTTAAGGCTGTAATATCTAGTATTTTCATATTGATACTTTCTTCCTGTCAGTGACAATTATTCTTTAAGTTTAAATTTCTGTGGATGTGATGACTATTTTGAAGTCCCAGGTTATACTGATCAGTTGCATATGTTCTTTTCAAGAGGGATGACACCTGAGTTGTATCTTTGAGGCAAAGATACAATTACCTTAGAGAACATGTCTTCTCACACTATTTTACAAAGTATATGTTTTATGGGTCTGTCTAATGTTAACTAAAGCAGAATAGGAGTCTTTGTGTATGACTTTGGTAAATATTTTTAATTTCAGGTCTTAGTTCTAGAATCGTATTTACTTAAAATTCATGAGATACATAACTAATTTTATATACAATGATATTTTAAAAGGAAATGTCACTTCCTTTTAGAGCTACTGATTAATGTACTTCTATTTAAAGATCTAATAACTCATACCATAATCACACTCTTATTAGAAAATAATTAGACAGTTTCGGGGATTTGCAGTTATATGAGCCAGTCATAGACCTAGGGTGTTAAAAACAAGGAAAAAACCCTGCAATCAAAACTAGTTCTTTGTTTTCCAGAAGATACAAAGAAACTTGTTTTGGTTATGTTATCTGGTGGAGACATATATGCATTTCTTCCTTTCCATTTTTTATCTTGGTGGTTCTTCGTCAAAAAAGTTCATCAAACCTAGTTCACTGTATTCATACCAGCATTTTGGATGTCAAAATGGCAAATGAAATTCAGCCTAAATGTAGTGATGCATATTGAAATATTACAACTTTTCATATAAAATAATGGATTCTGAGATGATAGTACCTGTTTAGGGAACTACCATTTAAATAGGTGTTTCATGAAGATATCAGCTTTGTGTTCAGTAGTGATAAAAAGGTGCAAATACATGATTAGGAAGAAAGAAGGAGGCAACACAATAGAAAATGTCATTATCCTAGAATATAAGCCCTTCATACGTCACCTGTGGAATATTGCATACCAAGGGCACAGCATGACAGAGTTCAGGGAAGAGTGAAGGGGAGGATCTTGAATTATGGAGAAGCTTTCCTGGGAGGAAAGACAAAATTGAGTAGGACTCTTCAAGGCTGAAAAACAGATGGCAGAGGGTGTACAGTAGATGTCTCTAAAAGTGCGTGCCAGGGAGAGGGTGATGGCAGAATGAGTGTTCGGAGGCTTTCAGGACAGGAATCCAAGGGTGTCAGTTGAAGGTATGAGATGGCAGATACAGCACAAACACGAGACGATGATCTTTTGAAAAGGGTGAAAGTGAGCTCTGGAATGTCATGTCATACTGTATGGATGTTAAAAGTTTCCATTTGCTTAAGGGGGAACTAGATAGATAGGTTTGTAGAATAAACATCAGGTGGGAGTTACTAAACACACAGGAATCCCATCTGGTGGCCTCTGAGCTGCCATTTGTTCGAGACCAGGGGACTGCTTATGGGAGGCAGGATTCCTGTGTGCTTAGTTTGCTGTTATGCTTTTCCTTTGACATCTGTATGTGGCTGTTTTTCTAAATATAGATTAAGGGCCTGTGTGCATCTTTGCCCTGTCCTAGAATAGCTCTTCTAATTTCATTTTGCTTGAGTTCTTGAGTTGTCTTCTTCAAGGGATTTATGTCTCAAGATAATTCATTCTAGTTAATATTTGCAATTTTAAAACATTTTATTTGGAGATAAAGTCTGTATAGGTGAAAAAGAGGGTAAGACTTGATTCTAGTAATAGACTTTGGGTATTGGCTTTATGGCATAGGAAGGAGCTAGGTACTTGAAGTAAAAATTGTTCTGATGGCACAGATCAGTAATTTGAATCAGCCTTTGAGAGTCTTCCCCAGGCTGTCTACATATGGAGACTATGTTTGTGCCTTTGTGTCTTCTGCTCTTGTAGTTCTAGTCAGATACTCTTCTAGAAAAAAACTGCTTAAGACCTGTAGTTCTTTTCAAAACTTAGTACTTTTGAAAAAGTGACCAGTGAAAAAGAGAGGTGAGGAAATGAGACTTAGGTTTTTTCTTCTGTATGGAAGAGTCTGCAGCATTTACTACCCCTTTAAATAGACTTGAAAAGTATTTTCCATGATACCATTTTACAGTAAGTTGCCCAATAAAGTCGTTACGGTATGGAAAAGGTTTTTTGGGCATCAGCCAGTGGGTGGTTTGCTCTTTATAAGTTTGAATATGTCTCCTGGTCTCATGTCTGGTATTGAAAGCTGAGCACCGGCACGGGTTGGTTGCCCAGAGTGGTGGTGGAGTCTCCATCCTTGGAGATACTCCAAGTAAGCCATCTGGACGTGGTTCTGGACAGCTGGCTCCAGGTGGTCCTGCTGAAGCAGCAAGGATGTTGGACCAGATGACTTCCAGAGGTCCCTTCTATGATTCTGGGCATATGCTTGTATTCAGAAAATAATCCCCCCCAAAAAAACAGAGTTGTGGAGCAGTGTTTTTACAGCAATATTTTTACACGAAAAAATTTTTAAAAGGGATGGGGAGGGGGAAGAAAAATAAGACAAGCCATTCTATTTGAAGAAAGGGAGTACTGAATTTTAGGTTTGGTTTCCTTTGTTTCAGATTGTGTTACAAAAAAGCCTTTATAGACTACTATTGTGGCTTTTTGGGAATAAGGCAGAGAGATTGTCTCTTAAAGGAATAAAATAAATTCTAGTTTCTTCACAGTAGAATTCAAAACCACATTATTTTATTTACTTTCAAACTATGGAGCTCGTCTGTCTTTTTGGTTGAAAACAACAGGGAGAAAAGAAGATAATGAATTCCACATATGTGTGCATTTCTTACGCTATGAATTTGAGGCTGGTAATATAAATATACTTTGAATGTCTGATAGAAACAGTCTGAGAATTCTTTAAGCTGCTTCAGCCAGTCTCAGACCTCCAATGAAATTATAAATGTTGTATATATGTTCTCTGTTGCATATTATATAAATATTACTTAAGCTCATTTCCTGCTTGCATGGAACCTATGTTGGCAGTAGAAATCAGGGCTAGTTTCTATAGCAACGTGGTACCACTGGGAGAGAGGCTGATGCTGTGCTGTGGTTGGTATTTTTATGCAAGGGAAGAGATGCAGACCTACATTTTTAGACAGGAAATGTATTTCAAGGCACAAAAACATTTAACAATTTTTATGAATCTTTTGAAAAAATGAAGCTATATAACAATAGAAATTGAAACCTATTGTTTGCTGTTTCCAATAGAAAATGAATTTTTTTTTTTATCTGACGTTGCAGAAAAGCACTGTTAAATATATACACAATTGTTACTGTTATATTTACATGGAAATAGCAAGGAGACTTCTGTACTGAGGACAAAGGAAGTTTTGTACTGAGGCAAAACAGGGGCAAAATAGGCTGAGTTTTGGCTTAGTCTTCTGGCCTTTTCCTTCTAGTTTTCACCTTCTGAACTCCTTTAAAATCATTTTCCCAAAGGTCTTGGAGGTCTTACAGAAAAATATTTCCTTTTCTTGTTGATGGCAATCCTGTCATTTGAGTTTTCTTTATTTTCTCTGTATTTCCAAAAGATAATCCTTCCTTGTTTGTTCTTTTAACCCCCTGTTATCTTTCAGTGGTACTTACTTTACCTTTTTTTACTTTTTGTGTGGTTTTAGGGGTGGGGAGAGCTCTGACACTGACTCCTGTATTCCCCTCACCCCCATCACTGAGAGTGATGAGGAAGTCAGGCCCCTCATGCTCCTTATTTGCTACAGACTGTCCATGCAGTAGTTCTGCACCATTGCTCCTCCCTACTTATTTTTACTTTCTTTTTGTGTGTTATGTGTCATCACTGTTTGTTCAAGAAGTGATTGTAGCTGATACACAGATACCTAAGGGGAATTCAGATGAAATTGGAGGAATTATGGACATTATTTTACAAACTGTCTTTACAAACTTGTGATTACTGCTGGTTGGGGCATCAGGTGATGTGTGGTGAGGTAAAGAAAGTGAAACTTGTATTTAAAATAAACCATAAAAGGCTGCTTCTTTCCTTCCATAGAAGTTGTACTTTTGGAGAATTTTATCTACACTGATGAGATGTTTGCGTGTTTTCTTTTGTTATTAATGAAAAAGTAAAGAGTGAGAAAAGTATGTTTTAAAGGTATTGAGGGGTTTTCTAGAAACACTATATATTCTTTTGGGTACTAGGAGTCATTAAGGGAAGGGTTTTTTAAGTCTGCAGTTTCTCTTTTGTCTTTGATAGGTCTGGGGTGAGGCTTTGCTCATCTTGAGCATTGAGTGGGTGGTTGAGTCACCATCCCTGGAGGTGTTATAAAGATGTGTAGATGTGGCGCTCCGGGGACATGATTTAGTGGGGGACTTGGCAGTGCTGGGTTAACAGTTGGACTTGATGATCTTAAAAGTCTTTTCTGACCTAAACAATTATATGATCTCTTTGCATTTCCCTATGCCTCCTACATGCAAAGTACTTGCTCCACTTCAATGAAGTGGGATGTTCTGAGAAGTCAGAACCTTCCGAGAAGATGAACTGAGCTGGAAGCTGTATTCTTTAGAAAGTGTGAAGGGCTCAGTTCATCTCAATGAATCATCATCTTTCTTTCCCAGCCCTGGCACTATACAGTTAGTCTGTGTCTGATGTTGCCTAGCAGCAATTCATCAAATGTCTAAAGGGAACTGATTTATCCTAGTTGGGACTCATGTAGAAATCCAAGTAGATAAAATGTTCATGGAGCAATATTAGCCTCTTCCTATGTCTGGCACCCACACTATCAATCAGGATTAAGCTCAAAGGCATTTTGCAGCTGTCCATGGCTTGGCTGCCTTGTCATGTTAATGATTTAAACATGTCTCATTTTGTAGTGGAATATCTCCATCCCATCCTATCCTGCAATCAGCATGTGTTTCAGCTATCATCTTTTCAGGGGTTTAGTGAATTAAAACTCTTTGATAGCCTGTGTGCGCAGTGGCAGTGATTGCAGATACACATCTTTATTTAGGAGGAGAAAACCAACTTTGGCAGTAACTATAGGTACATAGGTGAGATGAGCCTGCTACACTTTCCATTCATCTCAGCTGCTTCTCTTGAAACACAGTGGTTCAGCTCTGAGTTTCCTTTAGCTCTTTTCCCTCCATTATTGCTGATAGCCTACACAGCTTCTTGAAGCCTTCTCTGAGGCATGTCAGACAGCTGAGCCAGTGGCAGAGTAGACCTCAGCAGCCTTTGGCATTGATGCAGTGAAAGTCATGGCAGTACACTGTAGACACGTGTAGTGTGTCACAGTTTTAGCACCAGTCAGATCAGAAGCTTTGTCACCAACATAACACCTTAACATTTGAATTTTCAGCAGCAGCAAACTTGCCATGTTCTTTGGACCTTAGTTTCTTCTTGTAAATACGTCGTGGGTTTGAAGTCATGATGTCACTGTCCTTTATTGTCATTAGGACAAAGTACCAGAGTGATTCTCATCTTTACTATGCCATGCCTGTTGGATATTTGACTTGTGAAACCTGAAACAGGGAAGTTTTTCAGTTTTTCCTGTGTGGTGGTCAGGTTCAGCAGCCACTGTTGTCCTTCCCTGAGAAACCCTGAGGGGGAATTACCCATGAAAAGAGGTGAACTGGAGGCTGTAGCCTCACAGAAGTATTAGTTGCTGTCCCCTTCCTGCTGTAAACTGGGTCCAGAATTTACCTTTACAAGATGAGTTTCCTTTCCTGGGCCATTCAGTTTACTGACCTGATAGGGGAAGCTCCAGTCACAGCATTCTGGTATCAAGGCATAGGATATGGAAAGATCTTGCTCTAGGAGGCAGGTGCATCTTTAAGAGTTGCTTCTTCTCTGCTAAGGAGATGGCTCATCTGGGATACCATGGCAGCTGGCATTCCTTGAATGCTTTTCCACCACTGATGACACTCTTGTCTTTCTCTTGGAAATAGGAATATTCCAATAAGTGAGTCATCCAGCATCCATGCTGTGAGGTAGAGGCATGCCAAGGCCGGGATGAGTCAGATGGTCTGATAACCCTTATTTTCAGACTTGCTGACACAAAAAAGATTCTGAAAATCTGATCATGAATTGTCACAGTGTTTGGTATCCAAAACTGCTTCATCCAAAGTCAGCTGGACGTGGCTGTATAATACTGGGGTGACTTCCCCAACTCTTCTGAAACAGCTGCTGCCTGTTGAAGATCCTGTCAAATGAAAGATCCTTCACCTGCAAGCTTCAAAAGTAATGGAAAGCTCCAAAATGGGCTCTATAACCCCCAGAACAAATTGTTTGTGGGAATAAGGAATGGAAAGGCATTTCCCTGCAAACACCTGGAAGGGCAAAGGGGCCATGGAGGAATCTTACAGACTGAGAATGACAACCTTTTCATTGAGTGAACTTGTGACAGGAGAGCATGCTGAATGCAACGGCTTTAGGAAACATGTTGGTTTGAAATTTGGGTGAAATAAATAAAATACACTGTGTTCTGTAAGGCAGTTGGCCAAGACATCAGCTGTAAGTTTTGTATTAAGAAGTATGAAAAGTAAAGTAAAAAAAGTATTCAGAGATCTAGGCACTTTTAAAAAGATACTTTTTATCCCAGGTAACTTAGATTTTCTTTTAGATCAATTTATCAAAGTTATCCAAATAAAAAGTGTTTTCGTGTCTCTGAAGAGTAGTAATTGTTACTGCCTCTTTGAAGACAAGACGACAAAAAGGTGAAAGGTTAAAGCCAGCTGCCCATTATTTTCTGTATTTGAGTGAGAATGAGAACGTGTTTTTGTGAAGAACACACATCTGTGGTTTGTCCATTTGCTCCCTTTTGGCTGTGGCTGGACTTGGCAATCTCATTGCTGCTTTTGCTTAATTCTGTTAGGAAAATTGATGCTTAGTTGAACAAGCAATACACAGAGAGAAACTCAAGGAAGGCATTTCATTTATTGCACTTATGACCACATATACCCAAAAGGGAAGAATTTTAGGAACTGTTAAACACTATCAAAATGTTTTCTGAATGATAGGCATCATTGCAAATTATGTCTAATAATTAAGTTAAAAAGTTTTAAGTTGCTTGTTTTTATTATTTACTGATATTTACAGTGCAAACATGGGTACTTTCATAAAATGCTAGTAGGAATTGGAACGAGACTTTTTTAAAATATAGAGGAGAGATGTTCCTGGCATTTGGAAGTTTGGGAGGAGGTTGTGTGTTTTTAGAAAAATTGAGATAAACCCTTCATCAAGAAAGAGAGCTTTTTAGAGAAAAAGAGTTAGGATTGTTAATGTAAAAAGTTCAAGTAAAATGCTTGTTCCAGCTTCTTGAAAGCAAGGTTGACAAGGTGAAGTTTGGTATCAATAGAGTTCCAGTTGGTGACTTCAGAATTTATCACTGCAGCAATGGTTTGTATTTGCAGCAGGCAAAGAGGTTCCTCTAATTGCTGACTTAGTCATGCAGTCTTGTTCCTTCAGGCTCTGTTTTTTTTTACCTGCCAGTTGTCCCTCAGTGTTTGTGCCATCCAAAATGCCTGTCTGCTTACCCTTGTCTCAGTGCCTGTAGAATTGAGTTCCCAGACATAACGCAGAGCATGTTGCATTTGCTTTAACAGGGTGAATGGCTCTTCTAAGCATTAACTAAACATGGACGTGAAAAATACATTTTTGCGTTTGATGATCACTTGAAGTCAGGATGGCATTTTACCAGGGTGGTTTTGGGATAAAAACCCCCGAACAAATGCTGACTGCATTTGTTATTAAATGAAGGGTTACAATGTCACTGTTCCTAAGAAATCTGTCCTACTAGGCTGTTAAGTAGATAAGAAGGGGTGGGAAACGTTGCACTTGTTGAATATGTTGGCTCATTTTGCTTAAGATTCTTACAGTTGTCTTCATATGGTTTCTAGCCTGTATAAATGGAAGATATACTTCCTTATAGTATGTGTGTATTTATATTACCTCTAAGGGAGTTGCTGTATTGTGATAAAGACTAAATCCCATATTTTTAGATTTAGTTATGAATTTATATTTGAGCCTGCATTTGATCTCAAAGAGGTCAGTGACTTAAGGGGTTTTGATGCCATATTGAGTTAAATCTGTTAACTTTTCCAGAGACAGATAGGGCTGTTGGAGAGCAGCGGGTGCTTCTTCCCTCTCCTTCAAAACTTAAAAATTTGTTGCTAGTGGCAACTCTAGGATACTGAAGCAACAACAGCATGTTTTCTGGATGTATCTTATTAATAGAAAGACTAGAAACTCTATAATTTAACATGCTAAAGAGAAAGGCAGAAATTAAGTACTGCAACACAGTATGCCAAAAGGAAAGTAAAAAATTAATTTCCATTTATACACTCGTGAGTCATTCTGTTAAAAGTAATCTATCACACAGCCATAGTGAGAGGAAGAAGTCACAATAGTGGCCATATTTGTTACCACCTGCCAGTGTTTTCTGTCAGGTCATCTTATCAGTCATAAGTGGAGGTGCACGCACACAGAGGGAGGAAGGAGTTGTGCAGCATGAGAAGGGACTCTTGTTGCAATAGGATTTGAAGAATGTGAAGCTTCATATGTGGTTTATGAGGCTGGCTTGTTTTTTAACTAGGTTTTTAGTGTTGCGTTGGAGCAATATTCCTTAGCTGACTTCCTTCAGGTGGAGGTTTCATTTTGACACATTAGGATACATGTATAAGAAGCTGTATTCTCCATTGATCAGTGCATAGTCCATGGATTTATGACAGCTGTTTCTTCTCTTTGACTCTTTGAAATTTCTCAATATTTTGTAGCCAGAAGCTCTTGTGAGAGATCCTAATGAAGCTTGGGTGTTGCCAGAGCAGCAGTGGGAGATTGAAAGGCAGCGTAACCACCCCCATGCCCATAAAATACAGTCCCTAGGGAGTGCAAGAAACCACGCCAGGCAAACAAGGTACAAGGAAAGGCTCCTCTCCATAGGAGGCCATTTCACTCTGAGTGGAGCAATCAAGTACATGCAACCCAGGCACCACTCTGTGATGTCTGGGAGCAGCTAACAGAGGCAGTGGACAGAGTATTTGGTGCGGAAGAGCACAGAGGCAGCTTCATCCCCAGTCTCAGTAGTTAATGTTCCCTTGGGTGTGGTATGGTCACGCTGCAGAGCTCATTCCTTGGTAGTTGCTGGAGTCACTGCATCAGCTTCACCCCAGTAGGACTGATGTTAGATGTAGCTCTTCAGGTCTGAGTTTGCCAAGAGTGCCTTATGCTTCTCTGTGAAGCTGGGACTGACTGTCATCCCTTCTTGCAGAGAGTGTGTTGTTGCTGACGAACTGCATCACTGAGTCAAGGAGTTTTGGAAGGAGTTAAGCGGGCTGTGCAGGATTTGTGAGAATGAGTGAGAGGTTGATAGGATGTTCTTAGCGACCCTCGGAACTCAACCTCCTATTGCAGTGGAGATACAGGTGGGCTCTCTACCATGTCAAGCAGTAAGTCTGTTCAATATAAAGACTTGAAGCAGGTCACTGTCCCTACAAGCTCAGTTGGATGAAGCTGGCCAGCACCATGAGGGACATAAAAAGAGCTTTTTAAAATCATGTGAATAGCAAAAGGAGAAGTGTAGATAGAACATGGGCCTGTTACAGGATGAGGATGGTCACCTCACAAACAGGGACAGAGAAAAGGCAGATATATTCAATTCTTTGCTTTGGTGTTCAACACTGAGGATGGCCTAAGTGGGTGTCAGTGTCCTGAGCTGGAGGATCATAGCTGTGAGAATGATAAACTCCCAGTCAACCCTGAACTTGTGTGGGATTTCCAGCTATGGCTGGACCCTGATAAGTCTACGGGACCTGATGGGATTCCTCCAAGAATGTCAAAGAGCTAGCTGATGTCATTGTGAAACCTCTCTTGATGATTTTTGAATGGTCTTGGGAACGTGGAGAGGTCCCAGTCAACTGAAGGCTGGTGAAGGTCCCAGTTTTGGAGAAGGGCAAGAAGGATGACCCTGGAAACTACAAGCCTGTCAGTCTCACTTTGGTGATTGGTAAAATTATGGAGGTGATTCTGGGAGTAACTGAAAACCACCTGTACATCAATGCAGCCATCGGTCACAGCTAGCAAAGTCCTGCTTGTCAAACTTCATTTCCTTTTAAGGCAAGGTGACTCACCTAGGCAAGGGAAGCCAGTTGATGTAATATTTTGGATTTCATTAAAGCTTTAGGTACTGTCTCACAAGATCATTCTGGCTCATATGTCTGTATAAACAGGTCATGCAGTGAGTGAGCAGTTGGCTCACAGGTTGGGCACAAAGGGAGTGACATCAGACTGGCACCGGTCACTAGTGGGGTTCTGCAGGGCTCCAGTTCTTAGGCCTAATGCTCTTCAACATCACCTGGACACAGGACTCAAAGTAATACTAAGTAAGTTTGCTGATGATACTGAATTGGGAGGAGCTGTTGACTCCTTTGAGGGTAGAGAGGTCCTGCAGAGAGACCTTGACAAATTAGATGACTGAACAATCACCAACTATATGAAGTTCAACAAGGGAAAGTGCCACATTCTCCACTTGGGGTGGAGCAACCCTGGATGTTCATACAGATGGGAAATGAGATACTGGAAAGTAGCACCACGAAAAGGGCCCTGGGGGTCCTGGTGGATGGCAAGTTGAACATGAGTCAGCAGTGCCCTGGCAGCCAGGAGGGCCAACCTGTCCTGGGGGGCATCAGGCAAAGCATCACCAGCCTGGTGAGGGAGGGGATTGTCCCACTCTGCTCTGAGCTGGGGTGGCCTCAGCTTGAATGTTGTGCAGTTTTGGGCACCACAATATAATAAGGATATTAAGCTATTCAAGAATATCCAGAGGAAGGCTACAAAGATGGTGAAGAGTCTAGAGAGGGAAGCTGTATGAGGGGATGCTGAGGTCACCTTGAGTTTTCAGCCTGGAGGAGACTGAGGGGAGACCTCATTGCAGTTACAACTTTCTTGTGAGGGGAAGCGGAATGGCAGGCCCTGATCTCTTCTCTGCGGTGACCAGTGGCAGGACCTGAGGTATTGGCTTGAAACTGTGTCAGGGGAGTTTTAGGTTGGGTATTAGGAAGAGGTTCTTCACTCAGAAGGTGTTCGGGCACTGAACAGGCTCCCCAGGGCAGTGGTCACAGCACCAAGCCTGTCTGAGTTCAAGAAGCATTTGGACAATTCTCTCAGGGCAAGTGTGATTTCTGGGGCTGTCCTGTGCAGGGCCAAGAGTTGGACTTGATGATCCTAGTTGGTCCCTTCCAACTCAGCATATTCTATTATTTTAACATTCTCAGTCTATAATGCTTTACTGGTGTCTAGAAATATAGGTAAGGTGCAAGTTGCTCAGTGCATATCTACATATTTTCTTTTTGTGTCACCAGGTGGGTCTGTATTTTTTTTTTTAACTGTTGACTTTTTTCCTTCTGCAAGTGTGTAATGGATGACTTGTGTGGAAAGTACAACTCTGCAAGAAAAATAGTATTTGAGAAGGAAAACATATTACCTTGACAAATTCAGTTAAGATTGAGGCTTCCTGAATAGAATTGGCTTCTGGTTTACTGTCATAAGGACATTTAAACAGAATTGCATGTGTTTGAGAACAAAATTTTATTTGGGACTCACTTTCAGAGCTTGAAACCAGTTACTTCTGGGAACTTGCTGTAACTCAGTGTCAGAGAAGGGCCATAAGAGCTGCCTCCTAACCGTGTCAGACTTTGGTGCTTCCTCCTAGATGTGATTTGATACAATGGTAGGATGCTCCTGGGTCCCTCAGCTCTGCTCTTCCTGTGCTGCTGGGCTGGGGCGGTAGCATGGTGAGACTGCAGTACTTGCTGCGTGAAATGGCATTTATTTATAGTACCCGTTATTTTGAACGGAAGAAGGCGGTGTTCCTTGGCATTTTACTTGGACTTTGAGTGTGCATCCAAGCCCAAGGTGGCCTCCCAAAGGCTAGTAAGCAAGATGGGACTGAAAAATTCATTCTTTGTGTTGCTGTTTGAGGTTACAAAAGCTACTGTGTCTTAGCTTGCTGCATTCTAGGAGGGGTTTCCACTGGTGCTTCTATTAGTGTTTGGTGTGGTAGGATGGTATCTTTTGAAGGAATGTTAACAGTCCCAGGAGGAATGATAATTTCTGTTTAATAATGACCAGATGTAGAAACCATTTCAGGCTTGTGATATGCCAGCACACACTCTCTCTCTCTCTCTCTCTTTATGCATAAGTTTTCTAGAATTGGACATTGTAGTACAGTTTTGCACTAGAATAAGAACACAAATAGTGCTTTTCATGTAAAGCAAAGCTGTCCTTGGTAGTTCACATTAACAATTTCTTGGAGTTAGTTAAAAACATATCGCCTTATGCTCTCTTTCCTTCTGAATTTATAGACTTCGTTTCTAAAAACAGTAAGATGACCTCTGGCATAATTAAAAACAATTATTGAATTACAAATAACTGATCATAGCTAGTAAAATTGAAAATTATTCAGTATTATAACCCATTTAAAATCTTACTTGAAATATGCAATATCATTTTGTTCCTTGAGCAAGAACTTCAGACCTGTTTCGATCTTCTGTTTTTGTTGCTTGTTGTATGTGTGTGCATTTGTGTAGAAAGCTTCCATTTAAGGCTGCCTCTGGTTCAAAGAGTTCACTGTTAGAAGGCACCTGTCTAATTAAGCTGAATTTGCATTTGGGGAAAAAAGAGCAGGCAAGAGTTCAGCTTGTAAAAGCAGACAACATTTGAACAAAGGAGAAAGAGCTCCAAATAGCTGAGTCTTTAAGATAATTAATAACAGCTGGAGGCAACTTGTTTATAGAGATTTCAGACTTTAAACTCTGCAGCACCTGCAGGCCTTGCCCAGGAGCATGAAGGTTTTGCCTTCTGGAGCTGGAGGGAAGCATAGCTGGAGCTCCTTCCAGATGTACCCACACCCACTGGTAGATTTTGCAAAGCTTACTTCTCTTAGGAGGCTTCCAGCACGTTTCTTCTGGTGCTTACCCTCCCCCTTGCTTCCTCTTTTTACTTCTTCAAATTGAAATTCCTTAAAGAGCCTCTGTGGACATGTCAGGCTCATAACATTGTTAGAATATAGTTTATTCCATATTTTATTTTATTAAATGTATGAAGGAGTCATTTAACCTAATCTTAATTGCATTTTCTGTTAGCAGAAAAAAGTCTCTGGCTGTGTTCATCTGAGAATCTGAAGGGAAGTTTTGTTTTCCCCTATGATTGAGGTAGTTCTGAGCTTAATCTGACCAATTTTTGTCTGTTCAAATTTTTTTTGTGTTTGTTTGACACAATCTGTTTTCCTTCTGAGGCAATGCTTCTCTAAAGAAAAAGAATCAGGTGCAGGTTTTAGCTACATTAAAGGTAAAGCTCTGTTTACCTGTAAGTAGTCCCTATGTGTGCAGCGCAGTGTTCATAGAGAAGGACTCCTGCTGTTTTTATGCCTGTTCCCCGTGGGGAACACGAGGATTTTTTCAGGTAATTTTGTTGTATAGCAACAAATAGCCTGCATTTTTATGCATTACTTGATAATAAAAGCATATTTTTTGTTTATGTGGGTTTTGGATAAAGAGGCCTGAAGTCTGTTTTGATTTTTAGTCATGGAAATCATTCATTTGCTGAGGAAAAGAAAGGAATGTATGACGATGAAGTGGCTGCTGGAGGACAGACCCAAGGTGCATCTGTGTTCCCTCTGGCCAGGAGCAATTCCCCAGGGAAGAGCACAGGGTTGGCCCCATGTGCTGAATGTGGTTCCAAATGCAGCCATCTCAGGCTGATGGGCTTCACGAGTCAAAGGGCTTTTTGTGTTAGCTGTCACTTCATCATTCGTCCATGAGTTTTTCTGAGCCCTGTTTGAAACTAACTTCTCTTATCCATGGTATCCAAGGGAAAAAGGTGGCTTTACTTTTTAACATCATGTTGCATGACTAATTTTTTTTTTCCTTTGGATTTTCTGTCAACTTGGCCCAGTCTGTGTGGGGAGAGGCAGTAGACTGCTATTTCCTATTTGCTTTCTCTGTGTCTCTGAAGATTTTGGAGCTCTCTGCTGTCTCTTTTCCTGGCAGAAGAGTTTTGGTATGTTCAGATGCTTCCCATATGGAGGGCATTTTGTGATTTTAATCACCCCCACTGCTCTTGTTTTACCTTTTTCAGAACAGAAGAATAGCAAATGACCCCACAACATCAACAATAAAAAACCTGAACAGTTCTTCCTGAATTTCTCACGGTGTAATTTTGCCAGCATTTTCAGGTTTTAATGGTAGGGAAATTGCTTTTACTGTTGGCTGTTCCCCAGCTGGAACTTGAAGCAACGTGTCCGTGATGGAGAATAGTAAAATTAAGTTGTCGGTAATTTTGTGTTTCATAACAGTGCGCAGTTGATTTTTTATAAGACTCCATGCAGAGTTTTGACGTATTTTGCTTCAAGTTCACTGTAGAGGAGAAATGCTGCAACTTTCCTTTTGTCTTTTACTAAGCATTCCCTTCTAAGAGCAGATTAAATATATGATTTGATTGTATTTTGATTGGACTTTGCTGTAAATTTATTTTTGTCCATTGAAAAGGCAGTAATTGAAAGAAAAAACATGCCAGCTAGTGTTTGCTAGTTGTTTGTAATGTTTCTTCCAATACAATTGTAAGGTTTGTCATCACAGTCTGTGGATATGGTCAGTTCTCTGCATACCTGCTGACAGAAGACTGTGAGTCTAGAAATGGTGTGTCATCTTCTATTAATTAAGTGTTTATGCTTGGATGGTGATGAATGGCCTAATGGTGGTAGACCACAGAGTGATTACTTCAGAAAAAAAGACAAACATTTGATATTTATCTCTGCCTGCATGTGTTACCTAATGCATATCATTACATAACAACAGTTTAGGAGTAAGAAAAGTAATGAAATAACACAGCTGTTGGAATAGCTTGTTATGTTATGATGATAGTATTTGACAGTTATATTTCTGAAAAGGAAATGGAGGTTACATGCATGTTTATTGCTCACAGCTTTCTTAATGGCTGGATTTTTAGTATAAATGATGTTTTAAAAGTCCACTTAAAAGAAAAAAGTAATGCACATTATAGCAAACTCTGTACTGGAAAAAATGAAATCTCAGATAACTGAAGTATACATGCTGTAAACTGCAAATGAAGATATTGTTGAAGCTTTCATCATAGCTTATCTTTAAAATTCAGTAAAGGGACTACTAAGAAACTGCAAAACTGGAGTTCTCTCTCTACTGATGTCCTACCTAACACTGTGAAACTGTATTGGCAGAAGGGCAAGATTGGTGATGCCAGGATGAGTTATTCAACTTGTAGGCAGAATTTAAGCAGCCAACTAAAGCGTTGAAAACTTGATCTTTACTTCTACCCAGAAAAGTAAAAGTGAACAAGAAATAACAATAAGAAGCTCTTGCTAAGAACCCTAAACTGAAGGAAAAAAACTTGCAAAAT
The DNA here is from genome assembly GCA_013396655.1 of Campylorhamphus procurvoides. Lineage (NCBI taxonomy): Eukaryota > Metazoa > Chordata > Aves > Passeriformes > Dendrocolaptidae > Campylorhamphus > Campylorhamphus procurvoides. The sequence goes on along the minus strand of WBMV01006311.1, from coordinate 552,596 downwards.
AAGCAAAAAGTGCAGAATTAGTAGTCAGGCTGATAACTCAGCAGCATTTCTTTCCTTCACTCATTTTTCTGTACTAATATTTGGTTGTGTAAAAGGTGCAAGCAAAGCTAAGAGGGCAAATCAAAGACCTTCCTTAGTTTAAAGCAGTGTTTTGTTTTTTGCAGATAAAAATAATAAATAACTCCAGAAGGAAATAAGGTAATATCTTTCCTTCCTTCCTGGTGTGCACAAAGGAGAGTAGGAAAACACTCTTGAATACCAGAATCAGCTAGGATTGAGGACAGGGAAAATATAACTCTTTTCAAACCAAAATGAAATACAGTAGTTTGAAGAAAACGGGCTTGCTCCTGAGTCTTCTTAACCCATTTCCCTGGGAATAAATTTAGCTTTTTTAAAAAATAAATCTTGTGTTCTATACTTTCTCTCTCAGAGGGAGATTGTTGGTCTTTATTTGAAAGACTTGATCTTTATTTGAAAGTGGGTGACAAAGTGTATGAATCTTGATTCCAGAAATGCTTCTGATTCTCTTTAAAATATTGCTTTTGTGTGAAGAAACAGAGCAAGTGTTAAAAGGCAAAATGAGCACAATTTCAATGGATTTTTGAATTTACAGTCCCTGTACTGCATGGCCCTACCCGACCCAGGCCTGTGCTATATTTGTTACCATCTCATGGGACCAGAATAATAGCATGGATACTTGTGGTCAGAATAAAGTAATAAATAAATAAAATGATGGTACAGCAAGGAGTGCAAGCACTGTGTACCCTGGCACACAATTCTTTCAGATATCTTGAAGTGCAGGCTGTTGTTCTGTGCATCCTTTTTCTTGCTCATAAAAGCATTTAGGCTGGAATAGACCTCTAAGGTCTTTGAGTCCAGCTGTTAATTTTTAATTTTTTAAGTGATCTTAGTTCTTGATCAGTGCATCCAGAATGGCCTTGTGCACAGCAGCTGAGGTTTCAAGGTTTGTAACTGTAGATCCTTATATGATAATTTGTTTGATTAAAGATTTCTGCCAACATCAGACCAGGCATGGGTGTCATCTGCCTGTGTGCTGACCTCATGAAACCAGGCTGGTGGAGGGCCAGTAATCTAGTTTGTAGTAAGAGTAACTGGTCAGAGGATCTGCTGCACCTTCCATTTGTGGTTTGCTTTCTTTGCCATGTACCATATAGAGATTTCTGTTGGGAGCCAAACAGGAAGGCAAAATACCAGCATAATTTATGTAAATAGAAGCATGAGTAAATATATTTATTGTTTATCCTACGAATTGATCCCCTCTCTCTCTCCTATTGTGTCCAAAGCCTTAAAAATAATGTAAATTTATTTATTCGGTTAGATTTCTCATTATAACTTAGATAATTTATAAGTTAGTTAAAAATCTTCCTTTTTAAATCTGACCATTTATTGACTGAAGATTTTTATTATCTGAAAGGGGTAGCAGGCACATAAATTTGGTATGCATACAACTTGCAGTGATGTCTTTTAAAGCAAAGGTGTAATAGCAGCTGCTGTGCAGGTGGTGAATATTGCCAGTGGAATTTATTTATGACCAACTGTGTTCTCTGCGACACCAAATGCTCTGTCTGTCTGTCTTGGCATAATTGCAGTGTGTAAAAAGAAAAAGGGGGAATTATGAGGAAGAGGACTGAGGAGTGGACTAGACATAAATACAGTTTTTACTCATGATCAAGGAAGTATTTGAATTATTTCTAGGTGCTGAAAAATTAGATTTCTGTTTTTTTGTCATATGAATGACAAAATACTGTTAATATGGTCTTTTTCAGACCTGTTAGATTTGAAGTAGGTAAAAATGTAAGCAGCTCTTGATGGCACAAATGCCTTAAGTTACTTGGCAAATGTATTTGGCAGGTATATATTTTTTATTTGTAAGAAGTATGAATACAAAAAATAACATCACCAACCTGTTTGGAGAAGACTTTCTTAATTATTTGGCAAACCACGTGCACTTCAGCCCTGAAAATACTCAGTTTTGAAATGTGAGTAGTTCTTAAGTGTTTGGAAATACCAGGTATTATTTCATCTGAGCCTTCCTCAGAATAAGATATAAAATATATTTCACTTCTTTGGTTGCTTCTAAATTGGATCTGCAAGACAGACAAACATCTCTTGGTTGGCAGTGTTGGGACTTGTTTTGTTTGGTTTTTTTTTTGTTTTTTTTTATTTAGCACATACTAAAGCAAATGGTATGTGTTCTGGGAGCGCATCACAGGCTACCTAGGAAGATCAGGTTTTTTTCTCTTACTTTCTAATAGGTGTTTTTAGTATTTTATATGGTGATACAGCTTTCCTTAGTCTTGGCAGCAGCTGTAGATGAGGAGAAGTGCATTAAGGTTTGGGTCATTGTCACTAGAACGTTGTTTCTTGCTCTATTATTGAAGTTTTTCTTACTTCAGCTAGCAGGCTGGAGCTCTTCAATAACTTCATGTTGTTTGGAAAATGTTTCTTTTCAGTTGTGCTCAAGAAGATGAGTCTAATGTGTCATTAAAAGCTTGTTTGTATCTGTTTATATACTTTATGTGCCTTTTCCAGGCTGTTTCAGCAAGTCCACGTTCACTTGAGACCTGCTTTTGGTTTGGTCAGATGCCTCTCTGTCCATGCCTCTCTATGGTCCTGTGGGGAATACAAAAGATGGCAGTGGGAAAATGAGATGCTTGCCTGGTATTTCCATCCCTTCTGAAGGGCTAGGTTACCCCTGTGGGGAAGCTCTTGACTGAGTGTGGTCTCTGTTCTGTTTTCAGGCCAGAGCCTCAACAGAAAGCTCCCTCTGCACCTCCACCTCCACCCCCGCCCCCACCTCCGCCCCTGCCGGAGCCCACCCCGCCAGAGCCAGAGGAGGAGATTTTGGGCTCCGACGATGAGGAGCAAGAGGATCCCGCAGATTACTGTAAAGGTGGGTGCAGTTCACCCGTGTCACTGAGGGGGAGCATGGCCATGTGAGTCTTGGGAGGTTTTTAAAGAGCTGATCTTTAGTTATGGAATTCATTTATACAAGAATTACGAATGACTGCATGTTTCAAGTCCAGATGCATAGCTGTCTTCAGCTTTATTTTTTTACTTAGCTGTGGCTTATTTATATGTATAGTAATAAACGTACAAATACCACATCCCTCTTTTCGTCCTGATGTCCTAGTTAGAAAAATAGAGAAGAAACTTTTCCTGATTGATGTGAGCTGTAAGAGAAACAAAAACACACCCCAGCCAAGACAAACAACCCCTCTCACTCCAAAAGGCTCTGAAATACCTTGATGCCTTTAATAACATTGCCTGCTTTTTTTTTTTTAAACTGAATCTTTTTTCCCCTTCTCTCACCTGCACTAGCCTGAGATGTTACATGCTTCTTATCCATGTGTTGTCTTTCACAGCCGTCAGCAGTCTGAGGCCCTCTACATTTTCATTTTAGCTTAACTTCTTTAATTTTTGTATTAGTTATATTATTTTTTTAAAATACTATTAAATGCACAAAAGTGTAACTGCAGTACAAGAGTGTCAGTGCTTAAGTTGATTTTAATGTCACTGCTAAATTTGCAAGTCTGTTCCCATTAAGATAAAATGTATACCGTACTTACATGAAAAACTATAAATAACAGGTCCATCAACTCTGGGGTTTCCATTGTTGTAGATTTCAAGAATATGAATATAGTTCAGGAAACATCAATTTTTATCACTTCATATTAATGCTTTAGAACAGCCAAAAAGCACTCTGTGCACACTGACAATATCTGATATTCTGTATTCTTCATACCAAGAATCACTTCTATGTCAAGTATGATAATGTGTTCTTAATCAGAAATTTCTGTGTAAGGCTGGAGATGGGCTATTTTAAGAATCCTTTTCTCAGCCTGAAATAATAAATGTTTTGTATTTTCAGATTTAGTAATGGAAAGTGACTATTTCATTTTGGTGTAAGAAGTTTTATTAAGATGTAGTATTTCAAACGTGTCAGTGGCTTACAAATGCCAATAGCGAAAGCCAAACAGTAAACTCAAACTAAATGTTGAAGTCTGCAGCAAGAAAAGGAAAAACATGTTGCTAAACATGTTGCTCAGGTGTTCGGTTTTGATGTTTTTATTGTATTTGTTACAACCCATTTGTTCCTTAAGATGACTCTTGGTATCTGTAACATCTTCCATCAGTGAGAAAGGATTTGTTTAAACATCTGTTTACTTGTAAAATCTTTATTTCCTTGAGATTAAGCATTTCAAGGCCCCGACTTAATTCTTTCCTGAAATAGAGGCTGCATTTAATTTCAAACAGTCCATTGTTGTCTGTGTTCCAGCATCTCTTGCAAAATGCCACCATCTGCAGAAGCTAGATCACAAAACAAACAACAAAAACAGTCTAAGTTGGCAGGCTGCTTGTGAGTTACCTGTTTAACTAGAGCAGGGCAGGAGTGAGATCTGTATGCATTTAAAATTAACTATGTGTTATACTAACAATACTTGCAGACTTCCTGAAAAATTAAAGGGAACATCTGTATGCATAAAGTTCTTCCAAATTCTTCTAATCCTGAAGCTTTGACTTCTTTAAAGTATATTAAAGGTAGTTCAAGCTTTGGCTCATTTGGATGTCATGATTGCTGTTCGTTTCTGTGAGAGCAGTGTTTTTGTTGCTCCAGTGGATGATTTACCTTTTTTCCTGACCCTAATTTACTGTAGGACTGAGCAGTACGTTTCCTTCTTTTAATCTGCTGGGGTTGAACTGAAGGGAAGGATCCTGTAAGGATTTGAATTGAATGGGATTGGGATGATCTCGCCTACAGAGACTTTGTATATTTTATGATTCAATATAGGGAGTGGATAAGCTATTTGGTAAAGAATTTCATGGATTGCTTTTCGATACATTATTTCATTATTTCCATTATTTTTGAGAGGTGTTTTATTAGTTTGAACGTCTTTTCCTGTTTTGGGTAGCCTAACGTGTATTGGCAAGGGTGGAAGATAAAGATTTGGAAATTAGTACTTAGTGCTGGAGTGTCTCTTTTACTCTTTATTTTCCAAATGGCAGCCTTCCAGGATATTTGAGTGAACTCAGAGCGTACTTAAATCTCTTCTCAGCCCCAATGTGAAATTTCAAAGGAGGGCAGTTTTGATGAGGAGTATATAATTATTTTTTTTTAATGAATTCAACAGATTACCTGTTAACTGTACTTTGCATTGAGTATTTTTGTTACTAATCTTATTTTTAAGGGTGTGTTACTGTGTGCTGGACTCACATCTTGACCACATTACATGGTGGTTAATAAATAGCCATAGTAGTGTTTTTAATCAGGAAATTGGATCCATTTGGATTAGCACCTGATGTGAAAGAGACAACTAACAGCCAGTGTAAAGCAGACTGACCTCTCTTCCCTGGGGGCTTCCTCCAGGACCTGTTTAAATCTTTGATACTACTTCTGGTGGTGTCACTGAATTTACACCAAATGCTTCCCAAATATTTATTTGTTTGAGGTACAGAAATATCAAAAGTCCAACTACATGATTTTTCAAGGGGTACTTAGACAGTGAAGCTAGTTTTTCTTCTTCTGTGAAAAGCCTGAAACACTTGGAGATTTTTTTCAAGAGCCTGTTGTGTCATGGATGTAATTGGAATTTTGTGCTTCTCTGATCATTTTCCTTGCCCCCTGGAGATGTCTCCCATTCATCCCGTTCACAAAGGGAATAATTCCCTATACAAACATAGAACGAGCCAGCTACAATTACCAATACATTCAGGAGGCATTCAGGAATAATGATCTCATTTTTCTGACCATTTTTCTTGCGTGCATGTAACTAGCTATCTGTGAGAGACTTTTTTTTCCTCTGTGTGCTGCAGTGAATAGTACAACAGGGTTTTTTATTTTTTTGGTTAAATTATCAGCAGTGCCACTTATACGTTGTATATTTTCGAATGCCTATATTGTTTTTCCAGAAATACATAACTTTTTCCAAATTTTGCATAGATGCTTTCTTGCTACTGTATTTATAAATACTTTCTGTTTCATGAAGAACTGAAATAATTGCATTCAGCATAAGATGACACCAGTTTTTAAAAAGCATAACTGTGTTGTTGCCTGATTGTCCACAACCTGTAAGTGCCTCTGTTGCGGATAGGAATGATCAGGCAGTAATGTGTACAGGGAGTACAGTGCATAGGAGCAGTAACTAATTGTTTCCAAAACTGCTCCTGCCATGACTTAGGACAGTGGAAAGTATCTTCTGAAATACATACAACTCAGAGAATATGCTACCACTGTTGGCATCTGTCACATATGCTCATGTATTGCTATAATTAGTAATGACAGTAGTCCAGGGACCAAAATAACATGGTTTTTACATACATACCATTGTTATGCTTGCAACATGTAGTGGTTACTAAAATAACTTATCAACCCCCAGTTGATTTTGGTATCCTTGGAAATCTTCTGATTTTCCCTGTATGTTGTTTTCTTTTCTGTCTGTGATGGGAAGAAAGTATCAGAGGCCTTTAATTACTTTGATGCACAAATATGCCAAAAGCTGTCTGCAGAGAGGCAGCCTTACAAGTGCCGGATGCCATGTCACTAGAAGAGAACTGACTTAATAGAACTAGCTTTACCAAAATTTTAGTGTTCCAGAAGTAATTTTCTTGCTAAATTTTAAAATCTGTTTACAAACCGCAGAGAGGTGTTAAAACTAGTTGTTAAAATAATTTTGTTTTAATTCTATCTGTTTGCAAAGGACATATTATTATAGAGAGAATAATATTTCGTGCTTTGCACTGTTTTCATGCAATGACATGCAGCAAAAAGATTAGATCAGAAGAAATGATACTGTGATGGTGAATTATGTGAAAGTCTCTTACATAAATTTTAGCTACATTTCCTTAGCCTTCCACTCACACTTATGACTTCATCATCCTGGATAGATTTTTATGAAAAAAATTACGTAGTAGTAATATTTATTTTATTTATTTTAAACCAGTCAATAGCTGTCTTAAATAATGATTATACTTATCCAGATTGTTAAGTATCTTCATCAGCTGTTACTAGAAGAATGGTTAAAAAGACAAATTAAAATTTAGTTTTGCCTTTTTTATTTCCCTATCAGTGTGGATTCATGTATGTGCATTTATTTAGCGAAGTTTCTGTAATAATGGAACTGCCATAGACTTGGGCTTCGTTTGTGTCTGATAGTGTTTCTTTTTGCAAGTGGAGAGCATAATAGTCAACACTCTCAGTAAGTCCATGTCCCCTCTCCTTTCCTGGGGAGTAAAACTGGTTGTGTGTTCCAAAAGTGATTTTCTTGGGAAATAAGGAATTCGCTTTTGGCACTGTGTGCATCCTTACTGAGGCTGGAAATTAAGGTGTCTTTTTAGCTTGCTGGGTGAGTTGTCCTGGCAGCTTTCATGATTATTTCCTTCTCAGTGATGGAGGAGTGTGGAGTTCCTCCCCTAGGGGCAGTCCTGAGACTTAATCCAAGTCTGTGTCTTGGTCCTCCTGTAATGCCTTGTACTGTTTCTGAACTAGAGCCTTCTTTTTGCTCTGCACTTTTTTATTCACAGATGTTGGTGTCTGTATACCTAATGATTTGTGAAATGAAATATCATGTGTGATAATAAGTGTACAGTTCTCATGGGTTAAAAGTTTAGAGGTTGTTCTCGTATCAGGGCTTTCACAAATTTGTGCAGAATATTCATGGGAATGATGCAACTTCATCACCTTAGTGCTAGGCTGAGGGAGCTGAGACTGCTCTGTCCATGCTGCCTGTGCACATCAGACTCCTTTTGGTGGCTGGTGCACACGCCTGACCCTCTGTGGTGCCGTAAATCGGGCAGCGGGTGGGTGGGAAGGTGTGGGAAGTTGATGCTCCAGAGCTAAGACTTGAGCTGCTCTTCTGCAGTTGTGGTCACTTGGCTCAGACCTGCCCTGGCAAGATGAACACTTGGGAGCGCTGCTCCCCTGAAGCTCTGGGTGAGTTGGTGGATCATGTCTGGGAGCCTGGGCAGCTGCAGCCATGTCAGATGGGTCAGCTTTGGCTGAAGCCGTGAGCCAACCTCTGCTGTGTGCTAAGCCTGAAGTTACATCCTGACATACATATATCAAATCTGTGTGCCTATTAGAGTTTGTTGGACATACCAACAATCTAATGCAATACTTTATTTAAGCTTTATCCTTCTGTTGAATGTGTAATTTTTATAATTCTGTTGCACAGTTGTGTTAAAAATTCTCATCTGCTCTGGGAACCTTTTAGAGAAGTTCATAAATAAATTCATGAACTTCTGTTAATGCAAAAGATATTACTAGCCGGAAAAAAAATAGAAATATATCCAGATTGACATCACTGTTCCAAGGAGGCAAGAAAGAAATTCCCGTTTCAAATCCAAGGAATTAAGTTATAAATTCACATTGTTGTCTTAACTGAGTACCAGTTCTAACAAGACTTTCAGGGGATTTCAAAACAAATACAGCAACTTAGATTGCAGTCTGAGGTTTTCCTCATTCTAATGGAGTAGTCAATAACAGAGGATCCTGCCCAAGGACAGTCAGGCATGACATTGTGAAGCACCAGAAAGAAATAAAGAAGTGATACCTTGACAGCTGCTCTGAATCTGCCGCCGGTGATGTCCTGGAGGGTTACATGGTGAAGCTTTATTATTTATGTGTAATTTAGGCAGAATTGTGGGTGTTATTGCTGGTGTGTTAAGGTCTGAATAAAAATTTTGGGTGTTCACTGTCTTCCCTGTGTTTGGCTGGGAGGATGAATGACTCTTAGAATACAAAGGGAATAAAAGGCTTCATTACATCTCCTCACACTGTGTAGAAGTCTGAGCTCCTGCCTGCTCTGTCCTGTCAGCCTTTTGGCCTAATGGAGCTTTGCAGGACCTGTGGAGTGGTGTAAGGTGGGACTGCAGACTCTGGGGATTAAAGAGCAGTTCAGACAAAGCCTTCATGGCTGCCTGCTCTCTCTGCCTCACTGTAAAACCCTCAGACATGACAAAAATGTGTTGATGCTGTGGGTCACGGGCCAAGCAGAAAAGCATCAATAAAGTCTGCATTGTTCTTCACATTTTCTCAGGAAGTATTTTATTGCTGCTTTTATTACTGGAGAGCAAATGGGAATTAAAACAACCTCTGTTAAGATTCTACAATCATCCAAAGTATGTTGATTGGAGAAGCTTCAAATACGATAAAAAAATAATGTAGATCTTTTCTGTACTGTCAGTGAAGTGGAAGATAAGCCTGGGGAAATACAGAACAGATGGTAATATTACCATAAATAAAAGCATAAGAGAGAAGGGTGAATAAACTCTGCAGTAGTTACAGGACATTTGTGTTTTCCCTCCAGGCCAAGCAAGGCAGAATTTTTAACATTAAAGTTTTCTTTAGATATCCTATTTATAGTACAGGACAACTGGAAGAGGAAAATTTATGCTACATGAATTACTTGAAAACCTGGGAATTATTGTTTGTTTTCTGATATTGTTTTTCTCCTCATTTTTTCATGAAAGGAGGCTATCATCCGGTGAAAATTGGTGACCTTTTCAATGGCCGGTATCATGTTATTAGAAAGTTAGGATGGGGACACTTCTCTACAGTCTGGCTATGCTGGGATATGCAGTAAGAAAACTATTTATTTCCATATACTTTTTTCTTAATATGTTACTTTGTTTGCAGTAACTTTTGTTTAATGTGCATGATAAAGTTATGTAAATGTTTGCTATCATTTTATGCAGAGAGATGGCTACGGTTGTTTTGTTTTTGATTAAGAGTGTAGTTTATAAAAGCCCTCAGAATAAATGTAATTCTGTTTTCTTTGCCAAATTAGCTTTGCTTATTGAATTTGCATGTTCTCTTGAACATGCAAGAATAAGCTAATGTTTTTATTTCTGTTGTATCTGTAATAAATGGTTACAATTACACCTTGATTAAATGATAAAATGTGTAAGCAGATTTCTCTTTTAAAGACATTAGCACAAAGGTGACAAAATATTCAATAAATCAGGCTGTTAACAGTACTGTTAAAAGTTCTTGTTAAATGTAATTTCAGTATTTTCTGTTAGAATGCATTAAACTATGAAATATTCTGTATAAAATCTCCCAGCCTGCAAAGTGTGTTTGTATTAGCTCAGAGCATGTGTTGAAAATGTTTCTGTTCTTTTCAAGGGGAAAAAGGTTTGTTGCAATGAAAGTTGTAAAAAGTGCCCAGCATTATACAGAGACAGCCTTGGATGAAATAAAGTTGCTCAAGTGTGTAAGTACCACCCTTGCAATACAGTGTTCAATACCAATAATAATAGTAATAACAGATCTAACTAATTAATATTTTAAAGTCATTTTTTTATCTAAAATGTCCATGTTTGCATTGTTGGTTTAGGTTCGTGAAAGTGACCCTAATGATCCCAACAAGGATATGGTTGTACAGCTAATTGATGACTTCAAAATTTCTGGAATGAATGGAATTCGTATCCTTTTTAAAACATAGAATCTTCTTAAAAATGGTCTATTGAAATAAGTAAGCATTTAGTGCAGTGTGTAATGCACTCCCCGGAGTGGAAGTAGCCTAGCTTTTTTAACACAATGCAAAATTTTAAAAAAAATCCCATGAATCAAGTCACAGAGTGGTGGAACTACAGAGTTTACTTTAAAATGAGAGTTTTAATGAAAACATTTGTAATAACTGAAGCTTATTTTGTTCTACGCTGGTGGCATGAAGAAGCTGCTTTCTGTTTTCTTGTGGGAAGCGTGAGGACATGAAGATTCTTCTCTTGTTTATGTGATCATCTTTTGGTCAGGTGTTAACCTTCGTTTTGGCAAAGGNGGAGGGAAGGACAATATGACTGAATATTGTTCTCAGGGAAAATTTTGGGTCTATGACTATGTTTGATTTCAGAATTGAGCTAAACTGAGTTAACTTTGCTAATTATATTAGATATTTTAGCAGCTTACTATATTACTGTGCTTTCATTTAGTGTTACAGCTGGTATTTACGTGTATGCTTGTTTTGTTTTGGAGCCCTAATAGCAGACCTCACCACTCATGGTGTTGTACCACCAGATAGAGACAGTTCTTTCTCTACAGAGCTTAATACTACATTTTGGTTATGTGCCTTCAGTCTTCAGCAGATCAAATTAAGGTAGCTTTCACCAACTCTCGTATTCTAGGAGAGGAATGTAGGAGGTGACTTGTCAGTAAATCTGAATGCTCTCTCGAAAGCATCCTTCCAGAGAGAAGTGTGCAAGCAGTTTTCATCCCATTCATCTGTCTCTTGACATCAGTTAAGGGGCTTTTGGGTATATGGTGAGAACGAGAGTGTGGCGTCAAATATTTTTAGTTACAGACTGGTGTCTTAGCTCCTTCTCCTTTGTCCCATTTAGGTCTGTGCTGTGCTGTGGTTGCTTCAGTGGTCAGCTGCTGTGGTAGAAAGGCGCTTAAATGTAGGTGAAGTTAGTAGAGTCTGCTTTTTTCCCTTGGGTTTTATCTTCAAATTAGAAAGAATTAAAATAAATCATACAGTTCCTAGTAGTCATTTCAAACTGAATATAAATGATGATCAATGAAATTGCTTAACCCAGCGAGGCAAAGAACCCTGGGTTGGGTTTCTTGATGCTGCTGTTGTGCTACCAAAAAATAAGTTTCATTTATGAGCCAAGATGCTTATGAAGAGGTGTTTTAGAAACATCTGTGTTTTGTCTAACTGCTCACAAAGATATAATGCAACCTAGGCCCTTCAGGTCTTCATTTGACAATGGTACAGTTGAAGATAATTAAAGTTATTTTTAGAAATTGAAAATTTAATTTACTGGTTTTATTGTAAAACACTAATATGAAATAGGGAATAAGAAAAAGCATTCATAACTATACAAAGAAATAGCTCTTACCTGCTTATCAGAGCAGTTTCCCCATGATGTTCTCAAATTCTTGCAAAGATTCACATGTATCTATACAACTTTATTAAAGGTGAGAGCCATTTCTAAGTGTGAAGAGTAGATTTCATTAGTGACGATATTTCGAAAACATATCCAAGCTTGTATCTTTTTGAAATACAGCACTTACATTGACAAACCCAAAAGAGATCAGTGCTACTGAAAAAAAAAGGCTTGGGTAGCTTTGTGTTAGCAGATTAAAATTGGACACCTTATGTTGATTTATTTTATTACAGTTTTCATGGTGAAAACTCTGGCAGTATAGAAGTTTTTATGTGGAAGGCAAATGTTCCTGCCCTACTGAGAAGCACAGTTTCCAGAAAAGTACCATTATGCAGGATGGGCTGATACTGGACTCAAATATGAATTACAGCTGAAACTCTGTTGAAGTCCTGACTGCCAATGAAAATACGATGCCAGGTGTCTCATGCCTCCTGAGTTATTTGAGCAGTGGTTGCATTGATTATTTGATCAGCTCCTTTTTATCTTCTGGGGAAATAATCTTTGGTTCAGGTTCTCTTGGGAGGGAGCAGGTAATTGATTTTAGCAACATGCTGTTTACATTTTTAAAATGCCATATTAGTGCTACATTAGTGTCATTGAGTTGAACAGGTTGAGAGAAATAGAGTAATTTGAGATTTTTATCATGGTCTCCTGTTTCCAGCTTCCTTTGGGCAAGTCACTAAAGATCTGTTCCTTGACTATAAATTAAAGCAACATATGCTTCGTAGAGGCTTAATTATTGGTTATGGAATAAATTTAAAAGTTAAAGCAAGACAGAAGAGAGGTGGGTGAATTCTTTGGATGGCTAATACCACAAAATGTCACGGATTTTCCAAACAGGGAAAATTTTCCAGAGCTGTATAGAACAGAGTTGGGAATGTGCAGAGCCATTGGCCTACAGTGTGTGTCTGCCAGCAGTCATCTTTCTCCTAGAAGCTGTAATAAGTGTTTATATACAGAGGAATTTGAATAATGTGTGTTATGCTCCATTAGACTGAAAATTTTTTAACTACTTGTATATTTTAAAAAGATGGTAGTTAATGATTGTTTCATGAAGTAACAGAATTCCAGAACTTGGGCACTTTGATGTTTTCAGTAAGTGTAGATTATTATGTTTGTTTGCACTGGGTCTTTATTAGAGCCTTAATAAGCATTCGAGTGTAACATCTTTTTAAGGAAAGATTCAGATCATCATGTAATGGAACAAATGTTTGGAGAGACAAGTGAAAAAATAAAGAAACATTCCCACACAATCAGACATTATAATGATTGTAATAAATGTATCTCCAAAGAATATACAGCATTAATTAAATGCCATAGCACGTAAATACTCCCAATTCAGAAGCAACTGAAATACATCCTGAAGTCTTCTGTGTTGGTACTAGAGCCTTATTTCATTTCACTTAACTAGCCTTTAGCCCTCATCTAACTGCTCTACTAATGTGTGTTTATAGATAGTTACAGGTAGGATTTGAGTCAGGAAGGAACAGCCTGTCAGCTGGTTATGTTAATGTTTGCTCTTGCTTTTGTTGCTCTGCTTAGTTTCCCCCTTTCAGACATCCCTCATGCCGCTTTGAAGAGCATTCCACAAGAGGCATGTCCACTGGGCGGGTTTATTTTTGCTGGAGGACTTTTTGGACCTACTTACCTGTCAGGAGTTTGGTGCTGTGGGAAGAACCTGGGACTTGCAAGGCTGGTTTCCTAATAGTTAATACACAGCTTTTGCCAAAATCTTTGTTGTGGACAGTCTGGCTTCCGGTTAATGTTTTTGAGATCAGGATAGTGAATCAGACAACAGTCCCATTTTTGCATACCTGCTCCCAGCACTGAGCCTGCTCTGTGTCTTCTCCCCATTCCAGTTGTCTCTCCAGTATTGAGCGTGCCTTGAGTTTGTTGGAGTTCTCCCAGCAAAATGTTGCAATCTTTTTTTGAGGTAGACATCAGTGCACTTTGTTTTGACCCTCCCTCTTTTTGTCTGCCTCTGCCATTCCTTTTACATCTCCTCGCACATCTTGCTTTTTAAAGTGCCCTCCTCTTGCCTCTCAGTGATTCACTTCCCTATGCCCCTTTTTCTTCTGGTTACTGACAAGGCTTAACACTTCTGTAAGTGCAGGGAATGACAGGAATGTGCATTGGAGAGTCTGCAGCAGCAGTGGTCTGAAGTACTGTGGGCGGGTGTCCTATATTTCATTTCTGAATGTTGCAGTGTCTTGACTTCATGGGATCTGTGTTGCTGTAGCTTTGCAGTTTCCCTGCGTGGGCTCTGTAGAGCTGATGTGCTCTGCTCAACCTTATGAAGGCTGGGTGCTCTACTAATAGCTTCTGTTTGTTGTGGGGTAAAGTAATGGAGACTGTTTCCTCTTCTGAATGAAGAGTTCTGTAATGTTCTGAGTAGACCTGATTGGTGGGATTGGGAAATGACTGTTCAGTATCTCCTCTAATACAGGAATTCCGGAACATGAAGTGAGATGAAGTTAGCAGCACTTACGTTATGGTTCTTCACAAGGTGCTTTGACCAGTCTTGAGATCTTTTACCTTTGGTTTGACTTCAGTGTAGGGGATGCAGATTTTAAAACTTGAGTTACTTTTACATGTGTAAGTAGGTACTTGAGAGAAGAATGTAAATGATAAACTGACAGACAAGCTAAGTCTCATTTTGACACAAGTTAAGACAGTGATTCTAACATAAGTGCCAAGACTCTACTTAAAAAAGAGAAGTTAGGTAAGGTTTCTCCCTGAGATAGTGCAGTTCAATTCATGGAGATTTTCCTGCAGTATCAATCAGTTAATTAATTTTCTATTATTTGTATTACATTATTCTTTGCAAGGCAACATTTTCATGTAGTTAAGATTTTGGCATCCTTTTTGATTTCCAGGGGCATTAAGGTTCATGTCTGAGGATTAATTCTGTGTAGTCAAACTGTATAACTTCTTGTCAGAGCATTGTGGATGATAAAAATTAAAATTAGCTTCAGTATCTGAAGATTCTCTCAACAGCAAGATAAGCCACCCAGGTACATAAGTGCAGAATCCCTTAACTTAAGAAGCCTTTAACCACAAATTACAGGAAGTTCCTACACCTTGTTTTTTTCTAATAATCTTCCCAAACAATCTACTGTTGGTTCCTGTTCATGGCCAATAGTAAATGCTTGGTCAAATTAAACTTCTTGGCGTTGTAGGTTGTGAGAGACCCATTCTCTTTCTACGCTGGTATTTGTTGTCAAGTAATTCTTAATTGATCCCAATGAAGGTGTGTAGTATGGTTCATTTTCTAGAACACTTTTGTTATTAAAACCTTCTATGCAGATAATTTAAAATTAATTAGTAATTAGAGATAATAGGCCAAATCAGTACTTTTAAGTGTTTCAAAGAGAACAAAATTGAATTAGTTACCTTTTACAGTTACTCAATTGTTCCTTCTAATACTGTTGTTGACATGTGGAAATAATGCAGAAGATTTGCATAACTAAACTGTTTTAATTTGTTCTGCAGTTGGGCGCTGGTTTTGTACGTGTTTGGATATATTTGAAACAAGGTACCAAAGCATATACCATGTTCTGCTCTCTTTAGGGGAACTGTTTTCCCCCTGCACAGGGCGACAATTGCTTTAGCCAGTATGCAGACAAACATTTGTATTGATCTCACCAACAAGTATATTTCGAAATTATCCTTAATTAAACCCCAGATGTCTGTATGGTCTTTGAAGTACTTGGACATCATCTTCTAAAATGGATAATCAAGTCCAACTATCAGGGCCTTCCTATTCGTTGTGTAAAAAGTATAATTCGACAGGTAAGATTTGTTAATAATCTGGTTTAATGAATAATTAGGTTTATTTATTTTATTTCATTAGGTTTCCCACCATTGTTAACTATTTGAATTAGAATTCTGGTATTTGAACTGAACTTAGATAAGATAATTTTACTGGTAATCTCAGTGGGGTTTGCAAGAACATCTTTCTGGGTAGCGTGCATTTCTGCATGCTGGGGGTTTTTGGGGGGGGTTGGGTTGTGTTATTTTGTCTGGGTTTCCACTGATGAAGGAGTTTCCTCAGCTGCTTTAGAAGATAAAACGTTGAAGCAGTGAGATCTGTTTTCATGGATGTAAGGATATCCCTATTAAATTGCAGTCTCGGTTGACGTGTCATGCTTCTTAAATGTATCTTCAGAACTGTGGGAAATAATACATTGTGATGATGATGATGAAAAACAAAATTGTATCTCTGAAAAATAGATTGTAAATGAAAATAACCCATTCTTTGAAAAATTGCTGTCTCTCTGTATTATGTTTTTGTCGAGTCAGAGTGTTAACAAGGTGAAACACTTCGGAATATTTCACTGGGAGGTATTCTTTCAAAATGTTCTTCTACTGTGCTACAAAAATCAAGTTGCTGAGAAGTGTTTGTAAGAAGAAATCGTGTTTCAGGAAGGAAAAAGCTTATATCATAGAATCATTTAGGTTGGAAAAGACCCCTAAGATTACCAATTCCAAGCATTAACCCAGCAGTGCCAAGTCCACAACTTAATCATGTCCCCAGGTGCCACATCCACACATCTTTTAGATACCTCCAGGTGTGGTGATCCTACCACTTTGCTGGGCAGCCTGTTCCAGTGCTTGACAACCCTTTCAATGAAGAAATTTTTCCTAATATCCAATCTAAACCTCCCCTGGTGTAAATCAAGGCCATTTCTTCTTGTACAATTGCTTGTTACCTGGGAGAAGAGACTGATCCCCACCTGAATACAACCTCCTCTCAGGGAGTTGCAGAGAGTAATAAAGTGCCCCCTCAGCCTCCTTTTGTTTTTACAGACTCCACCTCCTTCAGCCACTCCTCATAAGCCTTGTGCTCCAGACCTTCACCAGCTCAGGTGCCCTTCTCTAGACAGCACTTCAGTGCCTTTCTTGTAGTGAGGGGCCCAGAGCTGAACACAGGAGTTGAGGTGTGACCTCACCAGTGCTGAGTACAGGGGGCAGTCACTGTCCTGGTCCTGCTGGCCACACTGTTGCTGATACAAGCCAGGATGCCATTGGTCATGTTGGACACACTGCTGGCTCGTGTTCAGCCATCTGTCAACCAGAACCCACAGGTCCTCCTTTCCACTGGGAGGCTTTCCAGCCACTCTTCCCCAATCCTGTAGCACCGTATGGAGTTGTTGTGACCCAGGTGCAGGACCCATCATTTGGTCTTGTTGAAACTCACACAGTTGGCCTTGGCCTATCAATCCAACCTGTCCAGATCCCTCTGCAGAGCATTCCTACCCTGCAGCAGATCAACACGCCCACCCAACTTGGTGTCATCTGAAAACTGACTGGGTCCCCTCATCCACTCATCCAGGCTGTTGATAAAGATGGTAAACAGGACCGGCCCCAGTGCTGAGCTCTGGGCACACCACTGTTGATGGGCCATCAGATGGATGTAAATCCATCCACCACCACTCTCTGGCCATGCAGCCAGGGTTTTACCCAGGAAACAGTGCACCCATCCAAGCCAATGAGCCTGGTACCCTGGGTGAATCCCATCTGGCCCCACAGACTCATGTGTGTATGTGAGGAAGTAGCGGATCACTGACAATTTCCCCTTGGATTCTGGGGGCTTCATTATGCTCCCTGTCTCCCAGATCAGGGTGCTGGGTACCCAGAGAACAACTGCTCTGACTGCTAAAGGCTGAGGTGAAGAAGGCATTCAGTACCCCAGCCTTTTCCTTATCCATTGTTACTGTGTTCCCCCCACACACACACNGTTTTACCCAGGAAACAGTGCACCCATCCAAGCCAATGAGCCTGGTACCCTGGGTGAATCCCATCTGGCCCCACAGACTCATGTGTGTATGTGAGGAAGTAGCGGATCACTGACAATTTCCCCTTGGATTCTGGGGGCTTCATTATGCTCCCTGTCTCCCAGATCAGGGTGCTGGGTACCCAGAGAACAACTGCTCTGACTGCTAAAGGCTGAGGTGAAGAAGGCATTCAGTACCCCAGCCTTTTCCTTATCCATTGTTACTGTGTTCCCCCCACACACACACTCTGCATCCAGTGAAGGATGGAGATTCTCCTTAGCCCTACTTTGTGAGCTTAAATCTTCTGTAGGGTGGGTCAGGGTCACAGGGCAGTCCAGCAAGGCTGGCATCCTGGTATGTCTCCCCAACAGGCTACCAGTTTCAGAAGTAGATGATAAGCACCTTTAGATAACTGGAATAACCTAGTTCTTATGGTGGACTTTCAACTACCTTGATGTCTGCTGTGGTAGGGCACATGCACTCAAGGAGATTCTGGAGTGTGTAGAGGACAACTTTGTAACATGAGGTGAGCTTTGTATCAGCAAGGAAACAAGCTGGAGATCCACCTTGCTGGACTGGTTATGGATAAGAAAGAACTAGTTGAAATGTGAAGATTGATGTCAGGCTGAATGTGACTCAGTGGTGAGCTCCTGTGATGGCCCAAGCCATCCTTGTTCTAGGCCACATCAGCAGGAGTGTAGGCAGCAGAATAAGGGATCTGTGTAAGTTCTTTAGGACTCTGTACAGGTTTGTGTTCCAAGTGCAAGATGCTGGCTTACTGAAGTAAGTTTAGTGAAAGGCAAGAAAGAGGATGAGGATGAATGAAAAGTGTTGGGAGAACTGGTTTGGTTGGTTTTAAGAAGAAAAGGCTAATAAAGGGGGAAGTTGGAAATGAACTGGATAAAGCCCTTGAGCAGGCTGGTGTGATTTTGAAGTTAAATACAACTTTGAAGCTGTATGACTTAGGTGGGAGAGGGTTTCAATCACATAGTCTTCCAACCTGAATTGCTCTTTGAACGTAAGAGAAGGTAAAAAGTCCCAAGTAGTTTAGTCACTTCATACCTGAGAAAAAAGGAACAGCTTAATCCTGGGAGACTGAATAGCTTTAATTCCTGTAAGACTGAAATTATCAATTTGGACTAGTGAGAGCGGCATTGTCTGGTAAGGCTTCCAGGCTGTTCATGTCAGTGAAGATAATATAGATCCTTATTCTTTCTTCTGCTTGGACAAAACTTGTGCTACACACGTTCTGAAAACTGATTTATGGAAGTTGAATGTGAAACAATTCAGTTAGTGCACTGGTGCTTCTGTGCATCAAATAGTTTTGTTTCAGAGAGTTCTATAATTCTGTGGTACAATGGAAAATAATGTTTTTATGCCATGATTTAGAAACAACTTTTTTCCCAATTTTTGAGTGCTTTTGAGATTTGGGATAAAACAAGCTTTATTTTAAAATGCACACGGGGGTTGAGTTTCTTAATAAGAAATTTAATTGCACTTTCAAGCAACCCTAAAATTGCACTCTATTAAAACCCTTCTGTAATTAGGTACTTCAAGGTCTAGATTACCTACACAGCAAGTGCAAGATCATTCATACGGATATAAAGCCAGAAAACATTCTGATGTGCGTGGATGATGCCTATGTGCGCAGAATGGCTGCTGAAGCTACAGAGTGGCAGAAAGCTGGTGCTCCTCCCCCCTCTGGCTCAGCAGGTATGATGCTACATTTAAATGCAAGTTCCATCAGCATATTACTGCTAACAGTTTCTGTTCAATGTACAGTAACATTTTAAATACTTACCTGCGAAAAATGCATATCTGGTTAATTCTTATGTGTGCTCTGGAAACTGTCAGAGAAATGCTTTCTTCCTGGTTTTGCATGTTCAGGTTTTCAGGGTCCCCAGATAAAGAAACATATTTACTGATATAAACTTATTCTTCTCTTGGCCCACAACCTTTAATTGCCTGGGTTTAGTCTCACACTGGAAGTTTGCACCTCTAATATTGACAGTCATAAATAATCTTATCTAAATTAAGTCTAGTTTCATTACAAGTTCATCAGTGTCCTTCCTGAAATTACCTGCTTTTTTGACAGTTAAAGCTTATTCTCAAGCTGCAATGAAAAACTTTGGATTCATAGTTTTTCGCCCTTGAAAATGGAATTTATTATGCCTAACTGAACTAGTGATACACCCTTCTTCCTAGGGGTATAAATAAATAAATTTATGTTAAACTTGCCAAGAATTTGGATAGGAACTGTACCTTATGTTCAGCAAGGAGAAGCCAAGGTAAAGAGGTTCACAGCAATCCCTAAAGGCAAACAAGGAGTAAGTGTGGCTTTTCTGGTGAGCTTGGGTACTATGGTTCCTATTAATTTGCCAGTTGAGCACGTCAGCTATAGCCGTGGAGAAATGATTACCTTTGTAATATTGTCACAAAATATATCACAGATTAAAAATCTCTGAGGTATAATAAAAATAACTGCTGTATCAGAAACATGTACAGTGGTCATAATCCATTTCACAGCATTATGTATTTTTAGATGCTAAATCTTAAAAATTGTGAACATACTGTATTGAATTTTGCATAATATGTAGTGACATAGCTAAAGATTATATGTTATTTGTGTGGGAAGTAACTTGATTTTGTTCATGCAGCCTCTATATTTCTTCTTGACATTATAATAAATATTATTTTAACAAATATACTGATGGGTTTTTATCACACTTTGTTCTCGGCAAATTGTAATTAAATATATGGCTTTCCACACAGGTGCTGAAGATGTGTTCTCTATAGCATTTCAAGGTTCTGAATAATTTCCCCTTTTATGGCAGTGGTAGTGCTCAGGTTTAAGAATATTTTTAAAAACCTTGTCCTTTCAGAGGCATACAAGCACCTTTCCCCCTGTACTTAAGTCAAGGTCTGAACCTATAAAATAACTCTGTGTTTTATTTTGCATTTGTTAATTGCTGTATGTCCATATGCCTGAAGAAGTTTATGAGAGGTTCTTCTGCCCTGTTTACTTCCTCTTTCTCGCTTCCCACTTTACTTTTGTCTCCCATATTTGGTTACTTCTGGTGGTTTGGATTATTGGGGGGAAGGTTTATGTGTCTTGTATTGCTGCTTTCAGAGTCAGTGTTGTAATGTCATCAGACCTAGTCACTGATGGGATCTTTCTCAGAGGTGCTGGGGAAGAGCCCGTGCAGGAAGTGCTGGTTCTGTGATGTTCTGCTTTTTTGCCTTAGGCACCACTTCTTGCCTGCAGCCCCAGCAATCAAACTGCCTTGTTTCAGAATAAAGGAAACATGAATTTTTGGCTTTTCTATTGAGTACAGTGCAGTAGTTGTATCTTTGCAGATATTCCCTGAACTATTTAAATGTGTCTATACCTTCTCAGTCAGCTGACTACACACATTTAATATGTGACAGCTCTGCAGTCATTTGGTGTTTGCTGTCCACTCTTCATGGAATCAAACTTCCCTTTCTGACTTTCATTAACTCTCACCAACCACAACACAGTTGAACACAAATTGCTCCTAGCTCCTTCCAATTCCAGATGCTCTAGTGGGGACATCAAATGATTTCAGGCAGCATATACTTGTAAAGTGTAACAAATCTGACTTGACAAAAAAACCCCAAACAAAAACACTGCCTAATTTAGTTGAGAATATTTTTACATGATTCCTACTACATTTTGTTTTCATTAAAGAGTTGTTTTTGTGAAAATATATATTTATTTTATTTATATATTTTTTTTCTTTTTAGTGAGTACAGCTCCACAACAAAAGCCTGTAAGTATTGTTACATAATTCAAATTAACTATCTTATTTTCTGTATTTCTGTGGTTTTTAATAGCTGTTAGACTATTAGTAGTCTCTACCCTTTTTAAAGGCTTCCTTTGGATAAAGCTTTTATCTTTCAAGGAACATTTTTCTTTTCATGTCTTTGGCCTTATCAGTTTTAAGCACAGTATTTCTCTGATGGAAACTCTCACAGACATGCAGTTCTATAGCTGTGTCAAAGAATGTTAAGCATTGCCATTTTCATCTCTTGAGGAATAATCCATTCGTTCAAATCCTGACAAAAATGGGTGCATGCATTAAATATCGTGCATTTCAGATAGCTTAAGGGCATCAAGATCTTAAAAAAGAAGGAATTTTATGAGGTTTGAAAGATCTTTTTGCCATATGCATATAGCAAATAACTAATGGTGATACAGCTGTTCAGAAATATTTACAGTCAAACCTGCTTTCTCTGTGTACAGAACGTATGTAATTCCAGTGGGCATATAACGTGAATGAAAATTAACACAAATATCAAATTAACTGTTTTGGTTTGACTATACCATGGCTTCTTTTGAAGAGAACAGGATTTACAGATAACCTTTGAGAAAATAGTATTTCTCTTTGTTCCTTGTATGTAATTTTTTAATTTTTATATTTTAACTGAGGATTTCTTACTGTGATATCTAAACAATGAATGAAAACTGGATATTTATCAAATAGTAAAAATAGAAGTCACAATTAAGTTAAAATGTAAGAAAGTGTTTCAGTTCTAGCTCAGATGTGTTAATTTTTCATTTCCTTGTTGTTGTACCTGAGTTTTTCAATCCTTATGTTATATAAAATGTGAAACTTCACATTGGCCATCTGTTGTTTGTGATTCATATGTTTGGGGCCAGAAGGGAGTAATAAAAATGCTTTCCTTTCACAGGGAAATAGCTGCACAACACAGGATTTGTTTAAAATTCTTCCCTGTTTTCAGTCTCTTTAGCTTTCAGGTGTCTTTTCTGAGCATACTTTTGCTGGTCATGACCTGCATTGTGCAGAGAGAGAGTTTATTAAATTTATATGCAACTACCTAATAAAATGTCACATTATCTTCCACATAAGAGAGTATCATATGTTAATGTAGACTGAAGTTTAAGATGATTGTTCCTATTTGTGGTTATAGGATCATAGGAATTTTATTATGACATCTTAGATGTATCTTGCTCTTGTAGCTAATAAACAACCATGGAAAACCATGATTAACTGTGTACGATTTTGGTGATTTTTTGCCTCAAATCACCCCACATCATTCCTGATTTCAAGTAAAATGGACAAATTTATATAATTACTATATAAATTGCCAACTAGTGTTTTCCAGGAAAGGTAATCATTTCAAGTGAGTTCGGTTTGAGATGCTGTTAGAATAATTGATTAGGGTTTTTTTTTCCTCTCTTTTTTTTAATTAATATTTAAGGTTGGAAAAATATCCAAAAACAAAAAGAAAAAACTGAAGAAAAAACAGAAGAGACAAGCTGAGCTGCTAGAAAAACGCCTGCAGGAAATAGAAGAGCTAGAGCGGGAAGCTGAAAGGAAAAAAATAGAAGAAAATGTAACCTCAGCTGTACCATCAAATGAACAAGAAGATGAGTACCACCCAGAGGTGAAACTAAAAACAGCTGATATAGAAGAGGTAGTAGATGAAGAACCTGGAAATGATGATGGTTAGTATCATGTGCTTTTATTGACCTTGAGGTAATAATGATTGCAACTTCTTTACTCAAGTTTTTGAGATGTCTCGTTAAAATTCCTGTTTAGTCGTGGTGACTTGGACCATAATTGTTACGGTCCAGCTCCATTCTGACTTCCCTGATTTTCGTGTCAGCTCTTCAGTCCTGACAAAGATGTGACTACTGAAACTGTAGTTCAGTTTGGTCTGGTTTTGTTCTGCTCTTGCTGAGAATTTTCCGACTTCTGTGGTAACTCCTGTTTGACACAGATTGAGTTTTAGACTTACAAAGCTTGCTTTCAAGGTTTCATGCATCTTCTCTTCATAACATCATTCTCTTCCAAATTGCTCCCTTCTGAACCACTTCCCATTATTTATTTTTCCAACAGTCTTAGTTGTACTTTCTTTTGCTTTTAATTTAGATTTTAAGGTCTTTGTGTGTTTTGGAGATAGCCCCATGTGATGTCAGAAGTCGAGTAGTTACTGAAGAGTTAAAAATGATGGATGCCTGATTTCAATCTGGTTTATTGATGTGTGATCTAATGTGTTGCTCACTGCAATTTTTCAGGTGAAGCAGAAGATCAGGATGAAAAAGAAGATACAGAGAAAGAAAACACTGAAAAGGATGACGACGTTGAGCAGGATCTTGTCAACACTGACTCTACAGACCCTAAGTGGATAGAATCCCCTAAAACAAATGGCCATATTGTGAACGGCCCATTCCTATTGGAACAACAGATCGAAGATGAAGATGAGGAAGAGGAAGAATGTCCAAATCCAGAGGAGTATAATCTTGATGAGCCAAATGCAAAAAGTGATTACTCTTACAGCAGCTCCTATGAACAGTTCAATGGTGAATTGCCAAATGGACGTCATAAAATACCAGAGTCACAGTTCTCTGAATTTTCAGCCTCAGTGTTCTCTGGGGCTCTGGAGTCTGTAGCTTGTGGTTCTGCTGTTTCTGAAGGATCAACAGTAACAGAACGAGAGGAGAGCAGCCCATCTCACGACAGGAGCAGAACGGTTTCAGCTTCAAGCACTGGGGATTTGCCAAAAAGTGAGTGTTCCTCTTAGTGACTTCTGTCTAGTAGCCTGAGTGTGTTACATTAAATAAAAGGGGCAGAATAGTGGAATACAAAGGCAGTGGTTAGGTTAAGAAAAAAATTGTTGAAGTAAACTGGATGATTTTTCTTGCAGAACTGTGATTTATGATTTTTCTCTGCTCAAGAACTTGTTTTCAAAGATAGATAAATTATTGTAGGTTAAATATTTTTATTGACAAGTCAAGTCTACACAGGAAGAGGAAATTTACAGCTGCAAGTAAGCATCATTC
Source organism: Campylorhamphus procurvoides (assembly GCA_013396655.1). Lineage (NCBI taxonomy): Eukaryota > Metazoa > Chordata > Aves > Passeriformes > Dendrocolaptidae > Campylorhamphus > Campylorhamphus procurvoides. Next base: position 528,083 of record WBMV01006311.1, on the reverse strand, counting down.
CCATAGTTCAGGGGTAGAAGGTGATCATAAGCTTGCATAACCTGACTGCCTTTTATAACAAGTCAGTAATATACCATCTGTTAAGCCCAGTAACCTTAATATTTTACTTAACACATAGTTTTCAAGGAGATATCTGCTCTTGATTTGGACAAATGAAATGATAAAAAATCTAGCATGGTTTAAGTACGTTTCACTGCTTGGTACTCTGAGTTGTTTCAGAAGCATTGTAGCAGGTTTAGATTTGTCTGGCTACAGCTTCTGTCTGCTACTTCTTGTCAGATCTTCTCTTGGTGATACTGAAAAACTCTGTGATATGATGTGTTTTCATTCACTTGCCGTTCTTTCTGTGTCAAACAGTTCCTCTCTTAAGCTTTTATTAAAACTCACCGGGGCATGTTGTCAACCATCAACTCATTATGGTTTTTCTGTATTCAGCCTGGGTTTGGACATTTAAATTCTGGCCATCAGAACTGCTCTAATCCAAAACTTTTGCATGTAAATCCTGTCTATTTGAAGACCTGGAAGATGAAATCACAGTGTCATGCTAAAGAGCTGGATTTTTGCCATTGAATTAAATAGCTTCAGGGTATTACACATAGGTCTTATTTATGGTGCCAGTGGCTAAATGATAAATATATGGGTTTCAACTTAAATAAAGAAAATACTGAGAGACTAAATCTATAAGCGGATAGAAAAAAATGAGATAGCTTCGGGAGAAGATCACCAAGCCTGCCATCGGCATTGTCACAGATGAAGTTACTAAATTTAAATAGAACTGTATTGAAAAATGCAGTCAAGTGTGCTTCTTGGTTTAAGACTTTAGAAGAGCAATTCCCACAATTTATTAGAGAGTCTGATAGGTAAGGTAAGACATGTGATTTAAAATACAGTTGAGCGGAGCTGTATTTCTGGAAGATGCCAAGATCCAGCAAAATAAGGCTTCCAGTCCATCTCCTTACACTCTGAAGTCACTGAAGCAATATACAGGAGGTTCCTTGATGCCTGGTAGTTTCTTTAGTTGTTTTGCTGTCTGTATATAGGCAGAAAGACTCCACTGCTGTTCTTCTGGGGTGATGTGTAAAATCCTCAGGCCTCCAGAGAACAGCCAGTTTTGTCATCATGGGAGCAGCTCTTCTCCATAGCTGGAGAAACAAGCCTACTTTATCCCTGCTTCATGTTATCTCATCAGTTCACACACCTTTCATGCAAGAAAAGAAGAAAGACAGTAAATTCAGCAATAACTCACTTCTGCAGAAGGAGGAAAAGCTGAATGTTATGAATATTGATGGCATCAGTAATAATGTTGGGTTAAACTGTAAAAACCTGATGAAGGTATTTAGAAAGAAGAAGCATGCAAGAGTTGCAGGCTATTCAATATTTTTAAATGGTGTTAATTTTTCACTGTAACTTTAGTGCCCTTTTGTTGTATTGAAGTAGATTTCCTTAGTTCCTCTTTGTCTAGTCATTGCTATACATTATTAAGTGACATGGTCTCATTTTTTCGGGATATGTGCCTCATTCAGTGCACAGACCAATTTGTGTTCAGTGGGTGTGCAGTTTTTATCTTTTCATGTTTTCACTGTGTGACCAAATGCCCTGAAGACAGATCTGTAATTTCCTTGTGACTCTCCTCCTTCCAGTGTTTGAGTGTTTACTGAGTACACTATCATGCTGAGACTGAGAATTAAGGTGATACTTCTTAGATTTTATGGAACTAGGACACAGAAGTACTCACTAATTTTGTGCTCAGGTTAAGCTTCTTTGGATGCTTTTTTGCAAGTACTTACTGAAGGGTGAGCTCCTTCTGACTTCACTTTCAGTTGTGAATAATTTGCATTTGTCAAATTCAGAATCCAAGAATTCATCCCTCAGAAGATACAGGGCATAAACATCATAAGTTCCTGAGAAAAACACAAAATTATAGGCATTTTCCTATTACCTGGCCAGGTCCCTTTGTTAGAAAAAGGTTGAAGAAAGCTGTTTTCTTACATTGTAATCAGCTGTTTTACTCATGAGGCTCTTTTCCCCCCCTTCATGCCACTCTATTTATTGCAGTCCTTCAACAAGGGGTGTGGGAAGGATTCTTCTAGCACTATGTTTTTCATTCTTTTTTTTTTTTTTACAAAGACTATTGAACTGAGAAAAGTCCTGTTATTTCTTGAGTAAAACATCTGATTGTGTTAAAAATAGTTAGACTGCACTGTGCAGCATGCTTGTTAGGGAAGACTGTAGGATTAAGCTTCTGTCTTCCATGTTCAAATCATCTGCTTTCTTTCCAGTGCAGTTTGGGAACTGGCAGGTGGCATGTCTAAACAAAGAAGAACAGCACCTCCACTGGACTGTGTAGAGGTTTTCAGTGCCCCAAAAGCCTCTGAAGGTTGCAAGATTAATTAGATTGAAGTTCTGCCTTTTCAGTCTGGATTGTACTCAGTGCAAATAGGACCCTCAGAGAACTTTGATTCACGCTGATTTTTGTGTGAAAAGGTTGACAGTCCGTTAGGCTCTCAGATTAGGCAGGTTTTAGTGGGTCTTTTGCCCTTTGGGGCAGATTAAAAAAAAAGAAAAAAAAGGAAAAAATCCAACCAAGTTTTATTTACCTTAGCCAGGCATGGAAGTGCAGGATTTATTTTCTCAACCAAATTGTTTCAAGAACGTATCTTTCATGTGGAGTTCTTGGAGTCTTGAGTTTTAACATTTTCCATTTGAAACTGTTTTGCGAAACGTGCACTGGTTTTACTTAGAAGCTGCTTTGGATATTCTAATAATATGCATTGGGCAGTTAAATAGTGCAAAAAATGTGCACTGGAAGTGTATAAGGATGTTTGGAAATCAAGGTAAGAAATCCTATTTATGTTGCTTTAATTTCTTATAACATTCAGCAAATTATTTTGATGTTCAGTGTTTGACAACACTGAATGAAGTGTCAAGGTAAAACTGCTTAATGAATGGTATGCTCAAAATATTAACTATTCTGCATTTTGCTTGTGTTAGCAAAAACTCGTGCTGCTGACTTACTGGTGAATCCACTGGACCCAAGAAATGCAGATAAAATTAGAGTTAAAATTGCTGACCTGGGGAATGCCTGCTGGGTGGTAAGTGTAACTACATCATTTGAGCTGCTCACTATTTAGAACAGGCCTTTTTATTGTCTTTTTTTCCTATTAATGTGGTTCTTTCTATTTTAGCACAAACACTTCACAGAAGACATCCAGACAAGACAATATAGATCCATAGAGGTTTTAATAGGAGCAGGTTACAGTACACCTGCTGATATCTGGAGTACAGCATGTATGGTAAGAACAATACAATGTGTATTTTACAAGAGTAAATCTCCTAAAAACAGTGGTTTATTTAGTGAGAAAACCTGATGGGGGTGGTTTTGACATTTTGACACAAATACATTATAAATTATGTTCTATCAGGTAGCTACTGATGATTTCTTCATTTCAATTTCTCAAGCCTTCTTAATCAAAAGGAAGTATTTTGGAGAACATTTCTAATTTTCATGCGATGCATTTCAAATTTGTAGTGAAAACTATGCGAGTTTAGAGGGAAATACACATGTATTGGAAATGACAAACTGTAACTGAAATAGTGCAACTGCATGTTTCATTCCAGTCTTAGAATCTGTGCTACTGTTTGCTGTGTTTATATTCCTTTTTCTTGCATAAAGTAGCAGAACAGTGACATACTTCAAATTCTTGCCAAATGCAGGGAAAATGTGGATTGGATTAGGCTTGCAAATCACAACTTTGGGTTCTAAAATTTGAAGAGAAGGAATTCAGTGTATTAGTTTAAAATATGTGGTAACATTCTGTGGAATTAGTTTTAACGCAGGGGAACTGAAATTACAGAATTTAAAAAATGTTTAGAGAGCAGGAAAAGTGAAATTTGATCATTCAACTTTCTGAAACAGTTCTGTTTGTAGTATCTCTTTAAGGACAAACAAACTATGTGCATCTTCCCATTAAAGCTAGTGTGTATTTCCAAAAATTACATTAAAAATACCTTTGTCTATTTTAAAAGCGAAAAATTAATCAAATCTTTATGTTTTACAAATACGTGTCTGAAAAGAGTAACTGTGTGAGGAGGAGGAGAAGACTCAAATACTAGACACAGTTTGCAGGCGTGGGTGATGAGAAGAATTGCACAGCTCAGCAGGAGAGGAGGAGGAGGATTGAAAGGAACATAAAATCCTACAGATATTATAAGCTCAGCAGGCCATGTGTTGGAAGGAACTAACCCATAAGTGAGATTAAATTATGTTTTCTCTGGAGTTGAGTACAGGCTTTTGCTTTAGTACACAGAAAAATATCCATTTCCAAATTTACTCTTCCATTTGGGAACAAAATGTAGAAGTTTTCTATTAAATTGGGAGGAAAGCATAGCAAATATTTCACAGTTTTGTTCCTTAATTCCTTTAATGGTTCTTCTCTTAACTAACTACAAAATTATTATGGAGATTTTCTGTTCTGTTATCTGATATGTTGCAAACCTCAGTTGAACCTGATAACCTTTTATGGTATTGGATACCCTATATTCATTTTTCTTTAAGGTCATACCTATCCTTTCTAATTATATATACAGTCTTTTAGCTAAAGCCACATAAAGAAGGCTGAAATCTTAGGACTGGGCCTAAAGATAGTGGGGTACTTAATAGCAATATCATACCTGGGGAATGTAATATTCTTAAAATACTTGGGGTTGTCCAGCCTCTTACACTTTCTCTTCCATTTTATATAAGCATTTCTGCTTTCTTCAAACTCAAGGGGGAAAAAAGCCTAAAGCATCATTGCCACTGGAGGTATCTTAGCTCTGATTCACAATTATGTATGTAATATTTTAATCAGGAAATTACATTTCTGCTTTTTTGTTATGTAAGTTTAAAGACAGTAAAGCATTTGAGACAGAAGCACTGTAATTCTGTCTTCTGCCATAGACTTTGGGTTTTTTTCCCTTAAAAAATGCAGTAGAAATTTTATAACCTTACAGCACTAACACAGAGTTCTTGAATTCAGTTGTCATCATTGTATAGTTGTGTAAAAAATAGAGAGCAGGCTTTCAAGCTCATCCAAAAAAATTCATCATTTGAAACCTCCCAGAATCTGCTTTCATTGCTGTGTGGCTGAGAAAATGGGTCAGAGCACTGTGAACAGTGATCCTGTATCAGATGAAAACAGCTCTGAGGTAGGGATTGCCTTGAAGACCTTAATAGCTCTTTCTGTAGAAGACTTGGAACAGATTAACAGCCAGGTAAACATTCCTGGTGTGAAACTATAAACTCTCAAATAACTTATTTAGGCTGTCTTTGGAAATTATGATTTGAATCTCCCCAACCCCTAAAGCAGTCAAGAACTGTAAAGTATCAAGGTGTTTTAATACCCTTCTAGATTACCTTGCTCTTGTTTCGTACTTAATTCACTTTGTTCCGTGAGTTTTACTATTATGTGTGTTTTTTAAAGGATATTCTTCTGGAGCAGGAAGTCTTTATTTTCAGCCAAAATACAGCTCAGATGCCCCATTAACCATGTTGTCCAAGACTCTCAGAGGAGAGCAGAGAGGTGACTTTATCATGTTTCTTTGCTTGTACAAGTCCAAAGTCCTTAAGGGCGTTTTTGGAAGCAGCACTATGCAAAATGAGCAGTCCAGCAATATTTCATTACCTTTTTCTTGACAAACTTCCATCCGTCCATCCATACTTTAGCCAGTGTGACAGCACCAAGCACACATAAATACTGCTTAGCTTGCAAAATAGCAGAGTTTATCCATGTGTTTTATATCCACTGCCATGTCAGATATTCTAGCTCATGTCTCCATTTAAAAAAAAAAATGATTTAAAAAGGCATTTCTTGGAATGAATTTAGGGTCTGTAGGATTTCCATGTCAAAGATTTACGTGTATGTAAAAAACACATCAGTCTTGTTATGTGTCCTGGATTTTACAGTACCAGGATTCACCTGGGATCTTAACTTGGTCTTGTGTTTTGTGGATCTCCATTTGAGCCTGAGGTTTCCACTGCCTTTGCTTGCTAATGAAACAGTCTTGCTCACTGAGAATAGCATTGAATGAAGAGTAGCAAAGCCATTGGTTCTTGTGGTGGTTTGTATTTATGGCATAAAGTGTGTTAAGTCAAGTGCAGAGGTTGTGTTTTATCACAACAGCAGTAGACCTTTTCTTCATCATGTCGTTTGCCCCTAAGTCTTACATGATCTTTAGTAGTGAGGATGATGTTTTTAAACATAAGCCTCTGATAAATGGGCCTTGGGTGTGCAAAGCATCTGTGTTTCCTGTGTGCACAGTAACTTCCAGAATACCCCCATGTGAATCTTGCTTTTGGGACATGGTATGTTGTGCCATCATGGAGAGCATTCCTTACTGGGCTCTCCTAGTGTGGGTTGGCTTTGTCTAACCTTGAACTCTGTGGGTTTGGTGCAGCTTCCAGGAAAGAATAGCCCTGTTTTATCTGTATTGTCTTTAGTATGTGAGTAGCCAGAGTTTCTGATCAGGATTACTTGTGCTGGAAGCAGACATAACTGGGGACGTGTAACAACTCTCCCCAAATGGCAAAAGAGGGCAAAATAACTCAGAGCTGTTTCTTTGGTGCTGTATCAGTGAATAAGTAGCATTGCAAGCCAGAAGCCTCCAAGCTGAATCTTCTAATTTTAGATGGTTTGACGTGGCCCAGTTCCAGAGCCCCAAACCTCTTTGGAGCAGATTTAAAGGATGAATGTGAGTATCCTCAGGCCAGTACCAGTCCTCTGCTCAGGTGATCTGAGTCTCAGAGTCTTTAAGAAAAATTAAATTTAAAAAGGAAGGGAAAAGAAGAGGATGATGCATGTCTTTGGAAGGTTATAATCAATAAATGCAATAAAAGAGTGCTGTGAAGCCAGTGAGAGAGGTTAGGTGTCAGTGGGCTTTTCCAGACCACGGTGGAGTTGTTCCCTCGTTCTGTGCTGGGCAAAGGAGGCAACACAAGCGTAACTTACATTTTTTCCTAGACTTTGATGACTTCAGTCTGAATGATTATTTTTGTCATTTGCTGGACATTTATAAATTTTGATAGGGAAATTGTGCAATGCCCTTTTATTTTTCTTCTAACAATGTGACCTATTTAAGTGGCATGCACAGCTGCTCTCATGGAGAACTAGACATTGGGAATCTCTCTCCATAATTACTAAATTCTAGAAAATGTTCCCTTGCTGTACTAAGCCCTAATTTAACTCTGCCAATAGAGAGGTGCATTTCTCAGTTTCACCCAAAAAATGGAATAGATTTGGAGCCAGCAGTACCTTTGACAGGACTGAAACCACTCTGGATGATTTGATTTTATCAGGCTGAATTTCCACACTTGCAGTATTGAGAAGGTTGCTTTCTGTAGAGCAGAAACTGAACAGACACTGCATGATTTAGCATTTCCTAAATCCCAGGAAACATGGAACACAGTACTCCACTGCTGCTGCCAAGAAATCCTGGCAAGATGAGGGAGTTAGTACTGGCAGACGGCATCCCTTTGTATTGCTCCTGGAAATGACTGCAAGCACCATGATTCCACTCCTTTTCCTTGTTTATGCTCTTTGGATTGGAGACAGGAAAAGCACCTGAAGTGATGAGTCTCATCATCTGACTGTTGTTCATTATGTGCATTCTTGTTTGAGCTGTGGGGAAGAGATGACTTTATCACAAGCTGGGACACGAACAAAACTGGTTTTAACACTTTTCTTAAGTGCCTTTTGTGGAGAGTTGCTGATTCCTGCAATATCTTGTTTTTATAATAAGAACTAGCAAATAGATCATAGCTGTAAATCAGCAGGAAGTCAGAGAAGGCGAAAATTGTGCTTGGTGTTTTATCTACCCAAAAAAAATACAGATGATGAAAGAAAACACTACTGAGTGTGAGGGGAAGGGGAGAGGCAAAGAGCTTTCAAAATGAGGGAGATGCTACTACCAGCAAGCAAGCAAGCTTACAGCTGTGGGTTTTTAGTATGAGCGTTTCTGTTCGTGCGAGAGAACTCAGAGGAACAGAATGAAGAATTAACAGGATATAGTAACTTGTGATGTTAAAATTATACCTAAATTTACGTGCTTGTAGGTAGACCGGGGGCTTGTGCCCCTGATTTACTTCTTAGCATGATGTCCTCTGATGTGGAGAGGTAGCTGTCCTTAACTACTCTGGTGGTGTTGTCAGCAGGGAAAAAATGATCATGTCTCCATGGGATCATGAGTATCATCATGCTAGTATGTGTGAGTGGCACATACCAAAGGTGTGATAACAAGCCTCAGTCTGCACAGAAGCAGTAGTTTGAGGAAAAATGGAAAATCAAAAATTGGCTTTTGAGAGGAGAAAAACCTGAAGTCGTTATGCACATATTTTTCAGTAGGCAGATTCAGTACAGAATGCTGTTATTAATCACTGCACCCTTTTTGAAGGTGGTGGGTGGACAGCCTGAAGCATTTAACAGAAAATGATTTTCCAGGGAAGCTGACTTTCCAAAGCAACTTTTTGGCATGTGCATGATTCTGAGATAGGAGTACAGCAAATAAATGAATCCTGTTTCCTTTCCAAGCATCCCATGCAAGTCTCTGTTTTGTATATCTGGCCTTTCTTACCAAGCAGTAACCATGCAGAATGCCTTTCATAATCTTTCTATTGCCTGGCTCTTCAGAGGGAGATGTCCATGGGAAAACAAACTGTCAGCAGGTGTGCGGATCTCAAAAAGCTTTTTGCTCTTCTTTCCATGCTCCCACTTACCTGTGGAGCAGCATTCTTAAAATTAAAACAAGCCTATTTTTAAAGCAGTTACAGCTATCTCATTCACGTCTCTTCATTTCAGCTGGAGCAGAGAAACCCTGGCCAAGAACTGGATCTCATCTGTCAAAATAATAATTCTGGCCTACAGCTTGTTGTCCTTTCTCAGTTCGGGCTTCAGTTCAGGGAGGCTGATGCAGTCCAAGTGAATTGTTCTTCTGGTCCTCTCCCAGACAGCTTTCCCTAGGCATGCATCCATTTTTCAATGACCAGATTGAGTACACAGCTGTCACACAGAGAAAATGTAGCTATTTCCAATTGTGTGATCGGACATGGATCCATAATATACAATGGTGATGCCAACAGTTTGGTACTGGGGTAGGTTCATATACAGTTGTGTGGCAGGAAAGAAACAGAGCCTCTCCAGAGGCCATAAAACAGCAGTGTGACCATTTATATGAAAAGTTCTTCTGCAGATGGAGAAATGCAATCTAAAGTGGTTTTCTGTGATAACCTTAGGAAAGTGGTAAATAGGCATTGCCAGTACAGTCAGTAAGGATGGATGATTGCCTTGGGCTTCTGTGTCATATGTTGAGTGTGCTGTGTCTGTTTTTTTATCTCCATATAATACATGAAATGCTTCTGCTGAGGTAGATGTCAACATTAAGTAAAAAACATCATGGTATTTCCAAGTTGGAGTTTCTGTCAAGAAACTAGATTTTATAAATTAATACTTTCAAAGGGAAAATAAGTAAATATGGTTAATCTGTATTTATACCATCATGGCAAATATAGCGAAATGCAGGTTTAAAGAGATTTCTAGTAGTCTACCTCCTTCCTGAACTAGGGCTTGCATCAAAGTTAGATGAGGTCATTTGGAGCCTCATCCAGATGAGGGGGTACATACCTGTCAGGATGGCATTTCCACAGCCTTTCTGAGCAGCCTGTCCCAGTATTCACCCAGTCTTGCCAAAGAATTTTTTTTCCTTGTATTTGACTGGAATTTCTCATCTCTCTGCTCATGTCTGCTCTGTGTTGGCCTTTCATTGTGAAGAGTGTATCTTGGTCTTCTCTGTTACTGCCTTCAGGCAGTGAAATGCAGCAACTAAATCCCTTCTCCCCACCACCTCCAACCTGAGCAACCGCAGCTGCACCAGCCTCCCCTCCTGCATCCTCTGCTCAGCCCCCTAAACACCTAAGGCAGGCCCTCCCTGGCCTTTCTCCGGTTCACCCTCGTGCTGGTGGCCCCAGAGTGGTCACGGGTGAGTGCTGAGGAGAAGGGTGGTCCCTTCCCCCGAGGGCTGGTGACAGGATTGTGACATACAGCACCATGCTGCCCTCGGGATCTCGGCCTCCTGATGCCATCGTGGTGTCAGCGACTTCCCTTATGGTGGCTGGGTGGTTGTACCTGTGGCTGGGTGTGAAGTGGGGGTGATACTTAGAATGCCCAGGAAGCCAGAGCAGCGATGTGAGGCCAGAGCTGTGGCTCTGAGGAACCAGCAGCAGAGAGCTGCTCTGCCAGCGGCACTGACTCCCCAGTGGGATGGGCTGTCCAGGGCACCGTGCCCTTGGACATCGGTGTAAAGAGCAGAAGAACCCTGACTGATACAATGCAGAGGTGTCATTGTTCTTCTTACAGCTATTTATGTGTTTATTAATGTATTTCTAATGCAGATTCTTCATGGTAAAAACCTAGATCTGAGGTTTATTCTTTTTTAAATGAGGCCCAATTAATTTCATTTATCTTGTGCTGTGTAGCCAGTCCATCCTACAAATATCTAGGACCATATTATCAGGTTGCCATAGATGAATCTGCGAGACATTGTCTTCCATGGATGCTAAGTATTATTACAAATATTCAGTGCCTGTCTCCAGGCTGTCCCTGTGTGCATCTGAGTTGGAAGTTTTTTTGTTCTCAGTGCAGAGTTCTTCAGGGAGAGTCAGGAAAAAAATATGTGAGGTGCTGCAGTTCCAGCCCATCCTGGGATAGTCAGAGCGGTACAAAAAATTTCCATTTTGAAAAGCTTTAGTTTCTCTTCAGCAAGAGGGTGGTATAAATATCCCAAGTCTGTAAGAGCTTGCGGCTCTTGGAATACACAACCCAATCTAAAATTCAAAGTATCACAGTGAGACTTTTCTTATGCTTCTCTATGAACAGTTTTTACAGTTTTTAATCTTTTGAGTCCCACGCAGACATATCAAGCTATTAATACTTCATTTTTTGGGACAGAAGCTGTGTTCTTGTGCAGTCTACCTTTGTGGCTAAATTCAGCTACGTTTTCGTTGTTCTCTGGAAGTCTGTTACAACAATGAGTTTCTTAATGCCCTCAGAAATCAGCCCCATCAGTGTGTGTTCTCCTAGGAAAGCTGGTCCATGAGATACGGACACTTGGATCTTCTCAGTCTCATGTTCAAGAGAATGGCAGTGTTCTCTGTTCTGTGTTTAGAGTCTCTACCAGTGATCTCTTCTGGCTGCTTTTAAAATTCATTTCAATTTAAAAACTTGGTATTTTATGAAGTCCCTCAGATTTTTTCCAGCTTTAAAATGAAAACTGTCAATCTTGAGCTTAAGAGTAAAATACAAAGTGAATGACTGTTTACTAAGTGATAGTAACTTTAGAATTTAAAGGCCTGTTCATACGATCAACGAAATGTCAGCAAGGGGCGTTTTTGTTTTCTTGGCTGCTATGTGTGATTGCAGTGAATTATGTTGGCTGTAGCCCACTTGGATGACACTGCACTTCACAGCTTGCAAAAGCCAAGTACCCATAAATAGGCTAAATTTACAGGTGATTTAACAACTCCAGATTATAAATTGGAACAGAAAAGTGCCTGTTTTCAGGAGACAAATATTTTGTAGTAAATGCTCTAACAGAATGAAATCCCATCCTAGAATTGTGCCAGGAAGGTCTGCCTGATTTTTGGAATGCTTTTCTGAATCAGATGTTTTCCCAGGTCTTGGACATGGAAAATATTTTGGTGTTTAAACCACCTGGAAAGAATTAGATTCCTGTGGCTGTTTGGGCAGTTGGTGAGCCAGAGCTGAAAGAGAGTAGTTTAACAAATTAAACTGGAGGAATCCATGTTTGTACACAAGCAGGGCTCTCACAGTTACTTCAGTGCTTTGTGGCTTTTCATATTCATTACACCCATAAAGAGAAATTCGGTTTTGCCCTAATCTGGCACAGGGTTATCATCCCCTCGAAGCATTGCCATGACCTGAAGGGATCAGATGTCGTGGTGTCTGCTCTGGATTCCCCATCAGTGTCAGTCTCACTGTTTACCCCATCATTGCAGTATTTACTTTGATAACTTCTGATTCAACAAAAATACATCTTTAAAAACTGCTACAGATTTCAAGTCTTCGAAGAAGCTTACTCTGTTTGCTAATTTCAAGTGGTTAATTGTAGCTATAAATGGATTTTATTTGTGATTCAGACTTTTTTAGCTCAGTCTCCAGCATGCAGTCTGACCTGTAAATAGCCTTCAGATGCACGTGTGGCTCTTACTATATATTTAGAAATACCTCATTAGCTCACAGAGCCCTAACATGATCACCAGACAGCACATGAGTGTGTGAAGCCATGTTTAACTCTGCCTCACACCGATGCCGTGTCCCTCCACCCTGGTCTGTTTGGAATCCCTTCCCCAGCAGCCGGATGCTGCTCAGGGCCTCCCACAGCTGGGTCCCGGCACTGGATGTGGCAGCCCCACCAAGGTGCTCCCCGGTCACCTGCAGAGCCCCAGAGCCACAGTTCCACACCCCGTGTCCATTTCCTTCCTCCTTCCCTGTGGATTAGGCAGGGACACCTGGGGTTTGGCTGTTGGCAGCCCCAGGGCTGCGTGGGGCTGAGCTGGGGCTCTCCTGAGCCCGGGTTCCTGCAGGAATGATGGACCCCAGGTAAGTGGCTTCTCCTCAGTCTCACATCGAGTCATAGGCCTTGAACTTCGAATGTTAATCCCCTCCCAGTTCTGAGATTGTTGTGATGTTTTGCTGACATCTTACGATCCAAACCGTTATTTCTGAGATACCCATAAATGTGTCTGTTATGTTATAGGCATTTGAGCTAGCGACCGGAGATTATTTGTTTGAACCACACTCTGGTGAAGACTATTCCAGGGATGAAGGTAGGAATCTTTAGAGATGGTTAATACATATTTTCATACTCCTTAAATTTCCAGTGAGCTTACAGTTGGGTTAAGTTTTGTATTTGAGTAGAACTGTTCATACACATTGTTTTCAGAATATAAATATGATTTTTTTTCTTTTTAGTTTTAAGTTCCACCACTAGCAGTGGGTGGGCAAAAACTCCCTTCTGCAGATATTCATCTACTTAACAACTGCCTGAAGGAATTAAACTGCCCTTCTTGTAAGACTGCATATGTGTGGAAACCTGATTGAAAATAACAACATTTTACTTTAGAAAAGAAACGACAAATTTGAACTCTGTAGTACTTTATAAGAGTGACACTGGAATAATGTTTACATGCGTATTTTTATTTGAATTAGGCAATTACTAATTATTTTTTTAAAATTAGAGTTAACTCCTGCTTCCATCTGTATACCTGTCCATTTTCATGCTTGTTTGCTTGTAAATGCTCTTTGCAGTGGTAATGTGGGCATCATTCATTGTTCCTAAATGCTACTAATGATGCCAGAGCTCTGCTGATCCTGGAAACCTCTGCATGGATTTGCTGCAAACATTGTTGATTTGAAACTATTTCTGGTTTTTTACTAATTCCAGTTTCTTTCCTCTTCTTTTTTATCCCATCCTTTCCCTGCCCCTTCCACTCCCGTATCCTTTTTTTCTCTTCCTCATAGACCACATAGCACACATCATAGAGCTGCTAGGCAATATCCCAAGGCACTTTGCTCTATCTGGAAAATATTCTCGGGAATTCTTCAATCGCAGAGGTAGTACCTCTTCTTTTTGAAAGGTGCCGTGATGCAGACAGAAGTGGAATTGCTGTTGCTGGTTGTAGCATGTCCCAGTGAGGAGCATTTCCTGAAATCACACAACAAAATTTTCTTTTTGAAAAGCAAAATGCACAGGAATCTCTGACAAAATTTCTTTTTTCCTTAGGCAAATGTTCTGAAAAGTAACTATTGGTACATTTTAAATTACATGGCAAAACTTGTTAGTGGCAGCAGATACTCAAACGTTGTTTGAGGAGGAAGTTTTGCTGAAAACATCTTTCCAGAGTAGCCACTGTGCAAGCAGTGTGCACGAATGTTTTTTACCAGGATCAATCTATTTCTGTCTGTACCGGGCCAGTGTTAGTGTGTGCATGCAATGTACTGATTAAACTGTTGTATGTTTCTGTTTTGCTGGCAATGTTCTCCAATGCAGACCACATAGCATTGATCATTGAACTGCTGGGAAAAATCCCTCGAAAATACGCTATGTTGGGGAAATATTCCAAGGAGTTTTTCACCAAAAAAGGTAACGGTATTTATGCAACACTAATTTAAAGCATAATGCTATCCAAAAGGAGAATATGTTCGTTTATGGGTACTGAAGAAGTATATCCGTTTAAGTGGAGAGCTCTTAGTAAAGAAGAATTTCAGTGTAAACTTGGCTTTCTGAGATAAGCCACAATTTGCAGTATTCATTTCAATATTTCATTTAAAGTTCATTTTGGGAAGTACTCGACGAAGTGTGGATATTAACAAGGGTCTGTGTGAATCTGTTGTCTGATGTTCATGCAAATGTGAGGACTCAGTGCGTAGCTTGTAACGTGATGGAAAATCCTCTGTCAGCAACTTTGGATCATCCGTGGTGGTCCAGTGCATGCTGCTGGTAGGAAATAACGGTGGTGAGGAGGGAATACCTGGGCAGTGGGCACTCAGCTGTGTGCAGGCAGTCTCACTCCCCAGGAGCAGGCGGGACAGATGGCTTTTGTGACATGTGAGGGAATGTGGTGATGCCTCAAGTGTCTTCTGTCCCCTCAGTGCATGAGACAGCTCTGTGCCGTATCAAGGGACAGGGTATGTCTGAACCATCCTGTTACATGGTGGGGGGACATCTGGGGCTGCCAGACATCTGGTGAGTGCTTTCCTGCTGGGCAGTGCCATGCATTCCCTCTTGCCAGTGACTGCACAGGTCTGAGCGCAGCTCGTTGTGGTGCTGGCACTGCTGACCAGCTGCATCCAGCATGAGGATGCTGGGGTGCTGAGGGGCAGTGCTGGGCTCTTGGAGCTTGGGGTCATGAGGCAGGACACGATGCAGTGCCCCATCCTGCCCTGCCTGAGAGCCGCCTGTTCTGTGTGTGGATGTTTCTGGTGCGGCAGGGACCTCTGTGTGCCTTCGTGTCCTTGGGGAGGCTCTTAATGGCGTGAGGCACGGGGTGGAGAAGGGCAGCAGTGATGGTCTAGGAGGGAGCAGCTTCCTTCTGGGGGAGTCTGAGATGGCTGGGGCTTTGTAGTGTGGAGCGGAGATGGTTGGTGGAGGAATTGTAGAGGTTTACATAACTGGGAAGTCAGTGGATAAGCTGAAGACAGAGCTGCTGTTTGCCAGCACCCACCGTGTAAGAGCTGGGGGAAACCCAGCGAAATTTAGAGGGGGTGGCTTTAAAACAAGCGCTTTCCTACTCAGCAGGCAGTGAAACATCAGGAGCTGCCACGGGGGGCAGAGAGAGAGGCTGCATCAGCAGGCTTAAAGCAGTCTCCTGTTCACTGAGATGCACAGCCTCGAGGCCCACGGGCACCCTCAGACAGGGATTGCAGCTGCTGGAGAGAGGCAGGGCCTGCAGAAGGGCTCCTCTGCCAGCCCTCATGCCCCTTCCTGTTTGCCACTGTCAGAAGCTGGGACTAAATTAAAGACCTCCCAGTCTGACCCTTCCTTAAAGTGTATCTCATGGTCCTAATTTTCACCTTAGAGCAGATGGGTTGGCATTTTCTAATGAAGTCATAGATCCACAAAATGACCTAACAGTTGTTCAATAACTGTAGTGTTGGCAGTGCCCAGAATAGGACAGTTTGTAAAATTCCTGTGGAGAGTTTTTCTGCTTCCATGAGCCTCTTCAATTGCAAACTGTCTGTTATCCTCTAGGGCCTGAACTTCAGTGACATTCCTCAGGGGATTTAGGTGCATTTAAAGTCTTGGTTCACCCACCATGCAAAATGTAAGTGCTAGTTTGCTGTGGAAGATTAAGTAGACTGGGTCCCACCTGTTTGTAGTCAAAACAAAATCTCAAATGCAGGAAGGAGTAATAGCCCAAGCTGTGTTTTCAGATCATCCCAGTTATTCTGCTGCTGCAGGCTGGGAAAACTTAAAATGATTTGTGGAGGAAAAATGGAGGTGTCAAGTTTCCTGCTCCCTTGAGCACCTCTTCTTTGAATTGGGCACCAGGTATGCTTTTCCTTTTTCTTGGCCATGCCAGTACTGCCAGTCTCTGGTGCCCCCAGGAGGGATTTGCATGTGGTGGAGGGTAGGAGAGAGAGGCCATGAGGTGCATTTTGTACTCGACTGCTTGTGGGCTGGGCACTGGAGATCAGAAACCCTGTGGCACGGACATGAGTCTCCTCAGAGAATTTCTCATTGTGATGTAAAGGTGGGCTTAGAAATCTCACTGTAGGCTCCTGTTTTGAAAACAGCCTTGGGTGAAAATGAAGAAATCACGATTTTTGCTCCTGCCCATGAGTAAGTTTCACCTCAGAGAGAAGCTTTAAGTATTTGAGTTTTGCCACTGAAGTCACAGGCCCAAAAAGGAAGGTTAGCAGCTAATGAGTTTGCAGGATCGAGTCCCTTCTCAGTAATTGCCTGAAGGAGTTTGTGACATTAAAATGGAGGAGGGTGCCTTTTTAAAAGGGAAAGCGTTTTTAAGTTACTTCTTAATCACTGTAACACAAATGCTCATGTATTTTTTTATAGCGCCCCATCTTGACTGAGCCCAGTAATAACTCCAGGGTGTCCTTTTTCCCGCTGTCTTCATGGAAGCTATTTTGACTGTAAAAATGATTAATTCAAGTTTTGGCACTGAAAACACTTTTATTTTTCTTCTGGTATTTGCTAACCCTGTGCCCTTTTGAGCCAAACCTGTGCAAGATGCTGGCGAGGTGCTGGCTTTGCCTGTTGGAAGGTGTAACAATGAGAAGCACTGCTGCTCATCTGCCATCCTGGAAGGGAGGGGAGGGCTCTCCTCCACCTCCCTCACTCCCATCTGCTGTACCAGGAGGCCTCACCAGTAGTCCTCGTGTTAGTTCTCAGGACCATGTCATGTATATGTACCAGCAGAATATATCCCACTGCTGCCCAATCCTTCGTATCATCCATGTCTTACGGTTCAGTAATCCATCCTCCTCCTGCCTGGTGACGCATCTTAAATTTGTCTTTGACAAATTTCATAGACTGGCACTGTTTTTTTGTGTTACCATCAGCAGAGGAGGCTTTAAATAGCATCTCCCCCCCAAGGTCCTTCAGAAATTTTTTTAGTAATTTCCTTCTGACTTAATATTCCATTTTTCAGAGGGACCATTGCTGTCTCCACTTTGTCAACAGGGGTTTTACAGCCCTGACAACTCTTTTATCCTCTGCAGATTATTGCCTCTGTGCTTCGCTGTAAAAAAATCTAAATACAGATCTGTTTGGAAGTTCTGACTTAGTAGTACATTTTTAGCCCTTCCTTGAAAATTCATGCTAACTCCCTGAATATGGATGGTGTCAGATGGGTGGAGCCTGTGCTTTTAATTTCTCCCTTATTTCTGCCTTAAATACAGGTACTGGCTTGCTCCCCTCCAACTACATGGTACAAACCTCATTAAATAGATGAAAATATGTCTTGGCAGACACCCTCATTTTCTGTGCTGCTCTCTCGTGCTTTAGGATGCAAATGAGAAGGGCCCACTACATGAAAACTAATTTTTTCTCTCCACCCCAGTTGTGTTGCCTTTTACTTACCTATTGTGATTCCGTGGTCAGCATCACAATCCTTACTGAAAAGTGAAGCACTAGTTTAATTTGTGGCCTCCACACAGATATTTTTACTCTATCCTATCTTTTTAAACTTTCACAATTTCTTGTGGAAAACTTCAGTCCACAGTGCTAAAATAGTTTGTTCCTCAGCAGAAAAACTCTGCTGGCCTTAGTGTGGGCATTTAGAAAACAAGCAGTGTTCAAACAGCATGAACGTGCGTTCCACAGTGATGCCAGGGGCCTCATCATGCAATCTTACCTTGCCACATCTGAGGGAGGAAATATGCTGGAAACAATATAATGTGAATGCAGAGATGGAGACAGTGCTGCATGGAAACACCCCCTCCCCCAGAGCTAGCTTAGGTTGGTACATGATTACGACAACCCGTGCAATGAATGCTGTCAGCTGGAGAAGCCATGGACACAGCCTGTTTGTTTGGGGGGTTTTAGTAATCATTTGCTTGCAGTCAGTAAGAAGTCACTGTTTTCTGTCACTTTTTGGCACTATTTGAGTGTAGCATTCCTGTTACATAATTCACTACGTGTTCTTGTAGTCACCACTGCACGCCTTAGGAAACCTTCTGAAAGGTAAGATTTTCAGCAGTTAAAATTTCAGAGTTGCACAGAGATTTGAAGGGCTGAGTGAGCCTGGAAATGAATGTGCTGCTCCGAGTTGTGCTGTCGTTCCTGTACATCCATAGTGTGGGACAGTTCTGGGCCCAAAGTGGAGCCTTTTTGTGTTTGGCTGGCGGGTACTGATGGGACACCTTTGTACTGTCAGTTTTCAGACATAAACTTCAGCTTACATTCCTCTCTCAGCAACCCTCCTGCCTTGCGAGAGGGAAAGGAGAGGGGACAGTGGGCCAGCTGTGGGCAGCACATCTGGAGTTTCTGTTGCCAGTAGGACTCTTCTTTTGCTTGCAAGTGATGGATTGTTTGCAGACTTGCTCTGTTGGGTACTTTATGACATCAGCTGGAGAACTGCCTTTTCAAGCACTGCGTAGGACCTTCTGTGAGGGCTGAGCCAGCAGAAACATGGCCTGCTGAGCCTCAGGGGGTTTTATTCCATTGCACTGAGATGCTCAGCCTCTTGGGCATTCTGACGCAGGTTTCTTCTCCTGCCCTGGAACTTCTCTAGCCACAGGGATGTACAGGAACTCCAACTTCTGAGCTAATGCCTGATGGCATTTTATGGGCAGTAGGTTACAGCCAGGGACAACCACCAACCTGGCAAACCATTTTGCTTAAGTACAATGTGGCCTGCGTTCCTCATACCAGATGCAGTGAGCTTGTGATGCTGTGGAGGAGCCACGTTCAGCCTCCTGTATTGGGTGGGACCCTGTCACTCTCCTCAGCAGTTCAGGGCATGTTGCAGAAGCACCACAGGGGGATCTCAAGTGGTTTTTGTGGTGTCATGTGGAGAGTGTCTGTCTCAGATACATGCCTGGGAAGAAGGGAGAAGGCCATGGGTTGCTTTTAAGAGTATAGAAATTTGGCAGTAAACAACTGGCCTTGTGTTCCAGCTGGTTCTGCTGGGCTTAGTTACTGATTCAAACACTTAAGTCTGGTCACATTCAGGAAGAATTTTCACAAATGCAGATTCATGATGAGGGTAGTTTATTGAAGCAAGGCGATTGTGAGATTGCTGGTGAGAAATGTACTAGATCTGCAAACTTTAAGTGTATAGCAAGCACTGTGTACACGAGTTCCTGGGTGTGCTCCTACGCAGTCGGAAGCACACTGCTTACCAAAGAGGCCTTCCTGCTTTGGGGAAGAGAGGAGCAAGCCCATTGATGCATCTCATCCCCTCCACTGAGAACATAAGTCTCAGATCTATCTCTTTTGGGAGAAGTGGAGGTGAGACTGTAGTCAAATTCCCTGTAACTGCCATCATAAATGGTGGGGGGCCAGTCACATCGTATGTACACAAGGGACATCGAGAGTCTCAATGACAAAGGCTGTGGGTCCTGCACAAGGTGACACCTCAGGATTACTCCTGGCAGCAATAAGGGTCATCCAGCCTGGTAACCTGGTCTTCCATGGCAATCCATCACGTCTCTCATGGCTTTAGGCATCATTCCTACACAGTGGAGCAGGAAACTGAAGAGTCTTCCCCATCATGCCGGATGGCCTGTGGGCAGACCTGGACAGTATTGGTGGTTTGAATGGCAGAAGACTTCTCTCCTCCCTCGTTTTGGTCTGCGACATGGTGCCAGGTTGGATGGGTGCACAAGTCTCCCCATCTCTGGGGTAACTCAAATCCTGCAGTTGCTGCCACCCCTTGTGCTGGTGGTTGGTTCAAGGAGCCATGGACAGCAGCAGGTGCTTCCTTCTCAGGAAGGATTCAGACCAACCCTTCTGGGGGTGTTTACCTGGGAGATGGAGCAGAATCTCTTGAGTGCCAAACCCCCCTGCTTGGATGCTGCACTGTTGGCAAATGCCATATAGCGAGGCTCAGACCTTGTTTATGAGACCTCTGTCTTGGGATCGGAGCAGGTTTTGTAAAATTTGGGTTTGTTGGCAGACGAAGAAGGAAAGGGCTGCAGTGTTCCTTGCCCACGGTGTGAGCCTGCCTGTGAGTGAGTGCCTTTGTGTGCGGGACAGTGAAGACAGCAGGAAAAATCAGTGGAGTCCAGGTATAACACACTCACTGCTGTAGGAATGGTTTCTTGGTTTTGACATCGGACTTACTCGTCGTCTTTGAGGACCTCAAGCTTGCTGTGTGCTGTCCTTCCTAAACAATGATTCTCAGCCTGGTCAAGGTGCTGTGAATGCAGAGTGGGAGAAAAATGAAACAGGGATTAGTTGCTAACAGGGATAATGAGGTACTTTTCTAATGCCGTTAATATTTCTGTTTGCAGGAGAACTCCGACACATTACTAAGCTGAAACCTTGGAGTCTTTTTGATGTGCTTGTGGAGAAGTATGGTTGGCCTCATGAAGATGCTGCACAGTTTACAGATTTCCTGATCCCCATGCTAGAAATGGTCCCAGAGAAACGTGCTTCAGCTGGAGAATGCCTTAGGCATCCGTGGCTGAATTCTTAGCAGAATCTCCCAGCTGTAAAAAAAAAAAAAAGCCAGCAACCACTTTCCAATGCATTGGACCTAACTGGTGACTGTCACAAAATCTTTAGCAGGATCACACGTGAGCTGGCTTCAATCCTCAGACCTTTATTTTGCTTGAGGTACTGTTTGACATTTTGCTTTTTGTGCACTGTGTTCTTGGGGAAGGGTAGTCTTTTTGTCTTCAGCTAGTAGTTTACTCACCCACTTTCTTCAGAAAACACTTAACGTGTCTTTAAGCATTGTTTCTTGTGTTGTGTGGCATTCAGATGTCAGATTTTTGAACAAAGGAAACTTCCCCCCATGTGTTTTGGCAAGTTTTGTAACTATTTATGAAAAAAAAAATATTTTAGCTGATGCATATTATATAATTTACGAGTGTAAGAAATTTATCAAGTCAGAACTGAGTTACGGCAAGATATTGTACAATTTTATCTTCTGGCAAAGGGACGTCATTCTTGTATTATAGTGTATGTAAATGCACCCTGTAAATGTTTATTTCCATTTAAATATGGGACTGGGGACTCAATTTCAGAGTAAAGCGACTTAAGTTTTAGAGAGCTTTATAGCAAACCAATTGCATGTAGTGGACTTTAAACTGCTTTAAGGAATTGTGTAAACTTTCTATTCTGTAGCAGTTCCCGTTCATTGGGTTTTAAACAAAGTGGCTCTGGTTTACAGGATTTCATTCCCCAAATGGCACTTTAAAGGAAGGCTAGACTTCTTTCTAATAAAGTATGCATTATCATTTAGCACTCCCTTTTAGAACTTTTGCCTATTTTAAGTGCTTTTAAGAAAAGAAAAATAGCAATTTCCCTTACAATGTGATAGTGAAGACATGGTACCATATGGTGTTGCCTTTTTATAAGCACTGTAAGTTGTACTATACCTTAAGAAAAAGAAAAAAAATTAAAAGTAGAGCATGAGAACCACTCTCTGTGTAGAATTACTGATCTTTTATAATAAAAGTGTGTGCTTGGCATCAGTTAAGGAAGGATATAGCTGCAGATATTTACAGGGCAGTGGGTAAAATAATCCAAGAAGCAAGATCATGCTCATTCCATTCATAGCTTTACATGTTTCTAAAACAAATTGCACTAGCTTTATTCTTTCCCATCCTTAGACATACGACTGCCCATTGTAAGTTGCACGCAACAATTACATGTTTCCTAGGAAAAGGCTGCATAGGCTGAAGCTTATAGGCAATACAGATTTTAGAATGTACAGTATGGAGGTGTGTTTGGGCCTCTTTTAGAAGTCAGTGGGATGAATGTAAGCTTACTCCTGATCTTCATGTAACTACGGTGCCACTTTTTTCTTGACTTTATCCATATGAAATTTATTCACATGCCTTTGCAATAACTAGATTGTGAGAAGATAGCCCCATGCTGTAACAATAACCAGTTGTTTGAGGTGCTTGCAGTTGTCTAATTAAAGTGTTTTGTTTTTTCAGACAGTGTTGCTGGTCATTGGAATCTTTGCCTAGCCAGGACTCAGCTGCTGGGCTGGCGGGCTGGGGGTGGGGGCTGGCTTAGCCTGGCCAGAGTAAAGCAGCTTCCTGTGCTCATTTATGAAATACCTCCCCTGGTGTCAGTCAGAGCAGCAGGAAAGGCCCTGTGGCAGGAGGGGCTGGGTGTGGCTGCTGGGTGAAACCTGACAAAAACCAAAAGGTCTTTTCTACCAGCTGTTTCAACTCCTGTAAACAAGTGAAGAACTTCCCCATCCCCGTGGGGCAGGGCCAGACACTCCTCCGGAGAGAAGACAAAGGCACCGGGTGGGTGTCAGGACCACGTGCCTTCACCCTCATCCCTGGAACTGCTTTTTATGGCCACAAGGACAACACTGGTGAGAAGGATGATGCCACAATGGACTCGAGGTGGAGGTAAAAATTATGTTCAGCTTCACAGCCAGCCTGGCCCCTGCAGTGCCCAGCTGCAGCAAAAGTTAGAAACCTGTTCTTGAGTACACAGAAGATGCTGGCACTGGACTGAAGGGCTGGGGTCAAGCCAAGGAAGGCAAGTGAGCACAGAAGGGCAGGCAGCTCTGCCCTCTGGCCTGGCCATGGCACTGCCAGCAGCACTTGGGGCACCCCGCCAATGCCAAATCCTGTTCTGCACCCCAGTGCAGAACACCCATGCTGTGCTGAGACCTTGCCCTGCAGAGTTTGTGTTTTACACTCACATTTGAAATGATGTCATGTTGTGGAGGTGTGGAAGGACACAGACAACCAGTTCTGAATGCTGGACTAGAAGGTGATGCAGATTTTTTTCAAGGTCAGAGATGAGCAATTGTCTCGGGTGGGTTGGGTTCTTCTGCTTGTTAATGGCTAATCCTGTCTTACTTCAGGCTCATGCAAAACACTGTCCACTCCCTCCAGTGCGTGTTCTGCAGAGCCAAGGAAGTGTTTCGGAAAGCATAACTAGTAGGATTAATTAGAGGCAAATTAGAATTTGAAGTGGCCCCATTTTTTTCTACATGTTAAAAAGAATTACCACTTTTTTCAGTGAGAAGGAGCAGCCACTTGCCCTCCTATCCTGTTTCAGCTTTCCTCACACACTGGTTCTCCTCTCTGGTTCTGAGGTGGAGCTGTTGAGCACGGTCCTGTTATGTGAGCAGAATTGAGAGCAGTTACTGTGAGATGGAAGGACACCGACTCACCCATTACAGAATAACTGCACACATAAGCACAACAGCACCATCAGAGCTGCTGTTCTGCAGCTGCAGGAATAAACCACTGCCCTTAAAAAAAACAACTGCTCTATAGTTTGTAACATTCTATCCCCCATTACAGCATCAAGCACTCAGCTCTGCACAGCCTGCACCACCAGCAGGGCTGAAGAGCCACAAAAGGGAACAGGAACTTACACTGTACTACAGTGTGCAGGTGGCTCCCTGGTCTGTAACCAAGGTCAGAACACCCCTAGATACAAACACTCTGTACCACATCAGTGCCTGATTAACAGCAGGAAACTGACTCATGAACCTGCTGATTCTTCCTCAACCTTTACAAAGAGCAGGGGAAAGAATGCTCCTCCAACCTATTCCACATCTGTCTGTGCTACAGAAGTAAAGCCACAGCTGGAAACAGCAGGGAACTGAAGAGTCTCGCAGGGAACAGAGAGGATGTTTCACAGACTTAAGGCCAATTCCCTGCTGACATACCACCCTTTCAGGACAAGTAGGTAAAACTGACATAATTGTGATTTATTAACATGAATTAAAATGCCCAACCAGTGCTGCAATGTGACAGTATATTAAAAAAAAATTAAAGATCATATACTGTACTACTTTCACAAAGATCACACTTTTTTTTGCAAAAGACTTATTATATACAATACTATATCAAATGAAAGAAGCTTTAAGCAACTTTACAAGCGAAAGAAATACAGTATTTACAGCACTCGTCAGAGACATTAGAAACAGTCTATACATTAAATTACAATTTCTGCAAATAACTGATGAAACAAAAAGCCATGTCCACACCAAAACTATAAAAATCTGTATTGCATTGTTTCCTATCTCTATGCACACAAAAAACTGTTGACAGAAGAAAATGGAAAAAAAAAATTGTTAGTGCCATCACTTAGCCTGTGTACTTATTTAATTACATATGTATAAAAGTAATATAGAAAACTTTCACTAAATGAATTTAACTGCAACAATAAAATTTTAAACGTTATGCAGCATCAAACCTACTGCCAGAAAAAACAGCTGGAATGTCCACTTACAAAATAAAAAGAAATACCTAATACTGGCTTAACAGCACGTTTTCAGGAATTTTAAAAAGCAAAAAATGGAAAGGATACAATGGAAGAGCACTGGTGTTTGCTTTTATACAAAGTATCATGTACAAGCTTTAAAAAGTACCTTGAATAGGTACATATTAAATATACAGAGTTTATATTACAGAACATTTTAAAAATGTTTATAACTAAAGGGATCTGTTTTAATGCCACCCAGACCCATGGTAATTGTTCTGAAAAGTGGGCGGCACCTGTGCTCTGTGGATGGGGATCTGTCCCGGCACGGGCGAGGCCTGCTGCTGCCCCTGCACTCCATGGGGAAGGGCCACGGCGCCGGGGTGAGGGCAGAACCCAGAAGCAGTGGGTGTTGCAATACTGTTTGGTCCTTGAGGTTGGATGTGAGGACCCTGACCAGGGAGTGGGCAATGAGGTCCTGTGCCAGCAGGCTGATGTTGAGGTCCAGGTCCTAATGTTGTGTGATGAGGGGCTTGTGAGGAATAGGAGGACACGCTTGTGTGAGCGTTGGAAGGAAAATGGGGGGGTCCTTGATGCGAGGGGTGGTGTAACCCTTGTGCTGATGCCGGGTGGTGGCCCGAGCCGATAACGTTGGAGGGAGGGGGTGGAGGGGGCGGAGGTGCCGAGTTTACAACATGCTGGTGTTGTGCTTGCAAACCTTGGTGTCCCGTTGAAGGATGGGGAGGTTGGTGGTGGGGGAGAGGACCTGGTGGTGGAGGTGGCGGTGGCAGATGGTGACCAGCAGCTTGAGAATGAATGTGCGATCCAGGAGCCACTGCCATGGCGTGAACCGGACCGACAACATGTGCTACAGAGTGCTGCTGATGAGTACTTGGCTGCTGGACAAGGTGAGGCCCTGGAGCAGGCGGTGGTGGAGGCGGCGGCGGAGCAGCGGATGCCGATGCCTGGTGATGAATACTGGGGTTCTGGGATGGCAAAAAATGCCCTGCAGCTACGTGGTGTCCCGGCACTGTTTGCTGACCCGCAGTGCCAGGAAGTGCTTGATTTGGTCCAGATGAAAACACAGTCTGTTGGGGTATGCTGCCCTTCAGCTGGCTGTAGCTCTGAAAGTTTCCAGAGGGCTGCTGGCTTTGATAGTAAGTAGAAGAAGGAGGTGGAGGGGGTGGGGGAGGTGGCGCATTGCTGTTCAAATTTTGTTGGTTAAATTGGCTGTAAGAAGCTGAAGATTGTCCTGATGTTGTCTGAGTGAAGAGGGGCCCGCTCGCCTGCGGCTGATTACTGGGCTGGAGGGTCGGTGCTGCCGGATAGAAGTTCCGGTGTGTTTCCCTCTGGGGTGTTCCAACTTGAGGTGACTGTGGATGATGAGGTCTGTATGGAGATCCCAACTGCTGAGAGTGAGGCTTTGGTGAAAGATAACCGTGCTGCACAGGCGCGTGTGGGGTAGAGGACTTGGGAGGATTTTCTACATGAGGCGAAGGGGGGCAATGCAGCTTCAAAGGTGCAGAAGGCAACTTCTGTGGATGTGAAAGTTGCTCAGCAGAACTGCGCAGGTGTGACTGAGATGGATGGTTCTTTGAAAGTGCTTGGACATTGTTTGTCAGCTGTTTTTGCTGCAGTTCGGCTTTTGGATGATTCGCACACTCGGTCTCAGGTGCATTAGCTGCAGTTTCCCAGTGTGAATCTGGTTTTGTGGGTGTTTTCCCAAGTGACTGTGTTGAAACTGCAGGATTCGGTGAAGAGGGCTGGGATGAAAAAAAAAAAGTCAAATCAGTGCTAAATATCCAAAATATTCAACCAGCATGCAGTAGAGAGAAGAGATGATCTCAAAATATTCTTCCCCACTCCCTGATGGGACAAAGAGCATTGAGGCACAAGATAAATATTTGGTGTGAGAAAAACATCAACAACAGAAAGACTAGGAAGACATTATTTTTAGCAAGTATGTGTCAGTAATTCTTCAAAGACTAGCAGAGTATTTTAAAGTTGTAACAGAAATACAATCCATCGGGCCAAAGTCTGAATCTGTTAGAAGTTTTAGATTTCTGAATCTGAAAGAAGTAATTCCAGAGCAGAACATTTACAAAAATAAAGTCAACGTTAGAGTGATTTAACATTTTAAAGCTGAGGTTGTGCAAGCAAACAGACTAAACGTTACAACCTGAATTACTTCATTTAACATGGCAAAGGCAACTACTGAACATCTTCCTCCATATTATCAGTGCCCTGACTGACAGTGCCAAATGCTAACATGGCAAGAGCAACCTCCTGTTGAGGGTAAATCACATTCCTATTGTTGGTTCTGAGTGCTAGTTCTTCAGCATTCACACCTCAGAACTGCATCCACACATACAATCTCTTTGTCTAGAGAATGCATCATCCATAAATAGGTGCAGCTACTGAAAGAACAGCACACGAACCGACTTTTTAATGTGTATGGACAAATATTCTTACAAGTGTTCACGTATGTGAAATTACTGCACAGTCAGATGAATATGTATGTAACCTAAGTAGTAAATACTAAGATTAATATTTTTCAAAGATAAATCAGAGATGTATATGGCTATTCCTGTGCTTCTTGTGCAAACACTGTACATTCATTACCTTGCTTGCTTTTGATGGACTCTTACAAGTCCTTTGTGAAGTATCTGGGGACGGACATTCAGAAGTTGGCTCTGGATTTTCAGAATCGGGTTCTACAGGAATAAAGTAGAGATAAGTATCAAAGTGGGAAAATCAAATCTTCTGCAGAGATCACAGCTCTTTATATGTGACTTTAAAAGAGCTATTAAAGCTGTTACAAGAGACTATTCAATATGTCAAGTGTCATACAAGGTCATCTGCTTACTGACCTTCCATAAATTCAGTCAAAGAAGGGACCTTAAGCTGCAACTGGGAAATGAGATTTGAATGAGATGGAGACTGAACATGAGACGGTGAGCATGGCCTACAAGGTGATTCTCCCCCTACAGATGAAGCAGACCCAAACACAGTGTTAGAATGATTAGACTACTATGGGGGAACTGGTTAGATTTATATACTATCAACATGGTAGGTCAGCTTACCACTGTCCTTGTCTTTCCTGTGATCACTGAGAAGTAAAGCTCTCTGATAACTTCGTTCTCTCACTTGTTCCACAGAGGTTGATGCAGTCCTGCAAGAGCAGAGCACATTTTAAATTTAAAAGGATGTATTCCCACAGACCAAATTTAGGACAATGTATATGCAAATGCAGAGTCAGAGAGTTTACAGTGCTGGCTGCATGTAATAACCAAGTAACTGGTTGTACATAAGGATTATTAGTTAAGTGGTTTGTATCTATTTTATCCCCCTTAAAATATATCAGTTTCTGCAGCCTTTTAACATTACAACAACTGGCAATTCCTCTTAATAAGGAAATACCTGGATCATCAGGTTTTTCTTTTTCTAAACAACTGAAAAATAAAAAAATGTATGTCATGGGTACTGGTTCATAGTCTCCATTTGTAGAAACTTCTTTCAAAACTGGAAAAAATCATCTTGTTGTCAAGAATCTGCTCTTCAATAGCGGATCCAGAGTTGTAGATAGTGCGCTACTATAAATGTATCTCTGTTTAGGCTTCTACATTTACTTGCCAGATAGTAGGTATGCAATGACAGTTTTACCTTCTCTCTCACAATCAATTACATCTCTCAATCACAACCTGATCAAGAACATCATAAATAACAGCACTCCACAAAACTCTGCTTTCCCGTATGGCAAGGACATAGGGTATTATTCCGTGATACCGTTGCACTGAAATAAATTTTGGTGCTGCTGTGCAGGGTTACTACAAGATCTTAGTAGTGAATTCTTCCCTGTTTAGCCTGTTTCCACATCCTCTGATTACAATATAGTGCAGCAGCTTCTGCACAGTGAACTTACAGCTACTTTTCAGTGGAATGTTGAAGACTGCGCTTACATTCCCCCTTCAACTGGCTCTACAAAATCCTTCTGGAATAGCTGGAGCATATGAGCAGAAGGATGGTTCAACTCCTCAACCCATGTTTATCCCCAACGAAGTTAAGCCTTCACTACAGCAGGAAGAACATCTGCAGGGTTTACTTTGCGCTAATAACACAGTGCCACCACAGCTGACCATCTATTTTAAAGCTACCAAAAACACAGTCAAAAATCTGGGCAGTGTTTTATACAGACTGAAGTCACTCTTTCTCATCCTCATCCATACTCCCACATCTCTCCTTGGGATTTCTGGTTGTTTGGGAGTATCTGGCATGGCATCCAACTGACTGTGTGGTCTACAAACAAGGGAACCATTTAACCATCCTAAACAACACTGCCACTGTCAGCACACACTCCCTACCTGAGCAGGAGCCAGTAGCCCAACCCTGCATGTGGCAACTAAGCAACAGCAAACATCCCAACTGAAAAACAGATCTCTGAAGGTTTTCCAGTGGCTTTTGCTAATCAGTGTGGATTATTCTCCTGCCACCCTCTTCCCTACAGTAATTCTGGCTTTGAGATCTAACACAAAAGACATTCTCTTCAGTCTGCAGACAGAGCAGTGGAAATACAAGGACATGAATGCTCAAACTGATACCTACTCTGCTCTCAAAAAATAATAAAGCAAAGCAGAATTAAAATAATTTAATCAGTGTTTTATGGGTAATTTTTCATATATTTTAATCATTATGAGGTATCTGCTGTATTTTTGAGCAAAGAGATGAGACAACTCTTTACTAATAAGAAAGAACTTCCAGTCAGTGATCTTTCACTGCACCCTTAATGAAAACTAACTTAAAATAGAAAAGACTTAGATTTAAGTACATAATTCTTCCAAACTTCAGTCCTATAGTTTTGTGGCTTACCACTGAACTTCTGGTTCATTCTTATCACTGGAGGAAGATTCCTTAGTTGCACAGTTGTTGCCAGTGTCCTCTGGAGCTGCATTATAAACAGTAGCTGGCAGTGGTAAAGGCAGGCTCGCACTGTTATCAGTTTGCTCCCCGTTTTCACCACTGTTGTTATACCCATCGTTAGCACCATTGTTACTACTTGTATTTCCTCCACCAGCAGCATGAGGAGATACAGTAACCAGGGGGAAGTTGTCTGTCTTTGAGCCACTTTTTCGAGCTTCTCTTTGTCTCTTTCGGTATTCTAACAAGGACACCTAAGTTAGGAATAAAAAAAAACCAAAAAGAACACGTTAGATGGGAAATTTTACCCATTTCATTTCTCAGTTTCAATTAAATGTACTATTTTAGTAAGACACACCATTTAATTGGTTCTAAAATAAAATGGGCCTAGATTAATTGAAGATATTTTACCACATCTGCAGCGATTTACACAGTACTGAGCTACTAACAACTGTAAAGATGATGTTATATAAAAGCTTCTGCCAAAAGAACAAGTACATGTTCTGACTCAGGGAAGAAGCAGATTACACAGATCAGCAAAAGATTCGCCTTTGGTTGTAGCTACAAGGGACTCTACGGTTTCTCCTGAAACTGCAGCATTAGTAAGGATACACTGATACAGTAAAGCTGATTTCAACAGATGTTACATCCTGCTCTCAGACTGACTCCCTTGTATGAAAACCCCACTACCCCTCTGCTTCACTCTGCTGCATATATCAAAGGATTCTCTAAGCTCTACACACATTTTTCTTAACATACATAATTTTAAATTCAAACTTTGTTCTTTTTGCAGAGTTTGTTTTGAATTTGTCTTTACTGCACACTAAGACTGATTAAGATCATATTTTTAAGCTACTTCTAAGTTTATTAACAAAAATAATGACACATGAGAAGTGGTTTCTACTTTGTATAGATGTATATAAAATCCCTACACTGACCTTTCAGAGACTAGAGATCAGTTCAAATGGTTAGTAAGTTGCCTTCAGGGGAAAAAAGAAAAGGTTCAAATGTTTTCACTATGAATCTTCAGGATCTGAAGCAGAGACCTGAAATACTGACCTTCACACCCACTTCATTAATTACACTAGTTTGGTGAAAACGGCATTTAATGTCTATAAACTCTTCTAGTTATCAACAACCTACTCTGAACCATATAACATCCAAAGCAATAATGAAAAAAATTAATGTTTAACTGGCTTAGTCCTCAATAAAAGCAGTCATCCATTCTTACACAGACTAAAAAGCAAGGCAGTCTGCTTTATTTGCAGTCCTAAGGGTTTTTCTTTGTTTGCTTTCAAACAGATCTCTGTCCATTAGAGACTCATCCATATGTCAGGGTAAAAACAGTTAAGAGTATCTGATTTTCCATAAAAAAAGTTCAGGTTAAGAACTGATCTTGCTTTCAAACATTTTATATTATTTCCACATCACATAACAGGGATTCTGTAAGACTAGTGCTTTAAAGAAAGCTTAAGTGTTAAGAGCAGATGAAACCTATGCAGTGTGGCCACTATGTACAGGACTGTACTGAAAAGAGGAAAACCTGTGCAATGGTGCAAGAAAACAGAGGGGCAAATGTCCACAGAAATGCTGAAATACAAAAAAACCTCCAAAGGCCTGCCTTAGGATATTTCTGTCTTATGTGACCCTAGGGAAAAGACACTGTTTCCTACAAAATTCCTGTCCCCTTCAGTGAGATCCAGCCCACCACCTCTTTTTTTATACTGTCAAAGGTTGCATATTTTTTGTGTCCTTTGAAATCCTAAACCCAATCCTTCAGGGATACAGATGCAATTCTCTGGTTGTTTCTTCAAACTGAAACTTTTAGATTTTAGAAAACTTCAGACTAAAACGTTAGGAATCCTGGGATTGA
This sequence comes from Campylorhamphus procurvoides, assembly GCA_013396655.1. Taxonomy (NCBI): domain Eukaryota; kingdom Metazoa; phylum Chordata; class Aves; order Passeriformes; family Dendrocolaptidae; genus Campylorhamphus; species Campylorhamphus procurvoides. The sequence goes on along the minus strand of WBMV01006311.1, from coordinate 496,873 downwards.
GGGGTGCCAGCAGGCAGCCACACCTTTTTTAATTTGGGAATTAGTATAGCATAAACCCTCACCAGTAACAACAATGGAAGAATAATCCTTGTCAGCAAGAGAAGGGGGAGAACTGCTAAGCACTAAATGCTGCTGGGATCTGTCAAGACCAATTCAGCCTTCAGACAAAGAAGAATGTTAAGTTACAGAAATTTTGGCTTATGTTTTCCTTCTGGGTTTGCCAAAACAGCAGGGCTACAGTAACACACAAGATCTATAAAATTCTCAGGACCCTGACCTGGTAAGAACAGAGCTCCTACCAATCTTGCTCCATTTATGTCTCAGCTTGAATCAAAGTAAACAAAAACCCAGTTCTGTTGGAGAACTGAAGGAATAATCCTGAGTGCTCTCCAGCAGGATGCCCCCTGCCCACAGGGGAGAAGACATGTACAAGGGGCTGCACCATGACCAAAAAACCAAAACCCCACTGTGCATCTATGCACACACAGAGAAAGTGCCCCCAACTCCTCTCATTGCTACTTCCACCAAGAAAATAAATGACATCTTTCAAACAAGAAGGATTACTACAGCCTTTGGTAAGACAGAACAGGCAAGCTATTGCACTGGAGACCACTGCCTTACATGTTTGTTGTCCTTTCTGCAGAGGGAGTCTCACCTGACAGTGCAAGGCAAACTAAGAGCTATGCAAAGGAACTTCCAAATCCTGCTTTGACTTGCCCCTGACCACAGCACCTACCTACAAGAACTGTTTTCCAAGAGTAGCAAATTTAGATTGTGCTTATTTTACAAACACAATATTTGATGACAAATCCCAAACCAATCACCAAATTAAACCATGAAAAATATTCCTTGGAACTAAGGATTTCTGTGCAGGTCTGACTTTTGGGTATCCTCACTCTGTTAGTGCATTCTCTTGCAGTAGTTCATAATACATGTTCACAGTATGATGCTAGTATACATTCTGTATAATAGAACAGTGTAACACCAGGTGGCATAAGCAACCATTTTCCCTGAAAAGCAATTTATTGAGCAAATGATTGAAGACTCATATGAAATAGATGTTAATTTGTACCTATTACTTGAAATAAATAAATTTACTGATGGTTGTATGCAGCTTTACTCTTTGCCCTTCATTATTTCTCCCGAAAAACATCTATTACATTATAGTATGTAAAGATGAGCCACCAGCTGTTTTGTGTTTTTTTACACTAGGGCTCTTTCTGTCACAGAAGTATCATTAGCAGCTTATGTAATGCAGACCAAATTATTCTTAAAGTTATAACCTTTTTCTTTTGTGGAGGATTCTGGGGTGTGCAATTTCCATCCATCAAATTGTCGTTACTGACAGTCCTTCCAAAGCCAGGTGCAATTCCATCTTCTGAAGTACAAAAAACAGATGCTTCCATGAACATGCCTCTTCCATCATCTTGAATCGGGCACTTGGACTCACTTATTCTGAATCCACCTCCTACCTCCAACTGATGTGAAGGGGTCAAGTCCCTCAAATTAGAATTCATTGAGAAATTTACACCTGTCCTGTCAGGACTTTTTACCCAGGAAGAGTAAATTGTGCCCCGTCCACAATGAGCAGTTTCTAATTGGCTGTTTGCATCAGTCCTATCATGTGTGGGGGCTTCCAGGTTTTTATGCAGTGCACTTTGCTCAATTACTTCGAGTCCCAGCTGGAGGTCTGACACAGATTCCATTTCTCCAGTGCACTGCCGCGTGACATCAGTCCTATTCCTTGGACTAGAATATCCAATAGTCTTTATTTCTTGCAGGCCCATTTCTGGCAGGTTGGAATTTCTGAAAGAATTCAGTGCTAGAATCGATGCTCTGTCGTAACCCTGCGTGAAGAAAACACATGTCAACTATCTTTTCACACTCCATCAAAACTGCAGCTACTCTGACATTTACCTGTGCCTCTAAGTGGGATTAACAGCCTTCTAGTGCCATGAATTTATCCGTTTTTAAGAAACAATTCTACACTACCTTTACCATTCCCATGTACTAGGTTAAAGCACTATAGCAAACTGTACATTAACCAAAATAAAAATAGGCATTAAGAGCCAGGTTTTATTTATGATTGGCAAAGGGGAGGAGAATCAACAGGAGTAAGTCCCCAGACAGGAAGCTACAAAGCACTTGCTTCAACTCAACATGAAAGCAATTCTTTTCAGTGTCACAACACTTATTTCAAAGAGGGAGAAAGAAAAGATTTTCCAAAACAGTTCTGAGACAAAACAGAACACATGCATTCTGCAGGCTGGGAATACACAGGCATATTCCAACAGCACTTTGCTGCTCCTCAATTTATCCACCTATGCCCAGTTATTAACTTTCTGCTCTGCTCTCTCACTCAGAGTAGTTAGGATCAAGAAAAACAATTAAGAAATGCTGGTAACAAGAAGAATCTAACTACAGTTAAACTACTAATGTGAATCTAACTAAAGCCTGGAAAGCAGTGTTCTTTTTCTGGTCTTATCTGCAAACTGCAGTGGTTACTCCTTTCTGTTACAGCCATCAGGATTTTTAAATGATACAGAAAAAGAAATCAGTTTAAAATAGAGAATGTAACAGGAAAAGTGGAAATATAAAGCAGTAAGTAAATAAAACCTACAGGAAATTTACCCTTTACATTCTGAGAAACTTGCAATTTCATAGCAGGTCAAAAGCATTTACCAAGAACAGTGCAACCATACAGGTGAAATCAAGATACCATTTGCAGGTTTGGGCACATTTCCTTACCTCTTGACTGTAAGCTCGCCTTTTTATTTCTGGGGAACTGTCAGGTGAGGAAATATTCTAAACAGATAAGAAGAAATTGCAAGTCAATTTATTTTTTACCTTGGAGAAATATAAACCCCTCCCTTCATAGGCAGAGTACATTTGCACTGCAATGTCTAAACACATTCTCTGAACCCACTGAAATTCAATATAAATCTCACCTCAAAGTGCATGGTATTTCCATGTATACATGGAGTTACAGGAGTAACTGGCGAATATATGGGTTTGTAACCATTTCTACAGGCTTCATCTTCCGTTTTTACCCTAGGAGGAGTAGCAAACAAGGATGGCTCGGAGGCAGTAATGTCAGCATGGGTTGGTGTGGCATATGGAGAAGGAGTAGGTGTGGAGGTTTCTGAGAATGCAGACTCCAACAGCTGATACAGTCTTCGTTTTTTCAGCGGTGTGGTTAGATCTGTGTGTTAAAATTAGAAAAAAGCTGAAGATATCTCGATATAGTGATCAGTTACAGTTGTTACTTTACGTAATGAAATTATGAATTCCACATTAAAAACTATATAATTACAAGAATCTCTTAAGGGCAGGTTTCCTGAGAGATGAACTTTTAACAGCCTACAGACTTCCGGAAAAATAAACTCTTTAACAGCCTACAGATACATCAGTATCTGAAATCTATGTTAAGATGTTGGAAGAACTGTCTATACTTCCAGAAAAGGGAAAAGTCAACTTCTATGCATTTTTAAGACAGTTCAGCTAATAAGTGGAAATTTCAAGCTCAGGACTGTAAATAGGAATCATCTGACTGGCTCCATATCCTTATGGAAGTGTGTTTAGTTTTTAGTGTGCTCCCATTTTCTATTATGCCTACAAGATTACATAGCTTTTCCTCTGTGAGCTACACAAGCTTGTTGAGTTTAAAGCACTTCTAAATATACAGAACAGCATGGAAAATGAATTTAACACCTGACTTTTTAATACCGATAGTCAAAAACATTAGTCTTTTGTTGACTGTAAATGCTCTGAGAGATGGTGGGTTTTTATTAATACACACTGGAGGGGGAAAAATCTCAAGCACTACTTTGACACAGCTCTTATGTACTGCATTAGCAAAGGCTTCACACCTGTTAAGGAACAGCTGTCATTCAGTAATAAAGGACTTTTATGTTCACCATTGATGGCTGGACTTCTAGATCTCTCTTGTGATGGTGAATTAAATCTATCAATCATTGTTGAATTTTCTTCTTCCAGAGCCTGCTTCAACCAACGCTGTAATACAACAAGTTCCAATTAGTGACTTACAAGTTTAATGATGAACATTTCAAAACGCATAACACAACTGGAATGGTTTGCCAACCAGCTTTTTTTACTGCCTAAATTTATGCTAGCAATTAAGAATTCTTTTTAATTCATATGGGCAGGTAACCGTAACGAAGGGAAGCATTACCTTCTTACAAGAGCCAGTAATGTTTTCCACAGGTTCTTTTTTCCTCCTCTTTTCTGAAAGGAATGGTGAAGTAAAACGAATATAGTGCTTTGGAGTTGAATATACATGTGGACTGTAAGTGAGACCAGGTAAAGAATTCAGCTGAGTAGCCAGAACTTCAGGGTCGGTAGTTATGCGGAGAGGCCTTTCTGGTAGACTGTCTGTAGGTTTCCCTGCTTTATCACTCTTTTCACTTAACCATTCACTGACCAAGTGCTAAACAGAGAGAGAAAAAAAATTACTGTTTTATGAGTGTTTTTATCAGTGGCTTTTAAAATTTTTTTAGTCTAATTATTCATCTAGTCAATTATTACACAAATCAGAAACAGTTAGTTTCCAGGCTGCAAGTTTAAAAATACAGAGCGAGAATGGCCACAGTTTTAGTGAAATAATGGGGACAGCAGAAGAAATCAGTATAGATTTGTTTACATACCAGTCTGGGGGTTCTGGTTATTTCTTTTGTTGTAAACTACATTTAGTTCTTTTGTATTTGAACCTCCCTGAATATTACTATAAAAAATGTCAATTTAGTAGCAGAATTCCAAACCAAAATTTAAACTTGTGCCTGAGGACCTAGGCTGAGGAGAAATAATGTAACATTAATAGAACAAAGTTAAATAATCTCCTCATCAGATTTCTGTGTTGTCAGGACTGTGCCTCAGTCAGCATGTCAGGCAGGTGCCTTGAACATTCTTCAACTGTAGTTATATTAAATTACAACACATGGACTAAGGCACACTGGTCAAAAAAGGGGATTCTTTCCTAGTTCAGTGTTTTTAAAAAACATGTCAGTGGATTTTAGTTTCTATTAACAGATTAACTTCCTAAATTTTACAACTGAAAATTAAGGATATGCAAAACCAGCACATTAAATATTATTAATCTGATATTAATTCTTTAGCACAGCTTATCATAATATATTTGTCTTTTACAAACCCATTTATATTTAATGAATTTTTAAAGCAGGACTTTGTACTTAGGGGACACTGAGTGCAATGTGATGAGACATTTCACAGATATTTATCCTTAATACTATTACATGGCAAAAAAGTGCAGTAACATTCAGACTTTGGAAATCTTCCTTCTTTTCTGCTATGCAACACACAAGAAAGGAAGAAAGATTCTGGTCTTCCCTCTCACAAGAATTTAATAGTGATGTGATAAGCAGTGTTACAGGATGACTCAGGTGCTCTTTGAAAAGAAAAAAGGAAATAAACCTAAGCATGTTTGGGGGTTTAAGCGAAAACCATCTTGAAATTGTTATCGTTCACTTGACAAGAAGTTTCAACCTATGACTTCCCCACCCTTTTCCCTCTACTGAATAAAATTTTCAGAACTTCTTGCAAATCATGCTAAAAACACTTTTTAATGCAATCTGTAGAATTTTAAGGCAGAAAGTTTTACTGCTTTGCTCATACTTGCAGACTTAAGATTTTTAAGGGTCTCAAAATACCATGCCATTTCTTAGAAGTTTTTTGCAATGTAGTCTAATGGACAAAAGCTCTAAAAAAAAAAAAAAAAAAAAAAAGGCGCTAAACAGTAAAGAATCTTCCCTCCAAACATGCACATAAATTTTTGGTGTTTAAATCCATTAATTTTTAGAACAGACATTTGAAAAGTACTAGAAGTTAATGATTTCCTTGGAGATATTCTGTTTGCTATCTGAAGCAAACAACAAACAAAGGCAGAAAAGACAACTTATTTCCCTTTTTTTCTTTAAATTAATGGCTTTAATTATGTTTTCGTTATGTATAGTATTTCAATCCATTTAGAAAACATTTTGTTGCAGAATTGCTCGGAAAGATGTATTTTGGAGTCTCTTAAAATTCAAAAGAACTTCTACTAAAGGATGTTACACGTATTTTAATCTATTACCAGTGACTGGCTATATAATGGTGGTATTTAAAGAAATGAGTCAACATAAAAAAAATGCCGTTGCATACTGATGAAGTCTATACCTTCTTAAAACTCTCCCTATCCCTCAAGACACATACCTTCTTTGTTTTAGGATACTTAGTAGGGCATTTACTAAGTGCTGGAGCTTCTGTTTCAGTAACCATTTCTGTAACAACAGTTTCTGTTTCAGGCTCAGCTACCAGTGCAGCATTCTCAGTTTCATTATGCTGTGAAGTTACTTCCACATCAGGAGAAGATGGCTGGATATCTGAACACATGCTGACAGTTCTGTGTCGTCTACGCTGCTGTCCAATGTGAGTTCTACTCCGTGAGAAGCTTTTTCTCTGTTTAGCTCTATTAACTTTGGCTGGGGTAGGCTTGGTGGCAGTTTCCTCTTTTGCAGGTTCCTGGTACCAGATAGACATAAAACAGATCCCATACACATTTAGAGCTACATATCTTTCTTAGTAGAAAATGTCAGTTCCCTTTTCTTTTACAAGTTCAAAAAGCCTCTAATTTTTGTTGTCAGAACTACAATACTTCAGAGATAGTATTTCTCTCTATCATTAAGACAAATGGTAAGATTTCCCGCATTCTCCTCCCAAACACTTGCTGTATCACTGGCAAGAGTACTCACACACCAGTCACTGATCAGACCAGGACAGATTTGTGCAAGAACTGTTTTCAGATGTCAAATATCATATGCAAGAACTCAGAAAAAATATATTTTTTAATAACTCCTTCCCCTTAAAATAAGAGAAAGGATTATAATGTGTTCCTGAATAACCCACTGAAGAAACAAATTGTTCACCACTGGTTATAGACAGTGCCTAAGGAAAGCCACCACCTGTGGCTGAAGTCAACACTGGTAAACACCTCTAACTGAATTTCAAAGACAGACTGAATTACACAGCTGGTACGTGTGTGTGTCCGTGTTTGCATAAACTCATATTACTGAAATTCCTCATTAAATAATTCTATACATATCTTACTGGCAAAAAAATTCAGGAGGTAGTATAATGTCAGAGAACCACAGATTTTAGTCAAATATATTTGAATTCAGAGGGAGGAAAAATAAAATCATACATCTTACAGTGCTGTTTGACATCCAAACTGACAAAATATGCAATGCTAAAAGCTAGCTTAAAAATAAAGCTCCAGGTAACTACCTGAATAAATTCAGTATCATTCAGAATCTGTGCTTCCTTGCATTCTGATTTAACCTCAGTTTTCGCTGTGCTGATTCTTTCCAAAGCCTGTTCTCTTCTTTTTTCTCGTTTTTCTAGTCTGGCAAAAGCTTGCAGGATTGCTTCCATTTTCCGTTCTTCTCTTGTCTGATGGATTTAACAATAATCACAATCAATTTCAGTCATAATCTTTCATACAGATAAATACGTAATTAAATACTCTCACACAATATTCTGAAGTACTTAAGAACATGTTAAACATCTACTGACATGATGATCAAGTTCAGCAGAAGCTCAGATTAAAGGGAGATGTTACAATCACTGCCATTACTAGAGACTCCTGAAGGAAGGCTTGCATTCAGACCAACCCTGACAAACAAGAGAGTCCTGCTCTGGATTTAAGAACCTGCTAAATGTTTTTGAATGCCTAACAAAAAAAAGCCTATTTTTAAATGCTACTTTTTGTAGCACTGTCCTACCGACCTCTGAAAGTCAGGATTTCTAAGGCTTTTTAGTTGGGAATTCAAGTAAAAATCTGATTCCAAACACTGTATGCAAAAGTGACATCACGAACACCAGGCAACAATAAAGAGCAAATGATTAAATCTAAAAAAGATATTGTAGAAATCATCTAAAGGCAGTGAAAAAGTTAGATACAACTGAAGATGAAAGCAGATTTTTGTCAGAAAGCAGCAATCAACCCAGGTGAAATGTTCTCAAATAGGAAGTCGTGCATTTTAAGGGTAAGTTCATGTAAGGATCTGACTTCACACATGCTCGATTCTACAAGCCCACAAAAAGGCAGCAATTAGCATGGGAAGAGCAGGTGTCACCAAGCCTGAGTGACGACTTTCGGCAGATACTTGCTTCCCAACTTACCATCTTCCTCCTCCTTTCCGCAATCTGCTCTTCTGATTCCATTTCTACTTCATTGCTAATGGGAGTTTTTTCTTCTATATCATCAATAAAATCTGGCTCCTGAAAGATGGAAATTACTGTTTTACAGAAGTTTTATTCCTCTTGCAGACTAAGGAAAACTAAAAGCTACACAGAACTAAGACTCACCAGATCATTACATGGAAAGTAACCAAGCCAATAAATTGGGATGAAAATTTTCCACCCCCACTCCCCAGACCCACAACAAAAAAAATCAGAGTTAAACCTTCAAAACAACAGAAACTTTGGGGCACTAACAATGGTCTGATCTAACCACTTTATAATCAGGAGCTTTATATTACACATCCATAAAAAATAGCATTGGTTTTAGTGAAACAGAATGAGTGCCAAAGGAGATGTTAACAATTACACTGAAATTCTCAGCTGAAAAGTGTATTCTGCTGAAGTCACATTTCCATTTAAAAACTCACTATAGAATCTAATGACTGTGCCGTATCACATGGAAACACAGAAGTTACCTAACAATGGCTTCTGTTTTGAAAGAAAAACCAAACTATTCACTAATCCGATGTGCAATTTCACTTTAACATAAAGGATTAGACAAAGATTTAAAGTATGTCTTAAAACAAGTAACTAAGCATAGAACCAGTCGATTAGTAGCTTTAGTAGTTTTCACATATACAGTGCTAAAGTAAAGAAAGCTAAGGTATGGGAAAATATAAACGTACTTTTAACACCTTTGTTCGTCTCACAATTCCTACTCTTCAGTTTTGAAAAATAATACAAGCTCTCCTGTGACTGTTCTATATAAGCACTGTATAGTGCATTAAAAGCTCAGGAAAAGGTTTCATGTATCAGTTATCACTTCTTAAAAATATAGCACAAAACATGAACCAAAAATCACTTAAGATGAGAAAGTTTAAACGTTGCCTCTCTGGAGATCATGACTGGCAAGTCAGATGCCATGCCTTCTGGACTTCCAAGCATTTTAAAGCTATTTAGCTACTAAAACTCCAGAACAATTTGATCAACCTTAATAAAACTGAGTGCCAATATACTCATTTTTACCTTATTTTCTTAAGTTCTAAATTTCCTAGGTCAAAAGACCTAGGAAATGGCTCCTTCACAGAATAACTCTCTTTTCTGTGCCTCTAAATCATCATCAAAAAAACTATCACAGATGAAATAAACCACTACTATCCCAAAAGGAAGTACAGTTACTAAGGTAACTAATCTGATTATGTTACATAATTACCTTCAATAGCTGCTCTGCAAAATGAAATTAATAATTTACATCATGGACCTCTCCCAACAGCTCTTATAAAGAGACATATTAAAAGAAAGACTAATTTAAAATTTATCATCATGGTACATTGCCAGGCAGCTTTACCACACTATCTGCCCATTATCAAGTATCCCACTTCAGCTGGGAGGAGGAAGGTATGTTTTGAAATAAACACAGAGCTGCAGAGCACTATTAAACATGGAGCTGCAGTCAACACTTAGTATTCTTGGCTTGAGTTTTGTTACATGAGCAGGGTTACTTGTTGCCATGTTTAAAATCCCATGCTCCTGAGTAACAGAGGCAACTAATTAAAAGACCCTTCAAGATGAACTGAGCTTCTGAAAGTATGACATGTGGCTCATTAGAGGGCCAGAAAGCAATTAAGAGAAAAAAGTACAGTTAAATTGGTATGGGAACTAATGTATCCTTAAATACGTCAAATATTAAGGAAAACTGAGAATAGTATATAAAATTCTGAACAGCTTATCCATCATTCTGATTCTTGATAAATCTCCACATCCCTTTTCAGTGACTTCTTAAAATTCCTTTAGTAGCTACAAAAAAAGAGTATCTGTGTTTAAAAGCTTTTATTTCTGAGCATCTTTTTGTCAATACCTGATTATTAGAAATGGACAGCCTGAGGGGAGAGAGCTTTCTCTGTTTATTATCTGCAATTTTCATTTTGGTGGCTGCTCCTTCACAGTCCAATGTGATGTTCTGATTTTGAGTCTCCTTCTCTCTTGAAGCATCTTTCTCTTTCTTTCCTTTTTTCCTTCTGGTTTCATATCCAGTATTGATGTTTTCTGTAGGCTCGGAACGTCTGAGAACTGGACATTCAGGATTTTCTTTGAGGCAAGCACAATCCACTTTGTATTTACTGCAAGTAATTAAATGCAAATAGGTGTATTTAATTAGGCTGTACAGCAATGAGACCTTACAATAGTAAATCACACAAGCTGATACATTTCACATTAAACATCTGCTGTAATGCAAACCAAGCACACTAAAAAGCAGGTGACTCAAGTTTTCAGCATGATATACAATATCACTGTAATTCAAAAACCTCATCTAGTGGTGAGCAGAAGTTTTGTCTGGTTGCCACAAAGAATTCTTTTAAATTCAGTTTACTATTTGCTTGAAGGACAAACAACATCTAAAATCTGAGTATAGTCCTAGGCAGAAATACAGCCACCACAAAATGAACAGATGCATGAAAGGCAGGGAGTGCTTGCTTTATGCAAAGACAGTAGGCACAATTTACAGAATGAGCACAGTCACCCTGCACAATTTTAAGTTCCACTTGTATACATAGGAAATGTTATTCAAACACATTCAATTGACACAGGCTGTCAGTGGTAGGTACTAAACACAACCACAATGTATTTTTAAAAGAATAAATAACAACCCCCCAAAAAACTATCAACCAGGCAATTTCTCAGATTCTCTTCATGTGAGGGATCAGAGTCATAAAAATGCTTCTTTTGGAAGGGACGTTACAGACTATCTAGTCCCAAACCCCTTGCCATGGGCAGGGATGCCACTCACTTGCCCAGGACCCCATCCAACCTGGCCATGAACATTTCTCTCATTTTTCAGGTTTAGATATTAGGAAGAAATTCTTTGTTTTGAAGGTGGTGCGGCACTGGAACAGGCTGCCCAGAGAGGCTGTGGATTGCCATCCCTAGAAGAGTTCAAGGCCAGGCTGGATGAGGCCCTGAGTAACCTGTTCTAGTGAAAGGTGTCCAAGCCCATGACCGTGGGACTCGAACTAGATGATCCTGAAGGTCCCTTCTGACCACTTTATCTCACACTATGATCTTCTAGTTGAAAACCATTCTCCCTTGACCAATTGCTATCTGCTCATACAAGAAGTTCTTCTCCCTCTCCTTTTTTTTAAGCCCCCTTTTAGTACTGGACTGCTGCAATGAGGTCTCCCCTGTGCCTTATCTTCTCCAAGCTGAACAACCCTAGCCCTCTCAGACTTGGCTCCATGGGAGAGGTGATCAGACCTCTGGATCACCTTTGTGGCCTTCTCACAATGTGCTGTAACAGGTCCATGACTTTCTTACACCAAGGACTCCCAACCTGGATGCAGTACTCCCAATGGGGTATCACAGAGTAGAGGGAGCATCACTTCCCTCAATCTGCTGGTTACACTGCTTTTGGAGCTGCCCAGGTTGTGACTGCCTTTCTGAGCTGCAGGCACATGTCCAGCTTTTCACCCAGGAGAACCAGCATGTCCTCTGCAGGACTGTTCTCAACAAGCTCTTCTCCCAGTCCATACTGGGATTGCCCCAAACCAGATGCAGGGAGACTTGCTAAACTTCAGGAGGCTCTTGTGGTCCCACTTCTCAAGTCTATCACATCCTCCTGGACAGTATCCCATCCTTCTCATGTGTCAACTACACCACTCAGCTTCCAGTCATCTGCAAACTTGCTGAGGCTGCACTTGATCTCACCATTTACGTCACTGATAAAGATACTAAAGAGGGATGTAGAACAATTCTTAACAGTGCAAGGTATCCTGAGGCAGTCTGAACTAAAGCTGATTAATTCAGGTACAACTCTATGGCCATACCTAGTTCAGGTCAGGTAGCAAAGGCTTGTCTGCACAACACTGATGGCTTAAGAGCAGACCACAGAAAGGTAGTAATAAAAATACAGAAGAAACTCTGCCCACACGCACACTGTTCACTGTAAATACAGTGCTTAAGGAGCCTTGTGTTATTAAAGCATGCAAGAAAGTAAAAGACACAGAACCAAAGGCATTCTGAACTGCAAGCTAACTTAATGAGCATTAGATCTATTTTAGAACAGCATCCTCAAATACTTACCAATTTCCATAATCAAAATCAAATGCTATGGTAATCTCTGCTCCCTTTGGAATGTTATGGATGGAGTATATATAAAGATGAATTGTTCCATCTTCAATTACGTGCCTCACCTATATGCAAAGGAATATCATTATATTATCATGAGTTACTTTCTTTTTTCTAAGTACCTGTATAACAATTGTAGGGATTGCTCAAATTATCAAATTACTGGAATCTCAAGGAAAAGGGGACTGCTAAGCAAATAAAATGTAATTTAACTTTATATACATATGCTCACCTCTGCATTTGGCGTACATGAACGCCTGATGAATCGAGCTTCATTTCCGAAAGTCCTTGCATCAACACACATTTCTAGCCCATGGAATTTGGAATAAAACAAAACAAATGGGTACGGCCTGAAAAACATACACGAAAACCATGAGTTTTGTAATTTTTAAAGATGATAAATAGTACTTATTCTCCACATTAGTCAGCTTTGAAACACACTGTTTGACGCAGTACACTAAATTTGTAGTTACTCTTAAGAGTGAAATGTTTGTACTGCAGCTTTCTCATAACGGGTACATTCTCCAAATTTATTCTCAGAATATCCTGATTTGGAGGTACAGCTCTCTACCTTCTGCATAAGGTCTAAAGGGAGACCAGTAACAGGGCAAGCACCAGACATGGACGACATAAAGTTAAGATTTTTCAAATTTCTTAAACTTTTTGTATAATGGGCCCTAAAATGAAACTCAGAAATTTATATACCACATAGAACTAACTAACTAAAAGAAAGTAACACTCTCCATGTCCCTCTGCCTAACACCTGCAGCATCAGTAGCACCCAACCCCCCCGAAGTAAGGGGCATCCAAATACTTTGCCAAGAGATGCTTTAAGCTCTGCTGTTGCAAGTGCCAAGGAACCCTTCTATCTTTAGTGAGCAAAAGCTGTGTGTTCCATCTCCAACAGGCCTCCTGAAAATTCCCAAGTATGCGTGTCCATGCTGATAATGGCAGCAATGGAAAACGATCCACAGGAAGAAGGCAGCAGTCATGCACAGCTGCTTAAGGTACAAGACTACCCTACTGAGAATGCAGGAATCCCATAACCAGGGAAGAACAGAGTGGAAATAACTCCTGAACAGATTTGTACAGATAACCAGAAGAAAAAGGGGGAGACCAGATTCCAGCTGCCATTACTTTTAATCAGAAAACAGTAAAACATGAGACACTGTTAAACATGACACACACGAAGACCCACTTGTACTTGAGGCAAGGGTTTGGCAAAACACTATTTTAACAGTTATTTACTAAAACAGGTGAAATAAACAAACCTTTTAAAGAAATATCCGTTAGCTTCAAATTGTTCTCGGAGCATGAACTTTCCTCTGTATTCAATAATAAGTGCATCAGGAGGCAAGTCTTTGGCAGCTTTTAAAATTTTCTTGTTTTTTTGCACGTAACTCTGTAAAGACACAGATTCATTTATGAAGTATCACTTTTCTACCACTTTTCCATTAACAGCAGATCATACTCTCACAAATACTAAGCAATTTTGTATGAATTAAATCCCCTCCTTTTTGTAATTAAACCTCCAGACTGAAGAGACCAAACTGTTCTGAAGCCCTACCAATGCTACTAGTGATAAGTTTAGATTAAAGGAATGCTTTAGGCCTAGTCCTCTACTACATGGCTGAAAACCAACATATTCATGTTCTCACAATTCAAGTACTATATTCCTTAGTGCACTTAACTCTCACCATGACTAGGATGAATTGCTGCATTGTTTTGCACAACACTTTCAAAAGGCTCCAATTCCTTCAAACAAAACAAAACATGCAGACATAAAATAACATTGATAATTCATTCAAGGAAAAACAGAACAGGAAAGTAGCATAATAAAAGAATCCTGGAGAGTTTCCAGGTTTATTTTCATGCCTTTAAAGGACGGCTTTTAATTAAAAACCAATACATACCCTGGCAATTAGTGAACTCACACCTCTCATAACTGTCATCACCAATCAAAAAGGAAGTAGCCTCTATGTAGGCAAAAGGCTCTGTAAGTAGGGATATTCCTCCAAGGAGGGTGTCCCATATGCCATGATGGTCTTCAAGAAAAAGAAGCAAAGATGCTTCCATTAATCTGCTACTCCTCAAGATTTCTGCTACAAAATGCTACGGTCTCTTATATGCTCTGATTTTAAGCCTGCAAGTAACTGATGTTAAGGCCAGAAAAAGACATTGCAGTTTCCTCATGAACTAGAAATTATAGGATCATGTGAGTCAAAAGAAAATAAAAGTAAAAAAAAAAGCAGTATCAGAAACACCCCTCATGAACATTGAGAACACTTACCACACCTTAAGAAAAATGTAGACAATCAACGTGCTGATACACATAGTAGAGAAAGGGGAGGGAAAAAAAAAAAGATTCAGCTTCAATGCTTCTATCTACTCTAACCACTCCTGATACTCCTCGCAGAGAAGCGGCAACAGTTGACCACATAACAAAAAACAATCTAAGGACAATCCAGTGTTCAGGCTCAGACTAAAACCTTAGCTGCTTTTAGGATAAAGGCTATGCAAGTGTGAACATTACCAGGGTGATACAGAATGTATAAAGATCAATTACAAATTCTTTAAAGTCTGTTAAAATTCTCAGGCTTAGATCTGGTGAGACAAAGAACAAAAAAAATGAGTGTTAAGTCCCTGGATATTTTTGCTTGGGTTTTTTTAAGACAATTAAATGGGTATATTTTGTCTCGGCAAACAGCACGTAATAACATAACATGCACAGCTCATTACCTCTACTGGAGGTTTGAAAATCATATTGCTGGTGCTGACTTCTTTTTTGTCATTTCCAGTGCCTAATCTCAGAGCTATTTTTTGTGCCTCCCTCTGGACACCTTCACTGTATTGGTTATTATTTGCTTCTTCATAACGATCCATCCATGCCTTGATTTTGTTTTCCCATCCAAAGTTCGAACTGTCAGTAGGATCAATCTCTGGAGCTGAGCCCTAAAAATTAAGTAAGTGACCAGATATTAGAAGTTCTAAAAAAAAAAATTAAAATAATTATATGAAACAAAAAATGAAGGGCAAAGGTACTGACTGAATTGATTTAAGATTTGGTATGAAACTCTGCATTACTTAACATGTGAGTTGAATTCAGTCACATTACATTTGTTCTTTCAAGAATTTTATCATTTCATAAATATCACCCAGGTTCATGAACTCATTCCCTCCTCAAGAGAGATTCTAGCTTTTAGTGGGATGAGAATGGAAAGTGACATTGTTTCCTCCCACAACTGCACTGCATCACGAATTTATGGGTGTGGGAGTTGGAGGGTCAAATCTCCCTGCCCACTCAACTTTTGTGAACATATGCAAATACAAAGAACTCCAGCTTTTAACCTGTAATACAGACTTGATTTTCCCTTTTCAACTTCAGGGGTCATGCTGTGTCTTCTACTCTGCTGCCCAACTTACTTAACTTCACTACTCCTACACCTACTACATTAGGGTTGTCACTCTAATGTCACAGGCTTTGCACATATAATTTTTCTCTGCTTCTCACTAAACAATGTTCCTTTGCAGTGCTTCAGATCCTTTCACTTTTAAAGAAAGTGCCATTGTACCTCCAGACCTCACAAGCAGCAGCCAGGCTGCAGCCAACCAAAGCTCCTTACGGACAGCAGCAGCCAGCCAACGCTCCCTTTTCTATCCACCTGAGCAGAGACACTATTAAACATTAATAAAACACAAGTAGTTCAGCAATTCAAATTACCTGTTTAAATTTCTTTTGTGCATGAAGAAAACCATACACACAAACAGCATTAAAAAGGTGTGATGCTAAGAAAACCATAAAAAACCCACAGTGGAACCTTAGAATGGAACCATACTATAAAAAACCCAAAAGACACAACAGAGATTTTTCTTCCCCGATTCTGTCTTCACTATTCACAAGCCACATCTTACACATTTGAAGCATACATTACATCCCACTTGTTTTTATATATCCCAAGCATGAATGATCTATGGGAAATAGCTAGTTCTCACACCGTGCATATTTTTACCTCATAAAATTTAAAGACTGATGAAACACTCAAATCTTACAAAACAGACATCCCACCAAGATTCCTGAGACTATGTCAATGCTAGTAGAGTCCCACAAGATGTACACACAGAGGGCATGACAGAGCAGAACTGCTAATTTATCTTTCAAATGCAATACAACCATTTCAAAATTTTGATGCTAAAGAGTTATGAAAAGCTGGAGCTATTAAGTTCAAATGAGGTGTGCCCTCAACTTTGTTCCCTTGCATAGCACAAATGAGCCCAAATTCATCCACTGGCTCTTAAAAACCACCTATTCTCAGAATAAAAAATTGTGCTATGTTATTTCAGCTAAATTCACAGGACAAAGATGTAGTGCTCATACCTCAATTTAAAATCACTGTGAGGCATATGTAGTACATTAGTTATGAAGAAGAAAATATTTTAGTGCTTAATGTATAGCCCCGGTAACACTCCTAATGTTTCTTATTATTTAAGTAATGTACAACTAAGATTTGAAAAAAAACCCAAAACAAAATCACATTACCTTTACTCGTGACGATTTCCTGGATCCTTCTCGAAATGCCTGGAATAAAATAAGATATTTATATTCATTCGAAGAAATACAAAATCTCTTAAGGAATTCAAAATCTAGGAACAAATTAACAGCTTTTCAATAAAACATGCAAAATGAAAAAAACCCACAACTATGCCGAAATCTCAAGAAGATAAGTGGTTACATCTCACAAAATGCATTTTAAAAAACAATTCAGCATCCTACTTAGGTACACAGTAGAGTCTACCTTTCTCCAACATTACAACTTGACTCTCTAGAATTTCAGAATCCAAGCCAAAGTATCAGAGGTAACAGAAGAATACATGGCAGTAAATTTGTGTTCAGAATTGTTTGTTCAAAAGGAAGTATTTTACTAACAATTTCCAGAGACATCAGTACCTAATTTTGACTTCAATTTTTAAAACACAAAACTCTCATCCAAGCCAATGAAACTGGACTACAAGAACTTGATTAAGGAGGTTTAATGTACAATACTTCTTTATACAAATTTTGTCTTCACATATGCGATACTGTTTACACCTGCAGCTAAACAGTACAATGTCAATATCCTGTTTACCAAAGTACTTTAGCAGCTAACTTTCTGACAGCACACTTCTACACAATTTCAACTCAAATAAATGGATATGGAGTCACATCAGGACAACTGATAGCAAACATTTCTGAATGAAGACTTTAAATGAATTCTTCTTTGGGTAACCCAAAGCTTGTTCTGTCCCATCTCTAACGCAATCCTCTACTCGCGATTCCTGCTGTGAAATTTTGCCTCAGCTGTAAAACTGAGCTTTCACAGCTAATACATATATTAACTTGAAACAAGTAGAGTGGGCCACATTTACTGCAGAATAATACATTTGAAGCTACTGGGGTACTAAAAGAGCCTGCTTTTTAAAACCAGTGTCCCTTGGTAAGAGATGTCACATAGGTATAATTTATAACACAGTAATAAGAAAAATTACATTCACTTACTTTTTTACATTTTGCTATGTTCTGTTCTTTCTCTCCACTTTTTTTCCTCTTCTTATCATTGACTTTTGTAACTCTTGTAGCAGTTAAAGTAATTGTCGTTGGTGTATGTTGAAAAGCAGTATACAGTTCTACAGGAACCTCATCACCACTCTCTGTTGCACTGGTATCCCCATCTTTAAAACAAAGAAAATTCTATAGACAATCAGGTACTGCAGAAGGAACATTCACTGGTTACTCTACATCTGCCTTCAAAACCCAAAAATTCACACTGACAAATGTTCCAAGCACTCATATGCAAAGTTCACCAACAGTTGCAACAGCATGAAAACGAAGAACCAATGAGCAACTGGTAATTAACAGATGTTTGTAATTGCAGGTAAGAAAAAGGTACCAGATTAATTCCATTTTTTGAATGGAATTACATTACCATATTCCATTATAGGCAAAATTAGAATAAAAGTGGTAAAAAAATATTTAACTTGTTCACTTATATTTAACTTTTCCTTGTAATAAATATAGCATTAGGATTTCTTCAGATGACTGTATCCTACCAGGGATTAAAATTAATGACTGGCCAGCATTTCTTGTGAAGCTCTTATTAATCATGTGTTAAGTCATGATCAACTATTTCAGCTGCAGTTTGCAGTATCAAGTGCCTTTTTTTAGGGTAAATATGTCAACTTAGCCAGAAGCCTTTTCTGCTCAAAATCTCCTAACAGTAATGCTCTGCTACTCGGGGAAGAGAAAAGGGGTGATCACACACAAACTGACAGATGTTTTTTCTTTGTGCTGTGCACTCACAGACCTAAAGGCCAAAGCCTGAAATTTAGCATACATAAGCATTCATGTCTAACACATATCCTGACCTGAAACAGGATTACCCTAGTTCTGTCAAGATGAAAGACTGTGAAGGATGGGGAGGATTGGAAGAGAGATGGTGCACACAGATAACACACTGCTGTTCACATGTGCTCAGTATAGACTTCTCATATTTTAGCAGCCTTTCCAAATATTCTGCCTTCAATAAATACACTTCACACTAAGCAAAACTTTTTCCCAAGCTGCACAGATGCAGGCTTTAAAAATACTTAATATGAGAGCAGAAAAAACATTCCTTCTGAAATCAGAAAGATGTTGCCTTAATCGGTGCATGCAACAGTCCTAATGCTTGAAACCTTCTTTTCTAAATAAAGAACTCCAGCTATTGGTTACTCTGGATTCTTCTTGGTCACAACAATCCTTAACAGGATTGTTAACAATAGTATACCATTCTATTTTATCATCTTGGTTGTTATTTTGAACAATTTATCAGGTACATAATTGCATTTTATAAATTAGGAATTGATGATGTTTTCTGGATTTGTTTACATTTCTGCTCAAAATATTTTCTGAACTAGCATAAAAAGCACATAGAAAGAACAAATGTCTAACCAAAGAAAAATGAATAGCAGAATAACCAAAGCCTGTGAAATGGAAACCCAAGGCCTTCTTTAAATTGTCAGTGTCCATAATCCATTTACTAATGCCTGCAGAAGCATGATGTCATAGCCACACACCCCTCCCCCTTGCCCCAAACCCCACAAAACACTGTCTTCCTTAGGGAAGCAACATTTCAACATTGTTGTCTACACTGTGCTAACTTACTGTAAAGAATAATTACCTCAACTGAACATATAATTACATAGAGTTGTTTTGAGACACTCCTTTCTAACCTACATAACCTGCTTTCACTTTGAAGAACCTTAGTAAAGCACACTAAGGGAAGATCTGGAGTTTGCATGTTGGAAGGCAAGATACAAACTACTCTCCAAATTTCACAACACATTATGGGCCCAAGTTCATTTACCCATAAGCAGCAAGTGACCTCAACAGCATCAATTTCAAGACCAGGCAGCTTGAAGCAACATCCTTGAATAAGTCATACATCTAGATACTGTATCTTAAAAAAACCCACCAAAACCAAACCAAAAACACACCAAGAACAAAAAACCCACCACACCCAGAACACTCAGTATTCAAGTGGGGAGGGGCTTAATAAAGGTACTCACTTCACTGAATCAAAGTACCCAATGCAATGCAGAGTAAGCTGCATCAGAATTGCTCTTTTATACCAGAACAACAAAATCAACACCACCACATACAACCACAGGCTCCAGAACAATGGGCTAAAAACGTTGCCAGGAAAGGATGGGATGTGGTTATGCGTAAAAGTTAAACACACGGAATTTTGTATCATGCGAAATGTTCTTCCAAAAGCTCCTTTCTTGAAGCAAACCGACTGATCTACTACTTGCTCCCTGCTGTTTACCTCTGGATGCAACACAGCTGACCCAGCAATGCTTTAGATATCTTTAAAATAAAAAAAAACATACTGTAAAAAATTCTCGTATCTACATGAAAAGCCCTATATATACACTTACTCAAAGAACATCCAAATAATGCAATCTTACCTTTTATCAAATACCTGTTTAATAATAAGTAAATTACAACTAACATTCTCCTACTGTTGAATATTGAAAACATTGAAAAGATGCATTTGAATTGATGCCACTTTTGCTTTTTCTAATTGTAATAATCTATGAAAATTTGTCAATTGACTAAAGTCTTGTGATAGGTCATACCCAGAAGCACTTCTAAGTCCAACTGAACTGTGAAGTGCACCTTCAGTCAAACTAAAGGTTCAAGCACATACAGTGATCACTACTGCACTTTGAATGACTTTTAGATTAGAGAGGAACAGAATTCGTCTTTATTTTTAACTCTGTTTTGATACTTTCGATTTAGCACTTAGTAATCTCTCTTCCTACTGAATGCATATAACAGATTTCAAAGACTGATCACCAGGATTAAGGAGGGTTGAAAAACTAACTTCAAAGGTACAATCTCTTCAGCTTCTGTTAAGATTTTTAATCTCTCTCTTCCCTTAAGGTTACTGTAAATGATCAGATAGTGTGCCTACAAATCCCAAGACTTAAATAGCTGACCATCAATGTCCCTATCCTGTATGTAAACTCAAGTTCATCCTCACAGTATCATCATACCACTCAGTGAACTCATTAACTCCAAACGAATCATAAACCTACTTGTTCTATTATTTGAATAGAATCAGCAAAAATAATTTAAAACTCTAAAAAAATTCCAGAATTCAAATTTTTTGACCTAGTACGCTAACTAAAACTTTATAAAAGAAGTTTAGTTTTGTTAAAATGAAAACAGACAAAATAAAAAATGATTGCAGTTGTGTGAATAAGTCATTAATGCCTTTAAGGGACTTTAGGCAGTTTAGCAACAAACAATACAAAGTGCCAGCTGCACCAAAAAGCACAACTAAGCCACACACACTTCTAGGCCATGCCACACACTTCAAATTTTCTGAAGATATATGACATGGCCAACATGACCTAATTTACACAGTGTTTTTTAAAGAAAGCTTAAAACACGCATACACACTCCCCTACTTCAGAGACATGATTTGAAAGTAAAACATGTTACGTTTAGGAGAATGGCTTCCTCCCAGACTAATACTTGCGTATACCACCCATCAATCAAGACCTCTACAACACATTCTGGTAATCGCCGGACAGAGCTCCTGACAAGTTAGACCACATGAGTTTTGAAGTTTTGTGAATGGGTAGGACAGCTGATTTCATAAAATATATAGACTGAAGTGGATACTTGCACTATACACGTCCTCTAATTATCAAAGGCAAAAAAACCCCTCATCATATTGTATTACCTAAGTTTAGCAACTCTCTCACTGTCAAAACAAACCCAAAACCATACCAAAACACACCCCAAATCTACATCCAACAAATCAGAATTTCCTCCCAAAACTGCCTTACAAAAAAAAAAAAGTAGTTCTGACAACCATTAATAAAACACGTGGAACTATAACAATTCTGATACAATATTATCTTGGTAACAACACAGTCAACGGCATTGATTTAGTGAACCATGTATGCTGAAGGCTGTCAAAGCTGCAGGAACCATGTATACAGTCTGAAGTCTAGAGTTGATTTATACTTCGTTTACAACCCTTACTAAGGAAAAAGCTTTAAAGTTTTACTCACCTGACATATTTTCCCTTTTCCTTCGTTGCAACAGCACTGCCCTTTCTTTATCTAAACTCCTGAAATTAGAAAATAAGTGCATCCAAGTATTAAACCAGACCTTTTACCGTTTTCCACTGACTATTACAAAATAAATGGCAAACTAACTGTATGTTCAGATACTTAGAAAAACATCAGTTGCTCACTGTTCCATTCTATTTTAATGCACAGCACACACACATATATCCAAATAATTTGAAAACAAAACAAAATGTGACAGCTCAGAGCAGAGACCAACAGTTGGTCCACAGATTACAGATAAGCAGGCATTACACCATTTTCCTTCAGATTCTTCAGAACAATTATCACAATACAATACTGAACAAACATTCTATGACAACGAGGTCCAAACTACTTCTCAAAAAGAAAAGAATGATCTACTGGTAATTAAAATGTTCTGAGCACATTTTTTTTTGCTGTTTAATTAACAATCTGCAATGTAAGTAACAGGTGGCATTTTATATTCTATGTCACAGTATACCAACTATGATGACAGGTATAATCCACCTACCAGAGCCCGAACAAAATGCCCTCCTTGCCATGTCACATGACTTCAAGTTGGGGAGAATGGGGGGTGGCAGTGGTGGGAGGGAGAGCACAGACAAATACTCATTCCAGAGCAAGAAATCCTTCAAGTGAGCACTGCAGTCTACTGGAATAACCTAAGAACACTGCTGTTAAGGAGTTCCTAATGCACGACAGCCATGAAATGAAATATGGAGCGGACTGTCAATGTATCAGTCAGCCTGAGAAAGGATCCAGGAATCACTGCTATTTTGATATGAGTTTCAAGGGTTTATCCCTGCCACCTAGTGAAGTGAAACAATGACTACCGTGCACAAGGGAATAGAAGCTGGTAAGACAGCCTACATCAGAAATGTAGCTCTTTGGATAGAATTGTCCAGACTATGCTACATGGTCTTTCATCTGTTGGACCTTAGAATAACCAGTTTTTTTCCCCAACAACTCCTTTTTCATATCTCTACTCAACCTACTTTAGAGTTCAAAATAAACAGAACTACTCACCTGGGTTGACAACGTTCACACAGATATATGTCAGGGATATGCTGTCTGTCAATCCCCATGCAGTCAATGTGCTGCCAGACACTTTTAAGAAAAAAAAAAAAAAAAACACAAAACCCCCAACTTTTAAGTACAATTTGAAAAATTGTGTGCACAACATACATATACACACACAGAAAGCAAGTTGTTCTGTTTTTCTCATCATCTTTACTCAGACTGAATACTGCCTAAAACTGTAACTCTATCACTATGCTACCACTCTGGTTGCTGACTAATTTTTTCTCTTGGAAATTCTTCCTCTAACATTGGAAATAAAGTGGTAAATTATCACAATAGAAAACAAGTTAGAGACAAATACCCTCAGCAAAAACACTTAAGCTTTACATAACAACTGTTCTGTTTTTAAATGAAAGGATCCAGTTTTCTCATTTTCTTCTAGAAAGAGATACTTGTTATTTTTATATACAGAAATCCAAAGATAGGTTTTTATTTACTTAGATATTTTAAGAGAACATGTATGTTTTCTATACAGACACGCAGCATGACCGTTGTGCAGCACAGAAAAACTTTTACTTCCCACAGTCAGGGAAGAGAGGCTTCTTGCTCAAGACTAACCTAAAACTTATGCTTATCCCCACACTGCTAGAAGGATTAGGGACACAAAAATATTTTTATTATCATTATGAATTTATTATTTATTATTTTTCCATTTTAGAAGGAAAAAGGATATGCCATTATTAAGCAGCAGTGCACAAGTAAAGGCATGAACAAAAGACGGAGCAGTCAAGACAGACTAGAATAAAGTATAAAATATTCACTGGCCTTAATCAACTACCTTGCCTATTAGAAAACCACACAACCCTCAAACACTTTCTTGATGGAAGGAAATTTCCTGTGACTTGATATAACTAAATGTCAGTTAGCTACACTTTCAGAGCAGTCTGAAGTTTTAAGTAATTTTTACCTTTTAAATTACTTCAATAGTCATTACCTGCATTTGTCACAACAGATCATATATCCATCATCATGTGTAAAGCCACAAATGCATCTGGTAATATCAGTTCCATAGCTTCCATCCTCTGACGTACTGATGGTAGTAGCACTGGAGGTTTCATCGAAGTTGGGAGTGGTAAATATGCCCACTTCATTTTTGCTTATAAGCACTGATGGAGGAGGAGAAGCTGGAGGCGTTGGAGGAGGCCGAGCACCATAGTTATGGTCCTAGATTTTTGTTAAAAGATAAGTTATGACAACTCATAAATGCTTGTACACTGGTAGGTTATTCATGCCCAAGTGTAAGAATTCACTTGGGAAAGAACTTCAGAGACTTCTTACTTTTTAATAAAAGGTTATAATTTTATTACTGTGATTATTCAATCTTATTTCCTAACTTCTCCATTATATTTTACATTTAACTGCACCATGTTCTGTATTCTAGTTCTAATCAACCACCTTTAGTCACCCCACCCAGCTCCCAATAGGATATACAAATATAAGCATTAATCAGTTTTTTCAGCTAAGAACAGCAGATTTTGCATAATATACATTTTGTAGAGAATACTTAGCACAAAACTTACTGCATAGGGCAAACCAATGTAACTGTGTGAATGCGAGCTGCTGGTATACAACTGGTGTGGATAACTGTTCGATTTTTCAACTACCACAGGGCTAGCTTCTACAGATTCTGGTCTGCAAGGCAAAAGACAGATGAAGAACAAATGCAATTAATATGTAATTTATAATAATATATTGGAGGTACCTGCTGCACAAGTTCGAATTAATTCCCCGCTGATTCTGTTCCAAGGAGCATTTAGGGGCAGGAACAAACTTGCAACCCCTGACAATCCTCTCACTCAACCCCCTCCCCCCCCAAAAAAAATCCAAGATTGGTAAGAGAAAAAAAGCCAAACACTGAGCAGTAACAGAATCTGCAGAAAGGAATTCTGACCAAGGACTGGAGCTGTAATTCCCAGCATTGCTCACAGATAGAGCCCTGCAGTGACACACAGTGGCAGGGACAGGGCACCACCCGCACCTAACTGCTTCTACAAGCAGAAATCCTAACTAGGGCAAATCTATCTAAACAAGGCAGTTACTATCCATTTACCTTTAAACAGAGAGAAAAAAAGTCGTAACAATTTGTCAGAGGTTTTGTAATCAAAGGCAGTGCCTTCTTCAATATACAAACTATGTTTTATATACACTAAACCCTAATATGAAAGGCAAGAAGGATAAAGGAATAATGAAATAGGAACAGCCACAATTTGAGCACAAGAAATTATACTTTCATTACCTTTCTTCAGCAGTTACATTCATGTGTACATGCAAGCATACTCTCATGACTGAGATAACTTGCAGCTTTTTCACTGCACCATGAATCCAGGTTACCTGAAGTGGTTTTTATTTACATTGAAAGGCACAGCAAAATATCAGTATCTAAAACTGAAGTGGCCTTGACTCCCATCACAAATCAGGTCTGGTTCACTCTTGTATTTTTTTTTTTTCATTATGAATGAAGTCTGTTTCCCATCACATGTACCTTACTAATTCCTTGAGCTGATTTTTAAAACAAAACTTGGTATTTCTAAAAAAAAAAAAAAAATACTGTTTTTCTTAGGCCTTAAAATACTCAGCAGAGGCTTTGTTATGCCACAAAAAAATACTAGTTTGATTTAAAAGGACTCCAGCAACTTACATTTGTTGGTAACATTTTTTGAAAAACGTAATTATTAGCTTTCTGAGAACAAAATACAGTGTTTTCACATTTATCTGAAAGCACTCTACTAATGGTTTTGGTGGCCTCCTTCTTATAAGCTTTTCCCATGTGAAATTACTAGATGATAAAACTGTTTAAAAAGAAACTCTAGTTCAAAGTACTACCAGGTGAAGACTTCACTTTCTAGAGCCCAAAGAAAAAGTATTTTTTAAAAGATTAATGCCTCCAATAGTCATCAGACGCCTTTTTTTAGAGAGCTAGCAAACATGTGAGCACACAAATAATGTTAAGTATTAACATTAAAAATACGACATCTGATTAGCATTAAGACAAACCAACTCTGACAACACTTGCTCTTTGTTACCTCATAAACCCCAAAAAATCCTCACTTACCTCTTACACCCCTTCACAGTTTGAAAATATGATTTTATTCAGTTTGCTGGAATTAGCTTCTAGAACTAGCTCAGAACTTTCCAGGTTCATCAAACCCGTAACTAAAAAAAACCCCACAAAAGATGAAAAAGTTGTGCCTTTCCAGACAATTTGCCTTTACCAACATAACACACTTGTGCAGTAATCATACACCTTTTCTGTCATTCAATCAATCCTTCTGATGATCAAGCCAAACAAAATGCCAGTGAATGAGGCATTGGATATCCTCCATCACGGCTGGGGCACAAATCAAGCTCTCTTTCTCCAGTACAAGAGGGCTTGACCACTACCTTGCTTCTGCTGCTGTTCTTCACTGTCTCCTGAATGGGACAAGCAGCAGCATGGTTACCCTTGCCCACTGCGTTCAGTGTTCAATCTTAGTCTTGTTGGGACATACTTGGTTTTCAGAGCAGGAGGGCTTAGTGCTACAGGACAGGCAGGGGGGATTCTGGTACAATCCATCCCTCAGCAATGCCACAGTTAATTCAGGAGAACTTCCTTCATTAAAAGTAGGTATTACTATGACCTAAATACCAGCTAGTTCAACACTGGAACATTCAGTGAAAGATGCCAGAATGGAGTGTCCTAAAAAGAGAGGTCAAACTTCATCAACTGACTACAAGAACTGAAAAGATACTCTAAATCTCTTGCAAAATAAGAGGCAAGACAGTACACCATCCTCCCTAAATCCATGTCTACCTATTACAGCAATTTATAAAACACGTCAGATAATAAAGTTTATTATTTAGAGGCATAAGAGTTGTGGGTAGCAGAAGCTTTAAGCTTTCAAAACCGAAATACATACATCTATTTCCAACTATTTTAATACTCATAAAAGAGATTCAGAGCACAGAGTTAGTAAGGAAAAAGCACAGCTTTACTTAAACAAGGAAAACCAGTAAGATGGTGGGAGAAAAAAAAAAATCAGACGGTAACAGAAAGATATTTCAGTATTCTCTTAAATACAAATTTAGAGCACAATCAGCTTATTGGGCGGAGCAGGGGGGCACAAATAATACTTCAATTTATCACAGATGCTCACTAGAACTCTGAATGTGACTGCTGCTGTTCCATTTATCCACTACACTGGGGTGGCGAAGTGGAAGGAGACCAAAAACTATGGGAGGAAGGTGGCACTGAAGTTAGAAATCAATCACCACAGGTTTCTTTTACAGTCAATAGAATAGTGACAGAGATCCTGTAAGGGGCACAGGATGAGTATCTCTTCTCCAGAGAACCACAAAGAGAAGTAACTCTGGCAGACAGGTCACTGAATTACTTACTAACCCTGTTCTGTCCACCGTGTGCATGACTTAAAAACCAAAATCACACGTTATATGCTATCATTTGTTCAAAGGTCAAACCCTTCTTCTGAAAGGGGCATTTCAGAATTGGACATTTTGTGAAGGAATGCCTCCTGGTAAAATATTTAACTGCAAACATGATTAAAGCATGAGATAGCATTTAATTTAAAAATCAGGTTTTAAAAATTTTTTTTGGCTCAAGTAGCACAGTTCAAGCAGCAAGACACAACTATTGTACAGAGATCCACCCTAATCTCACCACTGGCATCCTTATAGGCAAGAAAAAAGCAAGTTTTCAGGAAGAAAAAGTGTAGGCATTAAGATCTATGAGAATGCTACAAGGTTTTCCTTGCTTGTATTTTTGGACATAAGCCAGTTCTGGAACAGATTGAGGTACTAAGCCTGTCAGTCTTCTGATCATACCACATTTTTCAGCCTCACCTCAATCAACTGCAGTCTTAGTGTCTAACTAAGAGAGATATATGTTATTTTTTGTATTCCTCAAAACTGAAATATTTGTATTACAATATCTATGAAGTTTGACCAAGATGCTAATATTATTTCCTAAAATAAACAATCATTACTGTAATAAACTATGATATTTTGCTAAAATATCATATATACTTGCTAAGCATTGTGGTTAGCAATGCAGAACTGTAAAATATTCACAAGGAACAAAATAAAACACTCCTGAGCTGCAATGATTTAAAAGATTCCTGTAACTTCAAAAACAGGAACATAATATTTTATCAAATCAATTAAAGCAAAGATGTCTATATTTTTTTTTTTAAAAAGAACTGCAGCGAATTTTCATTCTGCAAGCGGAACAATTCATGTTCCATGTCATTTCGGCATGTTGCCAGCAGATGGCATTAGTGAGAAAGTAAAAGCAAGACACGAGCAATTAGTTCACCAAAACTCAATCTCTGCAATTTTATAGCTAACCCATATTAAGGGAATCAACTGTCAACCAGTAGAAGCAATTCTTCCCTAAAACGTCATCTTCTGCACTCCATTCCTTTTAAATACTGCTTTGTTTCTGACCATTTAATAATGACAAAAAAAAAAGTGTGCCATTTTTTACTCATATCCAATATACAATCAGTCCTTAGAATTTGTGGCTATTAACCACTTCTATAAGAACACAGGTGTTCAGATGGGAAACAAAATCTCAGAAGGTTCAAAGGCCAGTGGGTATCTAAGCTTTATTCTATGAAAACTTAGCTAACAAGAACTGTCAGCTAAGTTTTTTTGGAGTTTTTTGAAAACGTGTCAAAACTTCAAACAGAACATTTTGCTTCCACATTGCTTCAGCAACATCAGTCTACCACCACATGCCAATTTGACAGGGCTCATTTTCAAGTTCAGGTGTGTTTTCCATTTGTACCAGCACACCTGAGCAGGATCTGGCTGAATCTTTATCAGGATCTTTATCTCAGATAAAGGAATACAATACATTTTGTATGAGAAACAGTATTTTCTGTTTCAAGACACTTCAGCTAACCAAACAACAAAGAACCAAGTGCTGCTTCTCTACCAGGGAGTTGACTCTGCCACCTAAGCACCTTGTAGCAGGCCCTGCAAGTACAGGCTGGCCTGATATAATCTGTATGTAAGACTACAACAATGCTCATAATTTTTTCTTCTGGATACTGAACTCAACACAGTGATCCGTATATTGTGACTGTAAGGTTTATTATACAGGCCTTCTCTCTAAAAAACATAGAGAGATATTAAACCAAAAAAAGCCAGTACCATCAATGGCGTTTCACAATGTGTACCTTGTAGCTGCATGCTCTAAGCTACACTAGTACTCTCTGAAGTCAGGAAGCACATTTTGAACCTTCCAAAATGGCTGGTTCTGCTTACCATTACGAGGTTCTTTCTGGTAAGAAGTCACACATACTCATCTTTAGTAAGACCTACACATTAAAGCAAAGTATCTGTGTTCTGACTACTGTGGCACTACAATCTATCTGGAGATCCCACTTCAGTACACATAAGAAACAGACTATTTCATCTGATTTTTAAGATATTTAAACTTTTTAATAAGTTATTATACACATACCTATTTGCTGCAATTATTAAAATAATGTGTGAATCTAATAATCACAAACTATCCACTTTTTTAAGAGGCTTATGCCCTGGTTCCAAGCATAAGGCAAAATCTCTCAGCAGAAATAGTACTAAACAGCAAGCTTTTTCCTGCGCTCCTTCTCCTGCATAATCCGGTCTGCCACTTCCCCATTCTTGTGTTTGCTCATTCTTCAGCAACTGATGAAGCAATATCAGACCTGCCAGTCATAGGAGAGAAATTCCAACTCCTCCCCTTGGGAAAACCCCAGAACTTGTTCAAAGACCTTCTATGACTCTTACTAATACAGTCAATACCCAACATGCTACTTTCTGGAAGAAAATGTACAAAACCAAAAAAAAAAACCCCCAGACAAACAAACCAAAACAAATATGCAATTCACACAGATGGTGATAAAAAAGGTTTACAACTTTATAAGCTGCTAGGTTAGGGACACACCTTCATGTCACACTTCTTTAGACAGTGACATGGTTTCTGAATCAGCGTGAGCCAATCATGCAACTACTACACATATTTCAGTGTAAGTACAGTAGAGATTACAAGAATTAATCTAATTGGTAACAGTCACTTAACCTCTGAAGAAAAGCAGTTTCTAACTGGGCCGCTCTGCCACAGTATCAAGCAAATAACACACTATGAACTCTATCTTGTTTATACTGACAACTACATTTATTTATTTTAATTTCAGCATGGCATGCTGTGTCTGCAAGGAATGTCAGCAACCTCGGGAATCATGACATTCCCTAAACATAAAAGTACAGGAAAGAAAATGAAAAGTGCTGCGAACAGTTCACTAAAGTTAAAAAATCTTCTGCACCAAGGTAGTTAGTGTTCGTGATATGAAGAGATAATGAGAACAACAGTAAAAAATGCAATGTGACAAGAAACTTTCAACTGCAAATTCCTGGTTCTCTTCATATAAATGGTGCAAACATAGAATAGCCTCATACCTAACCAAAAACATGGAGAGAAACATGCCTTTAAAAAACTGTTCAAGAATTCTGATCAAACTTTCCTTCAAAGTGCGGAAGAAAACCACTTGCTCCTTAAACTGATTAATATTACTATTGGAATTTGTGTCATTCAATACACCTGTTCAAATATTTTTTATTTATAAAAAATCTCAGGTATGCATGTAAAATAAATGTAAAATCCACTTTTTTCAGTGTCTAATGCAAGCAAATGTATGTTTGCGGCAACCCATTAATAGGGAGCCTTTAATACTATTATAGAAAGACTCAAGAGAAAGGTTAAGAGTAACACCATCTTAAATGATAAAAGAAAACCAAACTAAAACCTAATTCTATATAAATAATGAATTTAACAATTCTGCTAAGAAATTCATGTTGGGTTTTTTTCATACATATATGCAAAGAAGTATATGAGATCATGTGTGGTTTATACAAACTCTTCAAATTTAGTATCTTTTGACACCCATCTCTCTTCCCCCAAAAAACCTGACAATTATGCACTCTACTAATACAAAAGCAAGTCAGTGATCAACAAGACCTAAACTCCAGCCCATTGACACTCTACAGCAGCAAAGGAGGAATAAAAAAGAACTACAACACATAAAACCACACATGCACAAAAAACCCTCCCACAAAACACACTAACAAAAAAACCCACAAGTCACCCTCCCAAATCCCCAAAACCCAGACATTCTCTACACGCATTTCACACAGAGTTTATCAAATTCAGAATTTCACTGGCTCTTTGTAACCCTTTATACACAGTTATTAACTAAATGAGTAACAAGTGAATTTCTATTAGCTTTCCAATTACAAATAACTTTGTGAAGACATGGTATTAACTGATTAAGCTAGGCCTTCAATTTTCATAAAGGCAACCTTGTCTTAATTACTACCACTCTCTTGCAGTTTAACACATCATTTTAATTTACCTTTCTAACATGTAATATCAAAAATATTTTTTACACATTGTTAAAAAGGAAACTAAAATGGCAATATTTTGAGCATGAAAAACAAAACAAGGAGCATCTTTATTTCTCAGTCTGATAAGCGTCTGTAGAAAAGTTTAGCTTCTCTCCTTTGCTCCTTCTGAAGAGGAAGAAGCTGACTTTATAAGAATAAAGTGACAGTTATTAATTTAAGTAATTACAGAGTCAACAAAACTAAGGAGACTCCTAAGTTCTCTCCAACTATATTCAGAAAATACTCATGAAGGAAAAGCCAAAACTAATGAAAAAATAAGTAAGAAAGCTTACAAGTTATGTTCACATACTTACTCTGAGCCTGCAGCCATTTCCAAATAAGAAGTATCTGCTGTGTCAACCCCCAATGGGATCACTATGCTCATGACGTTCGTTTCTGATAAATTCGATTACTACGGAGTCCTATGCATTGGTATCCAAAACACTGGGGCATGCCAGCCACAGTGCTCATTGCAAACATCTAAGTGCATCCACAAACCCTGTTAAAAAACAAAACAGAAAATGCAGGAGACTGAGTCAGTTCATTTTAAAACCAGGCATTTTTACATCACATTAATTTTAATAAAAAAATTACCACCTGTATCTGTCACAATGATTTCATTAGTTTTATTTTACCCAAGCAAAAGAAAAGGAAAACATTCAATTTCAATCTTCTTTAAAAGTTAACTTCAAATACACTTCTTTTGAGACTGTGATGATCTTAATGCCTGAACTTATAAAATATGACAAATTGACAAAAAATATCAAATTTGTGGTTAAAAACTCCAGCACTTTCAGGGAAATGACAGAGACTCACTTGATGGCAGATTCACTGAACATTAAATACCTTTCCTTGCTGCACTATGTTGTCAAAGCCCAGTTGCTGAACACCTTTCAACAGAAACCTAGTTACAGAATTTTTCAAGTACATCTTACATTGTTCACTTTTATTCTAAACTTAAAAAAAAACCCAACTACTTAATGTCTTAACTTCCATTCAGTACTTTTCTAAAGCAAAATATTTCCAATGATTCACAATAATCAAACATTTTTCATCTTATTTTAATAGATCACCATTAGAAGGTATTACACTCTTTGGGTACCACTTTTAAAAGTAATTTTTAAAGTAGTAAAATAAAAAGAATCACTAGCAGTTTTTAATTGTAGAGCAAAGCTACAATCTGTTTGACTTGCATGAGCACAAGGATCACCAATTACTACCAGTCTTCCACTTCTCTTAGTGCATAGGGCAGAATACCCAACCAAGTACAGGAGAGATGTAAACAGAATCTCAGCCACTCACAGATAGGTAAACTAATGTACTTTTATACACTAATATAGACAAGGTTTTCCACAAGTGACTAGGTAATTGAAATAAAATAACCCAACAACATCAGTACTTACATAATTGCAGACTCCTTCCAAAATGTCAAAATGGCAAGAACATAAACCACTTTGCAAAGGAGCACATACAGAGCTTAGTAAATATACTTCTATGACACAGTATCTTAGCTGATACAATACAAAAGCCCAATAATTTTGAGACCAACATATCTTAACATGCTTATCCTTGCCAAACCCTAGATTGCCAAGAAAAAGCTAAGAAGCCCCCAGTGTAAAATGGAATTCAGACAAGCTTTGTGGGATTACATCTGAATTCTTCAGGACGATGAAGTGGTGGGTATAAAGCACCTCTGAGGTGTGAGACTGCAGCAAGTCTTCATCTAACTTCCTAAGTTTTGTAACACTACTGAAGTTTGGTAATCAATGTAAGAACATGCTGAGATATCAAAAATGCCTAAACCTACAGTTAATTCTCCCTCTAGATAGCACTCTGTGTTTTAGTCTTATTACATGAGACACCAAATACAACGAATTGGAAAGCAATCATGCCAACTAGACATTGAAATATTTTGTTTTCCTCATTTAAACACTGAGCATTTTCTTGCTAAATGCCATAAAAACAAATGCTATCAATAGCTATGCATAAATTAATAAAAACATACCATTTTGAAAAATAAGCAGCAAGAAAAAAACATTAAACCAAACGCAGGTATAGAATAGTTTTAGTAGCAGGCATGGAAAACCACAAGCCCCTCTAATAGTCTAAGTGAGCACTGATTCTGCCACCATACAGGTTACTCCACTTGTAGGGTAGGACACTGAACAACAACATCTATAGCTTACAGGAAACATCAGCTTACCGTTTAGTTCTCTTCTTCCAAAGAAAGGTAAAAGTTTTACACAATAACTGAAAGGAAATCATGATTTTTTTAAGTCCAGGTAAACTAGCTACCCCAGGATTAAGGGCTGTTCCATTTCTACCTGCAGTGTGACCTATGCTAACAAATCATTAGCATAATGAAGTTTTTATTTTATACCTGTTAATAGGTAATTCTGAAAAAACAGTTTGAGTGTTTCAAAGTAGGTCTAAAAGACATATTGAATGTCACCACCTGGGAGCAAGATCCTCACTTAGATAAATGTTTCTTGCACTTAAAATTGCTTTTGGTGGTGGTGTGGTTTTTCTTAATAACTTTTCTTTAGACATTTCTGGCCAGGCAGACTAACAACTGGAAATTAATGTGGGCAAAAATGCCCGGGAGACTGATGGAAGTGAAGAACATGCTTAGACAGCTTTCTCATAAGCTATGACACCTCCAAACCTAAGTAAAAACAACTGAGGTTCCTCAATCATTATGTATTCAAGTGACTTCTATTGTAAACACAGAAAGATCTGATTACCAAATCTGAGAATCAAGTGAAATTTGATGCCTTTTTTTAGAAGTAATGCAGAAAAAAAAAGAGCTATGTGTATGTTTTTAGAGCTATATATAGACTGGGTATTAATTGCTAATGCATAGCCCAATTAATGACATAATCTCTGACAAGACAAATACATCACCCACCAGTCTTGTAAAAAAGCTCCAAAAAATGGGAGAGCAAGGGGAAGGAAAGAGCCAAAATAAACTTCTTACCCTATAGCAAGCTCTTCAAATTCACCATCGTCAGAGTTCATTCCAAAATTCTAATAGCCTGATCTACACCGAATAAAACCAGAAACTTGAGGAATCCAAATTTATTTTGCCAAACAGCATTAAAGAGAAGTTGTTTCATTTAAAAGGAAGCAGAACATGATTGCAGTACTAATTATTTTTACCACCTTCTTCATCACACACACAAAACCCTCTAATGCTCTTCCTTTGCCCATAGTTAAGTATGGAAGAACTGAGGCAGTCACCGGCTCCTGATACATACACAGCCAAGTTAATTCAAACAAACATTGCTCCTTATTTGCAAGTAGCCAACTGCAACAAATGCCGCTAATGGGGGTGGGAGGGAGATCTAGGATAAATTAATTACACTACATCCACTTATTAAACAGAACTGTGACCTTATATATAGGCCATCCAATTATGAACACCACAGTGATGTCAAATTCAGGATGATGGAAAACAATTATTTTCTGTCGTGTCAGAATCAGAAGCATTGTCATGATGTACTAAAACATTCCCTGTATTTTTGTAACTTCAGAAAGAAAATAACCACTGGGGAACTTCATCTATCTTAAAAGTGACTGCTTGTCCTTTGAAGCTTGATATTTTAGATGAATCATAAAATACTATCTGCTGTCATAATTTGGTACTTTCCAATTTCTCCAAGTACCCATCTATTTCAAGTCATTAGTCTCTCAGAACTCTGACAATCTGTCATCCACGGCCTTTAAGAAAACTGTTTTCATAGGTGCATTCATTTAAATAATTGGCCAGGAGTAGAGAGAAGGGTGCTACAGAAGAAGTCTTCCTACAATCCAAGCAGTTTATACACAATTTACTGTTTAAGTCTTTCTTCAACAGTGTATGAATTTGAAAGTTAGGAATACCTCACTGGTTTGTCCAGATAATTTCAGGGTCACAGAGGTAAAAGCCACAATATAAAAACTGCTGGTCCAAAGTTCATTGATCAGCTCTTTACTGGAAAAAGTAGCTCATTTACTGTACCTTAGCTAAAAACAGTAGAGGTCCTCCAATTTTGTTTTGGTCCACTCTATTCTTATAATTAAAATACACTCTAAGATTTGAAAGCATTTTGGCCATTTCTTATATTCACCAAATTTTCTCCTTATCACCCTACCAGTATAGCTTTATTATAAGAAAAATATATTCCTTATTCAAATTAACTTTGCTTTTATTTAATTGTAGTAAAAAAGTCTACCTTGCCCTAATAATACAATTTTCACCTTAAAACCCAAAACACTTTCTGTTCAATCTGGTTAAACGATTCTTCTTGTGCAAAATCAGCCTCCTGAATGAAACCCATCACACTTCACCATTCAATCACACTGGTTTACACTTTCTATGAGAATACAAACGGGCTTCTTAATAACCATACCAAGTCTAAACTATTTGAGCCTCACCATACTTCTCATGATCCACTTTGTGTAAGACACCAGGATCCTTTTTTAAAAAAACTAATTCTGCTCTAATAATAGAAGTGTAAGAGCACAATAAATTCCAAAATAGTCATCTCTGTGGCTTTGTACAGAAAACATAATTTATGCATTAAACATCAGAAAATAACTTACATATTATCCCTGAGGTATTCCACCTACACAACACTACTCTGTGGTCTAACAGAGACCCCATGATTCCTTTCTGTCATGTCCTTCTAAGATCAATTGTGTCACATCAGAAGGAAAATCTTGACTTTTTCACTGGCACAGAGAAGAGCAACGAACCCAAATACAGAGGGCTCAACTCTTGAATCAGAAGGTAAATGGGTAATCACCTGAAGTTATGTCAGTAGTTTTGACCCTAACCATAGAGGATCCAAACATTCAAAACAAAACCCAGCTGCTGTGCTCAGATGCTGGCAGAGGGAACTCCAGGCCTACTTATCAGCATATCTTTCTCCTCCTTCCACTTTCTTCTTATGTGACCACCAAAATCTACATGCAACAGATTCAGGAAACGAGCAGATGACAGGTCACCTAGACAGAAAGTACACTTGAAAAATAAGAACTTGGAAGTGTAGCCAAACTGTCCAGATGACTCCAACAAGGTTTCATAATCTCAGCTATCAATCATTCTCTAAGTGTCAAGAGTCCAGACAAATTCTTCCAATGCATTTTACATCTAAGTTTCTTTTTGTTTCTTTCGATTTTTTACCCCAAGAGGGTAGAAAAAAAATTTTTTCAACATTTAACAACTTTTACTCGTATTTTCTTTTACAGATTCAAAAACTGAGATCCCAGTACTCACATTCAAACAGAAAGTAACAATATAAACCTGATCAGAGAACTCTTACCTTTATTTTTATTAATTATGAAACATATTTTTCAAGCCCCAAGACACTAAACAGTACTTGCTGTATTGTGAATGGAACAGTCATTTGCTACACTGGTAGCTCACCTCTGCAAGACATTTAACCTTTCTTAAGAAGGGAGAAGGAAGAGAAAACAGGACTAAGAAGCCTCCCAGAACCTATGCTGTATGTCTAACAATACTAAAGCTCTCATCTAGGTGCACAGATGCAATATTTTTCATAAAATCAAAGGTAAGAGGTGGTGGCAGCACCAGTGACAACTTACTGCCTTAATGACAAAAAAACTTGCTAAAGAAACATTAATATATCAAGATAATATTATTACTTATAATAACATTATTTATTACAACACAGTGGGTGTTTTTCATTTGCTTTGGGTTTTTAATCCACATTTACCGCTAACACTGCAAAACACTAAGAGGGGAAAAAAAAAACTAACAAAAGCTGTTTTTACTATTCTTCTTCATATATCTGACAGCTTTTTACAGACAGTGTCACTGTTGCTCGTTTTTCCTTTCCCATTAATCAGTTTTCAGATTCTGCTGTCATGTGACAATACAAAAGGCAAAGAGCACATAAGAGAGAAAAAACATTCACTACAGAAGTTAGGAATAGAATTCAAAGCAAAGTGCAGTATAACATTTGTTTTCTCATTTATAAACAGACATCAGTGAAATCATGAACAAAGCTTAAATTATATCTTAGCCCAAATATAAGAATTTTTTCACATATACACAAGACTACCCTAATTTGATTGCTTAATCAGTTCAAGTTTCTTGTATCACTAGGCATTACAAAAATATTGAGTCTTTTTGTTACTGCTTTTATGACTTCAATATACATCTGAAGTTCTTCAATAACTTTTTATGCCAATTGAATCTATCAGTCACCACCCTTTGACAATTACAAGATTAAAAAAACAGTTTTCAGATAGTTTAGATTTTTCAAGACCTGGTAGATTTCATCACAGAACTTCTCTGCAAAGGGAATTATCAGGGCCTCCCTAAACACAGAAGTTTAGGCAGAAAAATCTAATTATAATTAGCCAATAATTAGGCTGAGTATTTGATGGGAAGAAACAGCACCCATTTAAGACAAATTATTTAAATTTTATACTGATGCATGCAACTTTACCTCAAGTCCTTAACTAATGTCACTACAAAATATTAATATACTAACCAAAATACCACCTCTATACTGTCTACTCTGTATTTTCACAGGCTCCAATGTTCAAGATGCACATAACTAGAACTGAAAAAAAATTAATCAAAACCAAAACCCTCTAACCTATCTACACAACATCTTTCCTTAAAAGTGAAATTATGTAACTTTAAATACGTATTACAAAACACATAAAAGGTGGAAGTGATAATTTACCCATAGGTAATAAATTGACTGAAACGTCCAAAAATAATTATCAGTCCTGAACACCTACAAGTTACAGCCTGTGTTTCCCAACTTGTGCAGCAATGGGCAGCGCACCTCATGTTTAAGCAGAGCTTATTTCCACTGAGCACAGGTATACAAGAGGCTCTTTTTTGCTGAACTAAGAGTACTGGTAAACCCCTTGCCTCACACCCTTTAAATCCAGGCAAAAAGTAAGTAACCATTTCCTGGAGCAGCGTTAAGTATCAGAATACACACAGTATATATAAAGACTCATTTTCACAGGATGTGTACAAATCCTAAGGGAATTAACTTAAAACAACCAACTAAATTGCTGAAACAAAGTGACTTACGCAGTCAGTTTTCCACTCGAGCATTGACCAAGGAAGAAGTGGAAGGGTAGACGAGTCACCAGATTTACAGATAAAAATAAATCACAGTTAAAACACAAACTATCTGCAGGACAGTCTTGAGTCAAGCAAGACCTCTCAGTTCAACCAGCACACAATATTAATCTGGTTGTAACTTCAAGTCAATTTGAATGTATAAGCAATCTACAGTACTAAACCCAAACCAAAACTAACTTCCATTTGCTCCCAGTAGAAAATTCATGGTACTGTGAAGTCCAGGTTGGCTCCCGCGTTATAAAGGATCACTCTGAAACTAATTAGTTTCCCATCTCAACAAGGTCTTTCAGGCAAGATGCAAAGATCTCCAAAATACTACTAGTGCTTTCAGATCTCTGCTGATTTCTGCAGATCTTAGTGTTACTTGCTAGCACAAGTTATCTCAGGTAATAGAGACAGATGACCAAAAGGTAGCATTCTGTTTTATTGCAATTATTACCACACCATGCATCTTATATGCTTAAATTGCATTTATTGAGAATGCAATATAGACATTCCCCTCCTTCCTCCATCTGATTACATCATATATGTACACACGTTTTGCAATCACGAGCAAAAGCAATTCTTGTCATGCCTCCCTTCGGATTTACAGGCCAACAATTTCAATCCGCGGTCCTGGGAACCACTCCTGCCCACAAGAAATCCACAGGAAAGGACCTAAGGAAAGCTGATACATCTATGCCCTAGCACAACCTATACAGGACAAACCTAGGTAAAAATGCAGCTATCAATAGTTTGTCAGAGTCCACAGAGTGTGAGAACTACTGTCCAGAACTGTCACAAAGCCAACAAACAGCTTTCCTATTTGGTTTCCTGGCCTATGTTTTTTTGTTTGTTTTCATTTGTTTGGTTTTTTTCCTTTCTGTTATTGTATTTAAACTTTTTATTTTTTTTAATTGGAGGAGGAAGAGAAGAGGAAAACATTAAGAAGATTTTACTAAATAAAACTCTATGTTTTGCTAAACTGCTGCTTTCTACTACTGCCCTGAGCATTCATGCCTATACAGCAGTTATTTGCAAAAATAGTGACAAAACTTGACATTTTAATGGTATATTTGAAATATCCTTCAAATAGTGAATTACACCGTGCATGTGTGCATACATATACATGCATATATCAGCACACAAATCTGGAAAAATATGCAGCATATATATAGGTAGCATAAATTGACATATAAAGTAATCAGTATTTCTTCATTGCTGTCTGTTTCTAAGAAGGTGACATCTTCAGTCAGACCTAGAACCAGAATACAGGAATAAATGACTAATCTTACCCACAGGAAGTTTTCTGTTTCCCCTGACATGCTCCACAACTGTACAGATTTTGCTAAGAGATTAGGATGCATATCCAACTTCCAAATGTTGCATGACTGCAGTTGCAGTATTAAGTATGTAGGCTCAGAAACAACTGTGAGTCCAAATTCAGACCTGCTATTGTTTGCTGTTTTCTATGGGGTAACCTAACAGGTAAGTTAGCAGTTTACTTCTAATTTGTGCTGAGACAAAAAAGAAAGGCGAGCAGGAAAAATAAGGCACAGTAGGCACACTCAAATATACAAATTAGGACCTATTAATGACCAACTCCTGCAAATCAGATACAAGAAATAACTTGTTCTAAAGAAATCTGGTTTCCAATGTATTTTGTAGTTTGTGCTCAACAGTCCCACTGTCCTAATATTCTCTACATCCCTCTCAGAGCAGCATCTTCCTCATCACAATATTAACCACTTCTAGCCTCACTCATAAGCCCCTCAATAACCCCCTATGTTGTCCACAGCAACCAACACATTGCCAGCAATTGCACATTCATCTAATGTCCCTCTCACTTGCCCTGTCAGACAGCAAAAAACCCCAAAAAACACCACTATGTGATGGTTTGAAGTGACACACATGACAAATAATGGTTAAAATTATTACGCTGCTTCTTCCAGCTTTTCTAAGGACACTGCTCATAGTGGCCCTTTTGGATTTTCATTAAGCTTGAGGGAGCTCAATGGTCCTAACCCTATCATATTTCTGTTTCATTTTATCACTGGTTATACTGATACAGACCTACTGATCATGAGACCAACCTACTTAAGAAATACTTCTATTACAGCCAACTACAAGGTAAGACTCCTCCGACTTTGCTTTTGAAACAGCGTCAATACAGAGTATGAGCAAGCATGGTTAACGAACAAGTTCATTAGCACAGAATCACAAAACGGCTTGGGTTGGGAGGGACCTTAAAGATCGTCCAGTTCCATCCCCCCTGCCATGGGCAGGGACATCTTCCACTACATCATGCTGCTCAGGACCCCATCCAACCTGGCCTTCAGTACTTCCAGGGATGGGACATTCACAACTTCCCTGGGCAACCTGTTTTAGCCTACTTATGAACATCCTGAGACAAATACAGGACTTTACATTCAACAAAGACCTCAGTCAGGTTTGGAATGACAGCCAAACTTCATGAATTGGTCCTGAGTTTGGGATCTAGAGCAAAGAAAGAAAAACTCCTGCCTCCTCCAAGGTATCCAAGATTTATGCATAAAACCCTCGAGTTTCCACCATGTAAGTACCAACTCCTCAGTACACAGGTCATGACACGCATTACAGAGACTCCAGTCTGCACAAAACAAGCCATCCTTTAAAGTATAAATCTACAATCAGCCTGTCAGTTTAGATAAGTTTCTGCCATACAAAAAAGCTAGTTTCCACTGGACATGGGCTACCTTTCCTTTACTATCTGGTCCAGCAGTGTTGCTTTTGTGCATTCTGATGATTGAAAGCCATGTCTCTTCCTCAAATTTGTATGCCAGTCCCTTAAAATATGGAAGACTCGCCCTTACCTCTTCTCTCTCTTCACTCCTTTTCTTCTCTCAGTGGAAGTTAGACAAATATGGGACTAGGAAGAGAAAAAGAATGAGTGGTAGAAGGGAAATAAAGGTAAAAGCAGTTACAGAAAGAGTAAGAATTAGTTTATTGAACAGAAATCTATCAAAGAAGTAGTAAGCAGAGATACACAGACAAATGCCATGCTTGGAAATTTTAGATTTTGTGTTTACAAAACTTAACGCCCAAGATCAAAAATTAACTGCCAAGTGCTTGATGTTTCCAAGTTTACTGGAGTTTATCTGCTGTACTTCTTAAAATAAACCACACATAGGCCTATCCATTCAAAAATCATCAATTATTTGAGCTGGAGAGTCAAGGAATTGCAAAATACAAAACAAGTACAGCACATAAAGAAGAGTAAGAGAAAAGATTACTTTGTGATAGTAATATTGTTTACTGCTTAGAGAAGTATATATTAGTTATCTAACATTAGTATGCCATAGTATATCACTGAGAAATGTAAAACTTGTTTAAGGAAAAATTCAAAGGTTAAGACAACAAATACAGCTGTTTCCCAGTTAAAAAAAAATGCTTTAAGTCATTCTTTGTGACAGCTATTTTACTGTAAATGTTTATTTCTTCATCTACCACAAAATGATAAAAAGTTGTTGATTAAACTTAGACAAAATGCCTGTATTGTGACTTACCAATTACTCTCCATTTACAGGTGTTACCTTAAGCTATTATTCTTGACAAACATCATAAAATAGAAAGGATTTATGCAAGTGTATACAGTCCACATTCTGTAATAATACTCTAACTCATGCCTACAACAGTAAGGGCTAAATATATTTATTTTTTATTAGATAGAACAGTATACCTCATGGCGATTCCATCACTGGAAGCATTCAGTCACCAATATTCCTTCCACTAAGTAAGGTTTTTGGGGTGGAAAAACATGTGACCAAAAATACGTATTACCTTCAAAAATCTAAATATTTTGCTGGCTTCATGATATTGAATAAATAAACTAATTAATTTATTTTTTCCATGCTGCTTAATAAGATGTGGGAGTCTACTGTATTAGCTACCTACTACAGAAGAAGTAAATTATTTTGACTAACTTCAAGTCTGACAATTCAGCTAAGCATATTTCTGTTTTGACATGTTTTCACTGAAGTAGATTCCAAAGTTTTTTCATGGCATTTGATTTACATGAATAGCTCAACAGCGCTTCTACTTTTACTCCTGGAAGCAATTTGCAGACATTCACCTAATTGCTACACTTATGCCTAGGAATCTAAACACAAGCAAGTAAGAAAGTCACACTCTTTCAAACACAAACTTCTAATTCTTTCTAGCAATTAGAAGAACTCTTTTGTGTGATTCTAACTAAAGTTAAACCCGGACTATACTTTTGGTAACAACCTGGCAGAATTTCAATGTTCTTCACAAAAATTTGGGGAAGAAACTGGCAAAAAAAGTGAGGGAACAGATTGGGGGCGCCTATATAATGTTCAAGGACAGACAAAAAAACACTCAAGTGTAAGATCGAAAGATCTTTTCTATTTTCAAGACAAGAAGATGCAATTTATTCCTAATTGCAATTATCTTGCAAAATTGTATTATTTGGGCCAAGTAATTTAGATTCTATGCATTTTAACTTTATAATTGCTTTCAATGGAGATTTCAATATGTATTTTTAAATTAAACACAGATATGAAATACATAATCTTTGAATAAGTATGAATAAATTCTATCCAGCAATGGAAGCTCAATGCACAGCTCTTAATTTTCAATACTACTGTCACACAGAAGGGGACAAAAAGATTTAGCATTTGGCTTTTGTCTTTCAGCACAAAAGATGTGACTGCAAAGTAAGACAGTAGAGAACAAACATTAACACCACCACACTCATTCATAAAAATCTTGCCTAATGATATTAAAGATCCACATCAAGCATTCCTACTCTAAGCAAAAGAGAAAAGCAAAAAATTAGCTGAATTATGTGGTGAGACATCTGAGGGAGGAACTGTACCCTTATAACCAGTAAAATAACTACTGTATTCTTTATTAATTATATATAAATTATTCACATTTCTTTCACAGTTCTAGAACGATAGGTTTGGAAACCAGATGAGAGGTGCAATCTCTCTGCACCTTTCTCAAAAGCCATTAAGTTGTAATTCTTAAGCCTTCAGTTTAACTAGAACCAACTAAAAATGTGCCGTATTGGAAAAGTTTCTTTAAAACAACATT
This sequence comes from Campylorhamphus procurvoides, assembly GCA_013396655.1. Taxonomy (NCBI): domain Eukaryota; kingdom Metazoa; phylum Chordata; class Aves; order Passeriformes; family Dendrocolaptidae; genus Campylorhamphus; species Campylorhamphus procurvoides. Next base: position 453,159 of record WBMV01006311.1, on the reverse strand, counting down.
TAAAACAGGATTAACTGTCTAGACGTGGAATATCATCTGTTTTGTGATTGGGTTTTACACAAACCCCAGTATAACTGTTATAAGTTAGGTCCCTTTGTCTACTCAAGGCAAGCCAAGAACATAACCGTTAAAAAAGTATGTTTAGCCCTCCTCAGGTTAGAAGAGTTAAAGAGTAATGAACACCAAACCAATTTAAATATTAAGAGTTCCTTGGGGCAAAAGATCCAGAACTACCATTCTGTACACCGTCTTAAATTCTCAGCTGGTAAATACAAGTTGTTTCACCAGTTTCTAGGACTGATACATAACACTGTCCTGCACAACATCCTCGCCTCTGAACTGGAGACATGAACACAATGGATGGATCATGTGGTGGACAAGGAACTGGCTGGACGATTGCACTCTTAAGAGTTGTGAGCTTTCAAGAGCTCGATGTCCAAGTGGAGACCAGTGATGAGTGGCAATCCTCAAGAACTGGTACTGGGACTGTTGCTGTTTAAATCTGTTGGCAATATGGATAGAGCAGACCCTCAGCAAATCTTATGACAACATGAAGCTCTTTGGTGTGGTCAACATGTGGGAGGCAAGAGATGTCATCCAGAGGGACCCTGACAGGCCTGAGAGGTTAGCCTGTGTGAACCTCATGAAGTTCAACACAGCCAAGTGCAAGGTGCTGACCCAGTGTCAGGGCAATCTCAAACATGAGTACAGGCTGGGCAGAGGATGAATCGAGAATAGTTCTAAGGACACAGACTTGGGGGTGTTCGTTGACAACAAGCACAGCATGACCCAGTAAAGTGCACCTGCAGCCCCAGAATGCCAAATGTATCCTGGGCTGCATCAAAAGCAGCATGGCCAGCAGGTTGAGGAAGGTGCTTCTGCCCATCAGCTCTGCTCTCCACAAGATCCCACCTGCAGCCTGTGCCCAGCTGTGGGGTCCACAACACAAGAAAGAAGTGGACCCGTTAGAGCAGATCCAGAGGAAGCTGCAAAGATGATCCACAGGCCTGAGAACCAATTCTATTAACACAGGCTGGGAGTACAGGGTTTGTTCAGCCTCGAGAAGGCTCTGAGAAGACCTCAATGCAGCCTTTCAGTACCTAAAGGGAGCTCATGAAAAAAGACGGAGAGTGACTTTTCACACGACAGTGATACGACAAGGGGGAACAGCTTTAACCAAAAAAATGAGATATTTAGATGTCAGGAAGAATTTCCTTACTGCGAGGGTACTGAGGCATTTGAACAGGTTGCCCAGAGAAGCTGTGGATGTCCCATTTCTAGAAGTGTTCAAGGCCAGGTTGGATAGGGCTTTGAGAAACCTGGTCTAGCAGATGTCCCTACCCATGGCAAGGGGGCTGGAATTAGATGATTCTGAAGGTCCCTTCTAACTCACACCATTCTATGATAAGGGGACCAACAAGAGATTATAGATCTTCTTTCTTAATAATGTCATTAAAATCTTGTCTTATCATCTTGTCTTTGAACTTGATGGCAATTTATTTTTGTGATGAAGATATAAAAGTGAATAATTACCTAGATTATGATGCCATAAAATACATAAAACTCAACTACAAATGAGAATAAAATAAAAAAGCTTTTCTTAGCCTGAGCCCACAGTATGAAATTTTAATATCTACTCTATTGAAAGAGTTAACTTAAAACTACATTCTAAAACTAGGAACAATACTATTTTGGCAAGTGCCTGACGTGCAAAACTGCTGGGCCCTTCCCAGTCTCACCTAAGGTTTTACACTGCACCACCACATAAGCAGTATGTGAACTATCGCATGAAATGAGACAGCACTCTGGCAACACAATATGCAAAACTAATACGTTCTACTTGGACAAGATGCAGTCTGTAAGCTACTGCAATATACTCTTCACTTGCATTTTTTAAATACATAACTTGAATGGACACTGTGATTTACCATAGTTCTTACCAATATTTTAATGTTAAAAAATAAGATAAGAAAACATTAAAGTTAGCAATGTTAGAAAAACAGACTTTGTGCAACAAAACTGCATTCAAGGGTTTACAGATAACCTTAATTATTAAAATTTCCTAACCACCATCAGAGCTTAAAATCTTGCCTGTTTCATTAATATATTAATATTTGTACAAGGAAATAAAAATAATCTCAATATCTCCTAGCAAGTATATGAAATCCTGAGAAGGTTTCTTTTAAGTAAGTTGTTTGTTATGCCTTAAAGGTAACAACAGTTTTTCTTTGAACACAACTGTAGAAGGTTTCTCTGTAGTATGAAGGTCATGAGCAGAAATTTGGATCCTCAAAAAGATTAGGTTAACTTCTGTGGGTACAAATCTTTGGTTACTAAGAAAATGTGAACACGGAAGTAGATAGAAATATCCATCTTGCAATATTCAAAAGCCCACTATGATTACCATTTAAATAACTCAGAATTTGGAAGAATTAAAATTTAGGATTTTTTCTTAATCTAAATTCTACATCTACTAAAACTTTTTTTTCCTCAGAGATGCCTTAAGGATCATTCTTAACAATAAATCAAAACTACTACTTGGACAGTGGAAACAGTTAAACACTGTACCTTTCAAAACTGTCCAAAAAATTTGCTTTTGAGAGATTCACAAATGCTCATTTGTATGGAAGTCACGAGGCCAATAACATAGATGCACTCCTTTAGGATCTCTTCAGAAGCCTGAATTGGATTCTATTTTATATCTTCACTCATCTACATCCCTCCCACGAAATTTTGTTAAAATGTCATATGGCAACAGCAAAATACTTTCATTAAACCTTCATTTACATTAATCTAGCTAGAACAATACTACAATTCCACAATTACATGTGCCACTCCTTAAATCAGTCCCACAAATAGTCCTTACTAAAATTAGTATTAACATGCATGGAAAATTAAGACTGTCCTCAAATCAAACCAAGATCAGAACTGAAGAAACACTGCAGCCTTCAGTGTGACATGGATTTCTGTATTTCTGTTGCTTTCCAACAAAATATTAACAGAGGTGAGTGCTGAAACCGTACAAGAGGAAATTAGGAGTTGCATTACCTCAAAGCAACCTGAAGATCTTACTTAGTCCTAAGAGAAACTTTCCCTAGATTTGGTCTATATTATTTCCTCTCTGGAATTTCCCAGACGGCAAAAAAAGCTCACTCAAAAGGCTAAGTGACAGTTAAGCAAACTTTTCCTTCAGATATGAAAAGCTTCAAGATACACAAATGGTTTCATAACTCCAGTCCGTATGATTGCATTTGTAACACAATGTTTGTGAAACAGAAATGTGTCTTGAAAAACGAGAAATTCAGAATTCAAATCTTCCCTCTTTCAAGAAGTTTGTATTAGTTTTGTGGGCAGCATACATCATTCTTTATGGAATATACATAAAGAAACATCAATAGAGTACAAAAATAAAGGTAGAATTTGTTTTGTAGTATTGTCTCAAAACAAATTGCAGATCTGTTTTTACAAATGGAGAAACTGAGTCATGAAGGCAAACTGACTCACTAACTCACACAGGAAAACTGAAGATCTCTCTAAATTCCCAAGAGGTTTTTACAGCATAAAATTTAGCAATCCATGAAATAAGCTGTAAAATTTGAACATTTGTATTTTTGGGTTTATTTCATTACTCCCCCCCACACTTTTTGTAAAGTATACAAAACTATTTTCTTTTAATTTTGAATCAGATGTCTGCTTGAGAACATGATTGAGGCCACGAAGAGCTGCAGAGCAGTATAACCCCTAAGTCATAATGTCAGAAAAAAATCAAGTACTGGTGCTTTCAGCCTAGGGAGAGGAAAGGAAAAAGCAAAATGTTTCCGTAAAGTACTATACACTCTTTAGATTCTTATTCATGTACTTTTAAATAAACAGAGTAAGGCATGGTTTATGAAAAAAACCCCTAGCTTTAAAGGTAATGGGAGCATGAATTACTGGAGAATTAACAAAATTACTCAGCCTTTGACCTCAGAACACACTAAAGGCATGCATCGACACCCCAGAAGTCTGTCTTACTCTTCAACTTCAGGTGCACTTTAAGCCACACAGCAGTGCTTATAAATGGTATCTAAATTAAAATTCTTCAGAGATTGAAGAATGCCATTTCAATGCCTCACTTTTGATTGCTTAAATCCAGAAGGTTCTAAAGCTATATTGGAATACGAATTCATATCTCATTAAATTAAGGATGAGCTTAAAGATAGGCATTAAAAAAAGAGTGAAAAATTATTTTTGTTATTGTTTCTTACAACATACAGTTGCAGCCTCCATAGTATGTATCAGAGTACACTACACCAACTACCAAAGAATAAACCCTTGTGACCTCCCTTCCCCCCACTCAAACATATTTATAGTGGTGATACTAAAAGGTTCATATTTCATTTAGGAAAAAAATTAGAGCTTATGAACTGCACCTTCCTTCAATATTTGTACATGCATTACCACATACACAATTTATACAGCGATGTACAAAAGAAATTGAAGAAAAACATGTACTGCAAAGATTATATGGTAGCAGAAAAAATTCTGTGTCTTAATAAAGTAACAATAATCTTGTATGCATTATTCTCTTAGGTATTAAGTTAATTTTGTATTCTTAAACTACAAATACATGGAATTATTGCACTGATGTCCAGCGAAGGTATTTCCTGGAAGGTGAACATGACGTTCACAAATGGGTTTCCACAAAGAATTTAGCTGTCTGTCTTCGGGATCTTAATCCACTACTTGTCTTGATAAATATTACTGATTTTGTGGCGTGAATAGGACGGACATGTGTCCGTGTATGTATACACTGCCTATCACAAACGCAGGCGCTTTTCCAAATTATTAAACCGACTTAGATTATTACCTTACAGCAACACATACACACCCCTCGAAGGAGCTGCCTGAGTCTATAGCCTCTTTCCACCCCCCTTCTCCCCGAACAGAGTGGTCTCGTTCACTTGCCTTTCACACACATAACCAATAAAATTAATCAGCTGGAACACAGCATTTTTAAATCGTAGTAAAGCCAAGAGATGTTTTGTACGTTATTTGAAGGGAACAGCCTTTTCATTTAAACGTAGTAAGACTAATATGCTGCAGACAAACGCACTGCATGGGGTGTGGAGGACCCGAGCTGATTAGATTACCACAACATCAGCCTGAGGCCGCCATTTTTAGAATCTCTAAAGGACAAAAGAGGGAAATTAAAAAATTTGCCCCACATATTTTTAAAAGTAACTTTAAAAGTACAGTGATGATAATCAATTAATCATGCATTGTAACTACAGCCACGGATATCTCTTTCTTTTCACTCATCTGAGCCCTGAGTAACAAAAACGCTTCATTATTTTTCTTTTAAGGTGCTGTAAATAAACAGACTAAAACATTCCTAAATCTAGATCCAGCACTGAACTTCTGCTTTTGACGACACGTAGTATGTACCATTTTAGGGGACCTCGGGGCTTTCAAACACCGCACGTTCCCTAATGGCCGAGTATAGGGGAATATATACCCTTTATAACTAGGCTATATTATGATTCTTTACCCTATTTAGTACTACACAGTGAACCGTTTGTTTCTCCTCCCCTATGTCTGCAGCAATTGGGTCTAACCCACCAATACGTATCGCTTCAAGAAAGGGACTGGAATATGCCACCCAGGGAACACGAACACTGCCTGCAGAAACTAAAGCAAGAAAGGGATGCACCAGTGTAACTACTTACAGCCTGGAAAAAGGGGGTGGGGAGAATGATCCCCTTTTAAATTGGCACAGAAACTCCTGGGGACTGCTCTCCGTTTGTCCAGGTTACACCATGAAGCGGAGATATTAGCAGGGAGGGAAGGCAGGGAGGCGGGGGTGTGGAAGGCAGAGAGATTAGGCCTATAACGAGCCATTTTAGCACCACAAAGCAAAAATATACAGCATGGAGGAAAAGAATAGGCTTCCCCAAGCTTCGTAAAACTCAATACGCAGTCCCAATAAGGCACAAACCCGTTCTGAAATCTGCCAGCCCAAGGAAGCCCATGCTGTCACATAATAGCTCCTTTTGGCTCATTTTCCAAGCATAATGCATAAATCTGGCGTAACTGCCAAAAAATTCTCCTCAGCTCCTCCAGTTACAGTAACCCGCCATATTCACAAGATATAGCGACAGCCTGCCATTTTTTAACCAAACCCCACAAAAGGAAAAGCAAATTCAAAGCAACTTACACAGAAATTAAACACATTTCAGGGTGGGAAGAAGTTATACTCACACCGAGGGTAATGAGACGTTCCCGTCGCGTTTTATTCCCCTTCTGCCACCCCCCCTCCCCCAAAGAACCCACAGCAGAATATGCTGGTAATAACCAAAGACTCACCTGTAATGGTCACAGGCCAGGCAGCAGGACCCCTCAGCTGAGCCCCTTCTCTACCCCAACCAAAACAATGCAACAGCCCCACTGCGGATATCCCTACCCTAGGCAGGACTCAGCCCTCAGCAAGCTATAGTAAAAGAAAGAAAAGGGAAAGAGAAGACCCCCCCTCCCCCCAAACCTAGCTCAGCACGCAGACCCCTGCAGGGACCAGCTCAGCGGCGCCCTTGCCCTGGGACCTGTGTACAAACCCTGCTGCTGCCGCCGCTGCTCCCGAGCCTCCCTCCCCGCAGCCTCCTACGCTCCCTTCTATGTCACTGCCTCTCTCTGGGAAAATGGCGTCCGCTCTCCCCTCCCTCCCCCTGCACGGGGCTCACCCGCCCCGCCNTGTCCCGGCCTGTGGTGGGGCCGAGCGCGGGCGGGAGCGGCGGCGGCTGAGTCAGAGCCGCATCCTCCGAGCAGCGGACGCCAAACCTCCCTCGGCCGGTCTCCCCTCCCCGGCTCCGGCTCCTGCCTCACGACTGTCGACGCTTCTGGGCATACGCGTTCTTTATGAACCTCACACTGAGCACATTTTCGCCACAAACCGCGCGAAAAGCCGGGCAGACCCGCCGGATTCACACACGGCAGAGGAGCTCACTGAGGGGCGGGGGAGAGGGCCGCGAGAAAGGAGCGGGGGCTTTGGCCGAGATGCGCTCAGGAGGTTGTGACTGAACCTCTCAGTAAGATACTCGAGGCTGAGAATCTTCCCCGAAGCGTTTAGAACTCGTATACAAGGCAAGTGGGAGAGAGCTGCTTTCCTTATAGCGAGTGGCACAGCACAAGGCGTTTCTATTCTGCGGTGAACCAGACGGGCAGCGAAGGAGCCTCGTCTGCCGCACAGGGAGCAGGGATAGCGTGCTTCCCCCGGGACGAGCAAAGCCAAGGAGCGCGCTCGGCAGAGACAGCCCCTGCCATCTGTGCCAAGCCCTTCTCCTCCACGGCACCATGCCTCCTCCCAGCTCCCCCGGCTCTGCCCGCACGCCGCCCTGCCTGCCGGCCGGGCCTCAGCCCCTCCAGCGCTGCGGCTGATTGAGGGAGGGGAGGCGGCGGCTGGGGTTTCGTTCGACGCCCACCAGGGGCTGAGCGAGCCTCCTTCAGTGCGCAAACTCGGGGCACCAGATAAAAGCTGGGCTGGCAGCTCTTACCCTGCCTCGATGGAGCCGCAACTTTCGCGTGGCTGGAGAAGCAGTTAGCAGCAGCGCCATAGACTAGCGTCCCCCCACACCTTGAGCACAGAGAGTTTGGGGCTCTAAAGAGCTGCTGCGGCGGCAGGAGGGAGCCGAGGTGAAGGGATCTGCTAGCTGGTTGGACGCAGAGGAGGCGGCTGTAATGGGGCATTAAGTCTAAGGGAGGAGGGGGGGTGATTAAACGTCTTGTGATCATGGCGGAGTCTATGGGTATTTTTTCCTGTCTAACTCTTCTGTGCGTGTGTCTCTTGTTTCTTTCTCTCTCTCTCTCCTTAGGGCGCTTGGCTGGGGCTGCTCGCTCGGGTTCTG